>AP027106.1:19649067-20220730 GCA_028142955.1 Pinctada fucata
ACATGTAATTTTAAATCTAGATATAATGTGTAGTTTAAGTTTTATCAGTGGTACTAAAATAATCCGCAAAGTTTGTATTGTTAGGTGAGAGTACGTCATAAAGAAAAGGAGGGGATCTCCAACAACACTAGGTTGCAGCACCCACAGCAAAAAAACCAATGCAAAAAACACATATATTACCGGTTTGTAGAATTTAATATTTATTCCATAATCGAACAACGACTCACCTAACTCAGCTTAATATGAGTATATTAAAATATCAACAAGACGTAGGGCACAATATAATTATTACCATTGGAATTAACACAAAATTTCGCTGAAAAGCAAACCATCCATGCACACAATGCTTGCAACATTGGTATATAATCGCAAATATTAGAATAAGGTCAATTTTATCGAGGGAACAATGTCTCATTGCCAATTGATCGCGTGAAGGCAAACTTAATTAAATGGACTACTAAAAAAAAAAACTCGTAAAATGTCTTGATCTTGATAGAATTAAACAGAAATGAGCCAATTATGTATAAACAAAATTAATTTAAAATATGCACTTAATAAACAATTTCTAATACCACAAGGACAAAGACTAAACATTTATCTGTGTCATGGTTTGTCTTTTTTACATTTTAAGGTACACCTTTACGCCAGTCAGAATAGGATCCAGTCAATGAAAACTTAAATCAACGAGTCAGGCGTAAACATTATTCCAAGAAATATGTATTTTTAGGTCATTTCTTAAGTATGGATGCACCTGTAAGGTAATAATTGTTATGAAATGTTGATATTGCGCATTGATTGGAATAACACACACAAGTGATCATTTTAAAAGTCATTAAATAGAATTTATTACCATTAAAACGAAATGTATTTATGGATCCACTATTATTAATAATGTGCTTTTAAATTCTAAAATTTACTACGAAAAACGAGTCACCTTCTAATCATTATATGTTTTTGAAGAATTTAAAAGCACATTATTAATAATAGTGGATCCATAAACTGTTTCTACAAGCATGGTACAATGACTAACCATAATGAAGGACTTCAGTAAAAAAAAGGGGGGGGGGGGGCTCATCAGATGTCCTAATTCAAAATTGATTGCCCGGACTTCTCTGGTGATTGATGATGAAGAAAAAACACGAAGTGTTCAACTTTCCTGCAAGAGATCAGCTCTCTATTCTCATGCAATGCACCAGACGTGCATGTTTCGGTAAATAAATCGTCAGTAGTGATACTTGAAGCCAAATTGATTCAAAATGAAAAATAGAAGTTTAGTTAAGCGCTCCCTTGTTTAATGTGAAAATTCCTTCTAACTATTTTGTGAAGCTGGTGGACCAGGAATCCCAGAGGGCACATGTAGCCATATTCGATTGATCGTTTCTTAAATGCACTCGAAAATTTCAGTTATCAAAATTTCTTGACATTAGCATCATATCCAATCTATCCTGCCTGTCTTTCATAATAATTTTCACACTCTTTGACTATATTACATTGTTTGAATTGAGGATTACTGATAAACATTAAAGAAGTACCTAACCGTTATTCAGTCTCAAAGTCGAGAAGGCAAAGCAAAATCGTGAGAATTCCCATCGAAATGGTTGCGAAGGTTAAGTACCTGAAAGGTGCATGTCTGGTCCATGAGAATTCCCATTGAAACGGTTGACGAAGGTTAAGTACCCGAAAGGTGCATGTCTGATCCATGATGCTTATCATTATTTATGTGTTCTTAAATTATGCTATTGAATTTGAAGACGTTTTACATTTCTTGAATTTACGGAGCCCAAACTACTTTGCTTATACCATTTTTTTTCCATACATGTATGTAGAACCATTAACAATGTTCTTGTGCTACATAGAATCTTTGCTTTTTGTCTCATTCGCATTAATATGTAATGTCATCAAAACATCGTTAAGAATGAAGTGGTGCCTGTCGACCCATATTACCTAAAGGAAGGAGATAGCCTTTGCTTTGGTTCCTGTTTTATCCTGATTTTGTATGCCTTCGGTTTCTGATTTTCTGAATTATCCATTTTGTACTGTAGACAGGGATATGGTCATTATCCATATTTGTCATTGATATCACGGGTAATAGCGTGTGTATAGCGTCTTATTACGAAGGCGAAGACGTGGTTTGACGAGGTTAGCCGTACTTTGGCAGTGTTTTAGTGATGGGACAGCCGCCGACGGTCATTCCCGTACAAAGCACAGCCAGGGCAAGTATTACCACTTATGACTACGTCCAGCATATTTTTGAACGTGATTTGGACGTTGGGTTTAGTGTGACCGGATCTTTAGCACAGTCGGTAAGAGCGTCTGTCCTGTAAGCAGAAGGTCTCGGGTTCGATTTCCGGACCGGCCACGTGTTCCTTTCCGCCCGTCATAGTATTTGGTGCTCATCGGTTGTTTGTTGTTTAGGGCAGTTATGGGGAATAATCAGAGATTTCTTTGTATTCATTTATGGAGTTAACAACTTTGGGAAACCTCATATTTTGGTGGGATGGAATGTGACGTGTGAATGTGGAATGCCCGGTTAGTTCAGTTGATTAGAGCGCCTGCTTTGTGAGCAAAAGATATCGGGTTCGATTCCCGGACAGTCCACATTTTCCATTCCGCTTGTTATACTTTGATATCTTGAATGCTTTGTATGTGTTTTTTCTACTTCTAATGATTCTCTATGCCTATTTCATCTTTCAATATGAGATATATTCGTTATGCAAGTTGTGACTGTTTTTGTTTTATTATGTTGTATGCGTATGTGTAGTCACGGTATTTTGTTTGAGGCCCTGACTGGGATCTTGGAAATAAGTGTGATATTCTTTTTTCTCATAGAAAATGCTATATATACTATTCGGCATTTTGTAACGTACCAATGACCAGGATTCACTATCCGAAACACGTGTCTGGTGCATTAAAACTGGTTTGATATTTGATATTAAATCCTAATCAGTAATGCTTCCAGCCAAAGTGCTTTTCGTAAGCCTCCAAAATTCATTTCACTAGCGCCCTCTGGTTTTGATTTTAGAATTTTAATTTATATTAATATTCAATTGACATGTCTATATATTAATTTATCACAATAATCATGAGAGCTACAGTCTTCTAAAAGACATTTGGCTTTAATGTATATCGTATTTTGTTCCCCGTGCTGTTATTCATAAATTTCCATTTTGTCACTGACCTCTCATTGGCATAAAAAATTTTGCTTAATCTAGACCGTACAAATTATCAGCAGTCTCAGAAATCTCAGTTGCACATGACTGTCTTCATAAGATAAGGAGGACGGAAGAAAAATATTATTCAACCGTTTAAACGCTCACTTACGTTTTTTCTTGCATATAACGTCTCCTGAAACAAAGGAGGATTTATACAACAACTGCGAGGCTTATCAGATATAAAACGATGATTTACTCTTTTCCTGCATATCTACCATGTCTATTGCTTTCTTGCATTTTCATTATGTCTAGATCTTGATCCCTATATCTCGAGATATATTTTACAAAAAGTTATAATTTAAGTTTGTATCTACCTGAACATAAAACAGATTCTGGTGAAACTGTTTTGCTACTTAGAATCGAGATTTTATATTTCATTTGAGGACTTCATAAATTTATTGACATTACATTAATTCAAAATATCACTATCTTGACTTTGTTAAGTGTAAGGCATTAAAAACAGCATTCTTTCGAAATTTCGACGTACTTTAAATGTGTGCCTAACTGTCATAAAACTTCAATCTAGACCATTTCCAATCTACATTAGATTTCAATGAAGGTCTAACACAAATCCAAAATTAGAATTCATACAACAATAGGCATACAAAACTTTGAAAATACAAAAGGAAATAAAGATAAGGTGATGATTGGCAACATTAACAACAGCGGAAGACACTCTCGAGACGTAATAAAAAAGGGAAGAATCGGACGGTGACAATTTCATTACAAGTTTCAAATGTCAGTACCAATACTTTTTATATTCCTTTCTCGTCCATAATGTATTTGTCATACTGTGATTTAATAAATATTGAAACGTGCATGTCTGGTTCATGCTACAGATTAATATGTTCTTTTAAAAATGATGTTATTGAATTGAAGGCGTTTAACATTCGTACCACTTGGTGAGTGTCACTGCTGGTGGACCAGGAGTCCCCGAGGGCACATGTAGCCAAGTTCGATCAACTTGGTTGATCGTCTCTTCAACGCATTCGAAAATTTCTGTTATCAAAATTTCTTGAAATTCCTAAAACATGGGTCCTGTAGCATCATATCTCACCAATCCTGCTACGTCTTTCGGTACATTTTTATGTCGCCTGCAAAGCATAGCAACACTTAGGGATAACTTTGTCCGTTGTCCGTCTGTCTCTCAAACTTGGGTGTAATACCCCATACCTTTTGATTGTAAGATAAAGGGCTTTGATATTTCACATGTGTATTCCTTGTAACAAGAGCTTTTACACATACCATATTTTTTTACCTCGTGACCTTGACCTAGACATTTGACCTACTTTTAAAAAAATCTAAGATTGGATACATCTTTTGATTGGTAAGTGATAGAGCTTTGATATTTCACATGAGTATACCTTGTGACAAGACCTTTCTTCACATACCATAATTTTCGACCTCGTGACCTTGACCTATATATTTGATTTTAATTTTTAAAAATTAAGATTGCTATATCTTTTGATTGGTAAGTGATAGGGCTTTTTTATTTCACTTGTGTATTCCTTAATCATAATTGACCTAGTGAGCTTGTCTTAGATATTTTACCTACTTTCAATTAAAAAAAGCCGCTTCGCAGGCGACACAAGTATTCCTTGGATTGCAATTTTGGAACATAAAAATTTTCAGACTCTTTGGTCATATTGCATTGTTTAGATTGAGGAGCACTGACGACAGTTAAGTATCCGAAACGTGCATGTCTGGTCCATGCAGCAACTTTATCTGTTCTTAGATCATGCTATTGAATTTGAAGACGTTTAACATTTGTACCACTTGGTGAATGTCACTGCTGGTGGACCAAGAGTCCCCGAGCGCACATGTAGCCAAGTTCGATCAACTTTGGTTCAACGCATTCGAAAATTTCCGTTATCAAAATTTCTTGAAATTTCTAAAACATGGGTCCTGTAGCAGCATATCCCATTCATCCTTCTACCTCTTTCGGTACATTTTTGGACATAATAAATTTCACACTCTTTGGCCATTACATTTTCTATATTGAGGATCACTGACGACGGTTATATGACTGAAACGTGCATGTCTGGTCCATGCTGCAAATTTATCTGTTCTTAATGAGTTAAAGAAGATCCTGACGACAATCTCAACAGCACTTACAATAGAGCGCAAAATTTAAACATCGACGGACCCCAAGCAAGCTAGAGGTGGGACCAGGTGCCCGGGAGGAGTAAGCATCCCCTGTTGGCTAGCCGCACCCGCCGTCGATGTTTATGAAGCATGGAATGAAAATATATAGAATTCATGCACTGTCCGACGCCATGTCTATATAGAAAGTACTATGGCGACAATGTCAGGGAAGTATATTCAAAACACTTACTGTCAAACCCCTCGCGGGGAACTTTTTTATGATCTCCACACGGCAAAGGGCATAAGTGTGACACAAATGAGATAAAGAAGATCCTGACGATAATCTCAACAACACTTACAATAGAGCGCAAAATTTAAACATCGACGGACCTCCAGCAAGCTGGAGGTGGGACCAGGTGCCCGGGAGGAGTAAGCATCCCCTGTTGGCTAGCCGCACCCGCCGTCGATGTTTATGAAGCATGGAAATGAAAATATATAAAATTCATGCACATAAATGATGCTATCGAATTTGAAGACGTTGAACATTCTATACAATGTTCCATAATACATGAATCATTGATCAGTGGTTGAAAGTCAATCACAAAATATTATTAAAATTTTGCACAAATCTCTGGGTTAAAAGAAAGGAGGGGATCTCTAGCAACACTCGGTTGCAGCACCCACAACAAAACCCCAACATACCCAATGCAAAAACACAGAGCAGACAGGCACAGATAGAGACGCAAAAGGGACAAGGAATACCAAATCCCATCAAAGAAACATCAAACACAAATGACAGCACATAAACAAACGAGACCAATGGGCAAGCTGTGCTGACATAGGACGGCCAATTGCCACGCCAGTAGTGGACGGTGTGGTTATCCGGATTACGTGCTAACAACTCTCCCACTTACTCGGAGGTCTCTTAGAACGCACAATTGTGGTGTAAAATAACCTCATCATGACGCAGGGACCCAGGAAACACATAGATGGATATGTAAATGGATATAAAAACTGAAGGCGTACAAGATACAGTTTGTGCTCTGCCAGTTCGAAAACAAAGTATGCAATATATGAGGTAAACGCTTTCTAGATGAAAGAGCAAGACAGAAGAAAGGAGGGGATCTCCAACAACACTCGGTTGCAGCAACATCAGGAAAAACCCAAACCACCCAATGAAAAAAACAATGATGACTTGAACCCACAACCCTTGGATTCAAGTGCATTGTAAACATATCTATTTATGATTTTAAACAAAATAAATTTTCAATTCTAAGATTATAGCATATAATGTATCTCAAAGCACTAAGTAACTTAGATATCTTGAATATGCAATAAATGAGTATAGAAGATCGTACATATTATTTTGAGTTATTTGAGGAAGTAGTTCAAAATGAGCATTGTTGACAAAGTCCGAAAAGATGTCAAAAACGCGTCAAATATTTGACTTAGGAGTGGAACAAAATGCAACAAAACTCCTTTAAAAGACATGTCTCTAGATCATCCTGATCCTTTCGGTTTGTCAACATGTGCTTCGGTTCTGGTGACATTTGTAAAAGGAGGGCACCCTCCGTGAACAAAACTGACTGTGGTGGCGACACCTGTTGAAGGATTCTGACAAAAACACTTGAAGAGCACCGTGATTCTTCATTCCCATTATATAGCTAAGTTTCATGAAAATTACTTCAGAGGTTGAGAAGGTGAAGTGAAGAAGTCGAAAACACCAAAACTTTACGATGGACGGACGCCATACGGACGGATGGACGACCAACGGCGCGTTATGACAATAGCTCATTTGAGCTTCGCTCAGGTGAGCTAAAAATGGTAATTTTTACAAATAATATATCTACATCCCATGTCGATTTCTTTTATCAAATTTTCATGAAAAAATACTTATTTTGTATGAATGAAAGGGTAGGTACACGAAACTTCTAAATCGACCATGCAAATTTCCTTAGAATGAAACTTACTTGATACATCTCAAACAACGAATGGATGCTTCCTCTTGAAATGAACAAATCGCTCAAAGAAGCACCGCAGGGAATGTTATGGCGTGACGTCATTTGACATTCCTGATAAAAGAAAGTCAAAATTGTTGTAAAATGTGTCTTTTGTGGAGATTTCTATGTGGCCAATTGCGTCGATGAACATTGAGTTTATTTACATAAAGATACGCCGATTGTCTTCACGGTGTAATCTTTTGTCCACGCATGTGACCAATGGTAATCTTAATGAAACATGTAGCTTTTTCGGTAGTTTCACGTACAAATGCCGATGTTTATGCTTTCAGGGGGTTTAAAGCTACTGATGCATTGTTTACATAATCTAATCTCATGATTTAGTAAAGATCTTTAAAAGATTAATAGAATCATATCGGAAAAAAATATTCAATGACCTCAAATTCAACCTCAAATTCAAAAAGGGCCAATATTAAGCTTCGTGACTTCACTCCTTTCAGATAGATTATTCGAAATTTGATTCTTCTTCCTTCGTGTAACATAATTCCGATGTTTATTGTATAGACACGATTCTTAATGCTCTCAAATTAGAACAAAAATCAGACGACATAACGATTTCATAAGTAAATCATAGGGTCGTGAAAAGGACAGACTTTCTTATCTCATGAAAATAAAACATACAAAACGTATATTTAAGAGTAGAGCTAATAAAATCCCTTTGTCAGTTTGGTGCTTTGTTTTCAGCCAGTCCTCCTCAAAGAAAACATTTAAAGACCCTCCTACACATGAGTTTTTAACGAGAAATAATAAACGCTATCATTAAAACGCAGGCATATGACGACATAATAATCTATTTCAGACATATTTCATGCTAGAGCATGTACGAATGAGTCGAATTTTCATTTTAGACATTTAGATGGGAGTGTTGCAACTCATTTAGTCATTACTTTCTTGAAAAAAACTAATTTTCATGCACAAGACAGGCGCCATGTGCCATGTCAGTTAGGGGTTAAACGATACGTCAAAAGTGAATCGCGATGTATTGCGATATTTTATTAGCTGTATTGCGATATGTTGCGATATATTTGTTCTTATATTTTTGTTAATGTTCATGTAACATCAGGTTCCTCTTTGTACGTTTGTCTATGCTGTTTATATTTCTGATTGAATTTCACATTGTCAATGTCATTTGCTTGAAAGAAATACAAACAAGTCATTAATTAATTTTTATTGCATTTGTCATAATTCATTTCTAGTGTGAGCGATGTGGACCATGGGTCGCTTGTTTTCAATTAAACTGATTAAACTGATTAAAATCAAAGTGATTCAATGAATCTATAAGGGTGCGATATATTGCGATACGATACGAATCTATTAGATATTGCAATATATAGATATATTGTTACACCCCTAATGCCAGTAGGGAATGGATTATGTGCGCACAACCCTTCCACTTTACCTTTTACACAAAGATCTCGAAGTACGCACAATCGTAGTGAAAAGTAACCCCCTTGCAGTAAGACCACACAAACAAGACAGCAAAACGCAGGGACCAAGATAACACACGGATACACACCGGTGTGTAAACTGATAAATGAACGACATATAGTCCGTGCTCTGCCGGTTGTATCTACTGTATGCATGCAAGTACCCAAGGTGACCGGTCGAATGGCATTCAGAGAAGACATCTGATTGGGGCACTGTCTTCTCTAAACAGGGTCCATAGAACAACCTAAATAAGAGTTCAAATATTACAATAAGTTGGCATACACGTTCTTGAAATCAGCAAAAAAACACATAACCAAAAATCAGAATCAATAGGCATATAAATTCCTGAAATATATCAAACAACTTTCCCACAAGACAACATGCGGACAAACAGACAGAGGCAGTACCATAGAAATATGAAGGTCATCACTATGTTTAAAAGAGAACGAGCAGAAGTAAGTAAAAATATTTCCTCATGTAAATGAAAAGGCGGACAAACAGACGGAGACGATAACTCTGCACCATAGAAACACGAAAGACCACAGTATTTAATTATCAATCAGCATTTTAAACGTCACCTGATGATATCATATTATATTATATGACATGATTTGATATCTATTCTTCTATACGGTCCAGTAGAAGACAAAAACAAATATAAAAAGGACATACATTATAAAGGTTCCGCTGTATGATTTTATAGAAATCCGTTGCTCCTTAATGAAGTTGCAACAAAATAACAATTTACATCTATCTGAATCAAGAACGATTAAAAAGTCAATGTTCGTGAAAAACGTTATTCGTCAAATTATCAAATAATCACTGATTAATTAAATAAAGCACAATGAAGGGCAGATAAATCAAACAGCACAACACACAGTAGACCAATGTGTTTTTCTTATTTCGAGAAATATACAGATGAAGCAGAAATCTTAAATCTCTTTAATGGAATGCAAAGTCGTCAATATTGAAATATAAAACTTCAGTGCACCACTTACGTATGTCAACACGTTATATCTCATCGCCGATGCTCTAGGTCGTAAAGAAGATTGAAATAATATTAAATTATGAAGATCAAAGTTTAAATATGGCCTGTAATTTTAGTAAAAATTGTAGTTTTTTGTGAATTATCATTAACTTTTTGTGCGGAGTATTTCCAAATAAGTACAGTTTTTTCAAGTCAACTGCCGAATAACTGTGAAACTAGACTTGAAGATATCCAAAGCAATCCAACAACAGAGACTAACCCAGTGGTTAAAATTGTTAGTAATATAATATATCTCCTACTGTAAAATGTCAGTGCACCATATTCGCATTTAGAACAAGTTATGTATCATCAGTGATATTCGAGACAGAAAAGGAGGAAATGATATGAAATTATGAAGAGCAAAATTCAAAACGCACCAAAGAACCTTTGAAGGACAGAACTGTGCGAAAACGATGTTGACAGTGAAGAAGACAACAAAAGGAATGTATTGATACATTTAAAAGAAGGAAGAGGATCTCCAACAAGACCCTGTTGCAGCACCAACACCAAAACACCAAAACACCCGATGCAAAAACACAAAAGACGAGCATAGTATGAGACGAAAAAGAGACATACGACATGTAAACATCAAACACAAAAGACTACACATAAACCGACGAGACCAATGGGCAACAGGTGCCGACTTTGGACGGCCATTTGCACGCAAGTAGCAACTGGTGTGGTTAAGGGATGCTGGCGTCGAAATCTTATACACTCCAATGACTGATAAAAACTCTTTTCGATGATTTGAACTTGCATGCTTATCTTTGGTCTCACTTGAGATTATCATCAGGATCTTCTTTAACTCATTTGTGTCACACTTATGCACTTTGCCGTGTGGAGCTCGTAATAAAGTTCCCCGCGAGGGGTTTGACAGTAAGTGTTTTGAATATTTTTCCCTGACATTGTCGCCATAGCACTTTCTATATAGATGTGGCCTCAGACAGTGCATGCATTTTACATATTCTTTTCATTTTCGTGCGCGAACATCGACGGCGGGTGCGGCTAGCCAACAGGGGATGCTTACTCCTCCCGGGCACCTGGTCCCACCTCTAGCTTGCTAGGGGTTGTCGATGCTCAATTTGGTGCTCTATTGTGAGTGTTGTTGAGATTATCGTCAGGATCTTCTTTAACTTATTTGTGTCACACTTATGCCCTTTGCCGTGTGGAGCTCGTAAAAATGTTCCCCGCGAGGGGTTTGACAGTAAGTATTTCGAATATTTTTCCCTGACATATTATGAAGACGTATAAGATTTGTACCACTTGGTGAGTGTCACTGCTGGTGGACCAAGAGTCCCCGAGGGCACATGTAGCCAAGTTTGACCAACTTCGGTTGGTCGGTCCTTCAAACGCATTTGAAAATTTCTGTTTACAAAATTTCCCAAATTTCTAAAACCTGGGTCTTGAAGCATCATATCCCAGCCATTTTGCTACGTCTTTCGGTATATTTAGGACACAATTTTCACAGATTTTGGTCATATTTCATTGTTTAGATTGAGGATCACTGACGAGGGTTTACTACCCGAAACGTTCATGTCTGGTCCATGCTGTAAATTAATCTGCTCTAAAATGATGCCAATGAATTTGAAGACGTTAAAAAATTGTCGCCATAGCACTTTCTATATAGACGTGGCCTCAGACAGTGCATGCATTTTACATATTCATTTAATTTTCGTGTGCGATCATCGACGGCGGGTGCGGCTAGCCAACAGGGGATGCTTACTCCTCTCGGGCACCTGATCCCACCTCTAGCTTGCTAGGGGTCCGTCGATGCTCAATTTGGTGCTCTATTGTGAGTGTTGTTGAGATTATCGTCAGGATCTTCTTTAACTCATTCGATATTGTTTGTTCCCATGTTCGCAACTGTTCTTATGGAAATTCTAATGATTTTGCCTTACCTTCTCTACTTTGAGAATGAATATCTAATGGGTACGTACTTCTTCCATGATTATTTAATTCAATATCTTATAATATGAATTCGTTTGTCAATACGAGTATGATGATGTTTCAACATATATAGAGCTATATGGTTGAAGTTTGAGCAGACGAATTCTGAAATATTGGAGCTATGAAGAAAATTGATATTTCTACGAATGAACGCTTACATCCCCTCAGGATTTTTTAAAACAAATATTTGTGTAATTCTTACTCTTATCAATACATTTCAATTGACTGATTCGAAATTTGATAACTTTTTTTCCCTTTTACGTGGCATAACTCCGCTGAGTACAGTACAGACATAATAATTTTATGCCCGAAACTTAGTCTGTCTCTCACTCCAGGAAAATATTAGACTTCAGAACGACTTCATTTAAGAAATAAATCTTATATTCATTTCTTATCATTTTATGTAATCTTCTTATGGAAAACAGACTGTTTTCTTGGATCTAAAAACAATCAATTACTATACTATATTTCGTAAGTTCGGGGGATCCGCAGTGATACAACTGCCTCCAAGAAAGATAAAAACAAGTTATGGTTGCCGCCACGATTTAAATAGCGAACGATTGCGCCTATATCTTTGGAATAAGGACCAGTTTGACCAAATGATACATACAATGTTAAGTTTTTAGTAAATAGAACAGAAATAGTACATGTAACATTGAAATGTTAAGCAAACATCAACAAATTGTATTTTCAGCTATGAGTTTATTTGTCTTTGAGGGAACCCCCGGTTCTGAAAAAAGTTTCTCAGCCAATTAGAATCTTCATTTCTTGAAAGCAAAAATTGAAATTAAATGATAAACAGATCGTAAGGTCGTTGAAAGGACACCCCTTTTTTTGCTATTACGACAAATAAAACTTGCTTCTCGTATATCTAATTTTGTATTTGATGAATCTTGTCTGTATGGTGCTTCCTGTCATCCAATCCTCTTCAAAGAAAATGTTGTAAGACCTTTCTTAACAAGATTTCTTTGACCAGTAATAAGGAAACCTAATATTTAGAGCAAGGCATACAACGTCATATTAATTAATCTATAGACTTAAACATGTACTTTGTTGAAGACACTCTAAGAAGTCTTTTATTTCAAGGATTTATAGAATAACCAAATACAAATTCATGTATCAAATAGTAAAAAAAAATTACACAATTAATGGCTAAACAAAACTAAGAGCAATACGAAGTTAAACAAAATACATCCGCTTTGCTCTCCTCTAAGAGAATATGAAATGCTACCACGACGTATTATCCATTTGTAGAGCAAGGAGAGTACAATAGATGTCAAGAGAGAGGAATTTTTATTCCACAGGAAAAGTCAGATTGAAGAATTTGATCGGAAAATTACGTGAATTCCGATGCTTCGAGACTTCTTGGTATCTGTCGAGGTCAAAAGACCGTATTATCCAATAGAAATGTTCCATTCATGGCATTTAAAACAAAAAAAAAACAAATTTAGTGGATAATAAATAGGATATATTTATTGTTTATCTTTGACAAGCTTATGGTGCATTAAAATTGCTTTGAAATTTCTTCAAGAAGGTAAACAGTTGGAACACTTCCGTATTATTAACGGGAACTATACTCCCTTATCCTGGAAAAGCGATTTCTAGATTTGCAAGAGCTCCTTCGATGCATGCAGGTATTGAAATCTTATACACAAAATATGTTTTATGTCTTAAAAACGTTTTTCGATGAATTGAACATATGATTGTTTCCAGTTTTGATTAAACTCCGATGAACCATCAATTCTCTTGTCAACACAAGTAAGAACAAATATTAAATAAAATCGATGAAAATACATATCCGGAAATTATGGGGACAACAGGGAAAAGTATATCACTACAAATATTCACTTACATCAAACGCGGATTTGTGTTATCAAATTTTAGTGTAAAGCTTATATTTTATGTTTTTTTATGCTTATGTTTTATTTCAAATAAGTAATTTGATATTTTGTTTCCTATTCATATTTCATTTTTTTTTGGGGGGGGGGTTTGGTTTTTTTTTGGGGGGGGGGGGGGGGTTTCGGCCCTTTGATTAAGAATTTGGATTTTATTTTTGTGGCTTCACTTCTATGGTTCATTGGTAAAAACTAAATGTATACTCAATCCAAAGATTTAAGAAGTACCTATCAGTTATTCAGTCTCTTAGTTTAGAAGGTAAGGCAAACTTTATTAGAATTTCCTTTGGAGCAGTTGCGACTCCAAGGTTGAATAATCCGAAATGAAACCAGGTGCCCGGGGAGAGTCAGCGTCTCCTGTTTGCATGCAACACCCGTCGTAACAGTTTCATGAACATTGTCTCGATGTACACATTGATGTGCATACCGGTATGAGATAAAGATGTTTTGTTCGTTGCTCTTGACAACCATTTAATCGCAATCCAGAATGTCGCTTATCATTATAAAAAGTGGAATATCATATTTCAGCCATTGTATAATATAACAATGAAAGAGTAGCTTACTTGCAAGCTCTGACAATGAGCCTACCGAATACGCTGAAAAACAATAACACATTAAGCAGGAGAAGACGGAATGTTGCTACTCATTACATGGCAGTTGGTTATGCAAAAGGTGAATTATCAAGCTTGTCATACAGTGAGGTGTTCAAATGGCCGTTTACATCGAAAAATAGAAGTATATCCAAGTACGAAGCTGATCTGTTGCTCTAAGTAGTTTCCATAACTATAATAAACGAATGGTCTAGCTTAAAATGATAATATACCAGCTCATTATATTATAAGCATATGAAAACAAAATGATTTTCATTTTGAGGACAATTTTTCCTATTTCTAAGTAGCAACATTACACTGTGGTCATCACGTCATCATTCTTACAAAATGATTTTGAGGATTTACTGTCCGAAACACGTGTCTGTTGCATTGAAATAGGTTTGAAATTTTCTTCAAGATGGTAAAGAGTTTAAGCACCTCCGTATTATTACGAAAAGTGACAACGGAAAAGCCTCATTGAGATGAAAATTGTTTTTTCTTTTTTTGCGTAAAACGTTTTCAACTCCTGGCCGACTAACATCGTCGCTGAGGAAGTTCTATGGTCGATATGGGGAACTCGTCATACACTATGGTGCCCCCCACTCACCAGAATAGTGGTTGATATTCTTTCATAGACCATTTGAACCATCCAACCAAAGATTGTACTCTATGTCTTCCGAAATTGAAGTAACAAGATGTGACAGTTCTACCGAATAGAAGCGGCGGGTGTTGCTTGCAAGCAGGAGATGCTTACTCTTCCTGGGCACCTGGAATATGGTGGAGGTTTTTCTTTGTTTGCTTTGGTTCCTGTTTTATCCCGATTTTGTATGCCTTCCGGTTTCTGATTTTCTAAATTATCGTTTTGTGCTGTATACAGGGGTATACAGGGATATGGTCATTATCCATATTTGCCATTAAGACTACTTTCGGAATCTGAACATTGACAATGTAAATAAAGGATGGAAACTTGTCGTGATTGTAATATTATTTGTAAGGCTTTGTTCTTGATATACATGAACATTTCATAACCAATAACGACAACAGATAGATAAAGAATAAATTGCCAAGTACATACAGGTTGTGGGATGAATGTAACATAAATAACCAATCAAAATGCTACGTTAAAAAGGAACAAAATGTCCAATGAAATATAGGAATAATAGTGATTTGACAAATGTCTGTTTATTCTTTTCCACGGAAATAACCCCTATAAACCGCAATGAACAAAGGTTCTTTGACCGGAAAAATAAATTCTGCTTCTTAAACCCAGACATCAAACGTCATAAGAATTCTTCATTAAGGTATAATTTTATTCATTATTTGATTTAAGACCTATTCTACAGCATGATCTACAGAAAAAACAAACCGAAAACATTGTTATGGAAAATACATGAGAAATTTCATAAAAATATAGAAAGATAGAAGTATATCCAAGTACGAAGCTGATCTGTCGCATTAAGTAGTTTCCTTCACTTTATAATGAACGAATGCTCTAGCTTAAAATTTTGATATTATACTAGCTCATAATATTATGAACATATGAAAACACAACGATTTTCATTTTGAGTACGATTTTTTTTTCTGAGTAGCAACATTAAATTGTGGTCATTACGTCATCATACTTACAAAATGATTTTCATGATTCACCGATAAATATAATCGAAGTTAAAGGAGGTTAACATCTTAGCACATCCCTCCAATGCTATTTTGAACATAGATTTTATTTGGATATGCTACTGAATCGACCCTACAGGAAATTTGGAGCCGCGCACTCTCTGTAATGTAAATGTAAAAATCTAACTTCAAAAAATTAAAGAGGGTGCTACTGAAATTATTTTTGGTGGCTCCGCTGGAAGCATCACTGATGAGAATTTAATATTCGAAACACGTGTCTGGTGCATGCAAATTGGTTTGGAATTTTCTTCAAGAAGGTATAGAGTTGGAACGCTTCGACATTATTACTGTCCGAAAGACGTGTCTGTTGCATTGAAATTGGTTTGAAATTTTCTTTAAGATGGTAAAGAGTTTAAAAGCACCCCGTATTATTTCAAAAAGTGACGACGGGAAAGCCTCATTTAAGATTACTTTCGGAATCTGTTGACAACGTAAATAGATAATTAATTTAAAAGGAGTGGAAACATGTCATGATCATGATATAATCAAGAATGATGTTTGGTAAACAATTGGTCTTAATCTTTTCCTTTATTCAATGATTTAGGATAATGTTTCTTTAGTAAATTTTATGACGCCTTTGTAAGGCTTTGTTCTTGATATATATGATTATTTAATAACCAATAACGACAACAGATAGATAAAGTATAAAATTTCCAAGTACGTTTAGGTTGTGGGATGATTGTATCATAAATAACCAATCAAAATTCTACGTTAAAAAGGAACAAAATGAGTTAAAGAAGATCCTGACGATAATCTCAACAGCACTCACAATAGAGCGCAAAATTAAACATCGACGGACCCCCTAACAAGTTAGAGGTGGGACCAGGTGCCCGGGAGGAGTAAGCATCCCCTGTTGGCTAGCCGCACCCGCCGTCGATGTTTATGAAGCATGGAAATGAAAATATAAAAACTTCATGCACTGTCTGACGTTATGTCTATATAGAAAGTGCTATGGCGACAATGTCAGGGAAGTATATTCAAAACACTTACTGTCAAACCCCTCGCGGGGAACTTTTTTACGAGCTCCACACGGCAAAGGGCATAAGTGTGACACAAATGAGTTAAAGAAGATCCTGACGATAATCTCAACAGCACTCACAATAGAGCGCAAAATTAAACATCGACGGACCCCCTAACAAGTTAGAGGTGGGACCAGGTGCCCGGGAGGAGTAAGCATCCCCTGTTGGCTAGCCGCACCCGCCGTCGATGTTTATGAAGCATGGAAATGAAAATATAAAAACTTCATGCACTGTCTGACGTTATGTCTATATAGAAAGTGCTATGGCGACAATGTCAGGGAAGTATATTCAAAACACTTACTGTCAAACCCCTCGCGGGGAACTTTTTTACGAGCTCCACACGGCAAAGGGCATAAGTGTGACACAAATGAGTTAAAGAAGATCCTGACGATAATCTCAACAGCACTCACAATAGAGCGCAAAATTAAACATCGACGGACCCCCTAACAAGTTAGAGGTGGGACCAGGTGCCCGGGAGGAGTAAGCATCCCCTGTTGGCTAGCCGCACCCGCCGTCGATGTTTATGAAGCATGGAAATGAAAATATAAAAACTTCATGCACTGTCTGACGTTATGTCTATATAGAAAGTGCTATGGCGACAATGTCAGGGAAGTATATTCAAAACACTTACTGTCAAACCCCTCGCGGGGAACTTTTTTACGAGCTCCACACGGCAAAGGGCATAAGTGTGACACAAATGAGTTAAAGAAGATCCTGACGATAATCTCAACATGTCCAATGAAATATAGGAATAAAGAAATATAGTAATTTTATAAAATTTGAAATTAACATTATTTTATTGATCTTATTTATTTTCATTACATTTTTTCAGTCTTTTCTCTTCTACGAAAATGTTTTGGAAAACTTTATGAACATAGGTTCTTTACCGGAAATATAAATTCTGCTTCTTAAACCCAGACATCAAACGTCATAAGAATTCTTCATTGAGGTATAATTTTATTCATTATTTGAATGGATGAATGAATCACAAATAACCAATCAAAATGCTTACAAAATGTCCAATGAAATATAGGAATAAATAAATATAGTGATTTGACAAAAGTTAAAGTTGTCATTTATTTTGTTTGATCTTATTTATTTTCATTCATTATTTTCTTCATTACATTATTTTCAGTCCGTACTCTTCTACGAAAATATTTTGGAAACCCCTATGAACATAAGTTCTTTGACCGGAAAAAATAAATTCTGCTTCTTAAACCCAGATATAAAACGTCATAAGAATTCTTCATTAAGGTATAATTTTATTCGTTTTTTAATTCAAGACCTATTCTACAGCATGATCTACAGGAAAACAAAAAAAAAAACCCAAATTTTTAAGGACTAACAAGAGAAATTTTAAAGTAATCTAATATTCTGAAAGGCGTTGGAGTTCTTCAAAATGCATTTGTAAATATAACAGTTTTGATTTATCTGAATCAGTGCAGCTCCTCGACTTAAATATCAATACTCTTTAGAAGTATAATTCATACTAATTGTCAATCAAAACTGTATCAAAAGTTAAAGACAGCATAATCAAAGGCATACAAGATAAGCATAAACGACAAAGCAATGCATCACAAAGATAAGTGAAGTGTATGTATTCTGCTACCATAGAGATTACATTATCCATTTTGGTGTTATATATCTCTGTTTGTCAGTATTTTTTTATTATTGCATTCTGTTGTTTTTACTGCGGGGGATACCCTCCATATATTTTTAATACCATTCGATCAATTTCTCTTTGTTTCATTTTGTTCTGTTTTGATTCCGATTTTTGGGTTTGAGCTTGACTTCATTGTGACCATTGTGATCATTAGTGTTACATCTTTTCCTTTTTCAAGATATCGTTTCAAATGCGTTTGAAGAAACGACCAACCGAAATTGAACTTGGAGATCCCCTCCTTTGTTGGCTAAATGTGCCCTCGGGGACTCTTGAATTTCATTCGTTGATTTTTATATATATACATGTAACCAATCAACAAACAGAACGAATCAAATATAAGGACAGAGAGAGGAAGATCCCCAATAACGAGGCAACATCTGTGACTTTCCTTATTTATATATTGTCGAACCAATCAATTCAATAGGAATTTTTTTGTGAAATCAGTTTCTCTATTTGGTGGTTATGTATCTAGACATGAATACCTTATCATTCAATATAAACTATTATTAGAATGAATATATATATATATTACAAGTTGAATGTATTTAATGTGTAATGAACTGAATTTTGTAAAAAAAAAAGATACAAAAAATGTATGAAATACAAAATTTTGAAATTATGTAAATTTATTATTTCATAATTTGCGTTTTTCTTTAACTTTGTATGAAACTTTTGAGAAAGATGTTTCAATTGCTCAACATATCATTATGAACAAGGATAATATGGACTTCATATAATTCACCTTAAAAATTTTGAATGACTATTATCTATATAAAAAAAAACTAAAATTGCCATATCTTGTTTTCGATACATAAAGAATATAAGTTATACAAGAGTTCCCATTTAAGTTGCAGTCTTATTCTTGCAAAACCTGAAATATACGAGTTTGTACTCACGGAATGAAAATCTTTCAAATACAAAGGAGTTTATGGAAACTTACCGAGAAAAACGACCACCATACTAAACTATCTTCACTGTACAACGAATACCTTAAAATCAAATATCATTTAATATTCAGATGAGAAAACCGTGCTTTATCTGATTTGGAATTGTACGTTTCTGCTTGATATTTGAATCTTTTCTTCATCCTTCGTTTAATGATCATTTTCCAGGATTTTTTCATGTCATCTTTTGTGAACCTTTTCTGAATTCCTATTGTTTTCCTTTTATAACTGGACTGTATAACGACGCAATTTCAATTATTACTTCGTCAGACCAAGAGAAGATAAAGGGGTATATCATAGAAACTGTTAAAATTGATGTGGTAAGATATTAACAAAACAAATAATCTCATAAATAAATCAAACGCATATGATCTGTAGCAAGAAAAGTTATTGGATATCCCATTCTTTCTTCTATGCCATTTTGTTGAAATGTTAAACGTCTTCAAATTCAATAAAAACACAAAATTCCTCGGAAAATTTCAAGTCAACTTTTCCCTATTTTAGTGCATAGATGAATAAAAAAATTAGATTTAACAAAACTGTATGTGATACATATTCAATTGATATGATGTCGTGGTCGCGACTTATTATCTTGTGACCAAAACAAAATAAAACAAATCGCACATGTCCCCTCTATGCTTCCGTAAAGGACCCTTGACTGGAAAAGAGTAAAGTTTATTTTTAAACTCAGACATCAAACGTCATGACATTTCTTTATAAATTGATTTTTTCTAACCGAAAATAACAACGTTTACAGTAAATAAGATAAGAATGGATTAAGGAAGATTGTTTTAAGTTGCAATATGCATTTCTTTTCAGACAACATAAAATGTTTAGTTTTCTTAGGGTACAGTTGTGTAAGCTGAAACAAAGCGTCCTATGTGCATCAATCTCTTCCTTCATCCATTCTTATCCATACTATAAATAATTGTACTTGCGTATGTAATAAATCATTAGGTCATGGTAAAAGCATAATTGGAAATCGTTCAGCCAGTAGACTTATAGTTGAAGAAATAGCACTGACTATTTGGACTAACTGTTTGAATGTTGATTTCTTATTCAACACACGTCATCCAATGAAATGGAACTTGAAGAAGGAAATGATTTGTTTTAAGACAGAAAAAATAAATGATGACGTATTTCAACAGATATTTTGGATACAAAAGATGAATATTTTGAATTCATTGCACATACACGTGAATTCTGATATCTTGGTTCTAAAAGTGACACTAGGGTTAATCAAAAATGGAAAATGGAGAAAATAAAGTATTTCTTTTCCTGTATATAGTTCGCAATCGTTCCTATGGAAATTTTAATGATTTTGCCCTGCCTTCTCGATTTTGAGACTGAATGACGTATAGGTACTTCTTAAATGTTTATCATAATACTTTCATTGAACCCTCGTTAGTGATCATCAATCCAAACAATGGAATATGACCAAGGACTGTGAAAGTTATGTCCAAAAATACCGAAATGCGTAACAGGATGGATGAAATATGGTGCTACAGGACCCTCTTTTCAGAAATTTTGTGGAAATTTTGTGAACAAAAATTTCCTAATGCGTTTGAAGAAACGATCAGCCGAAGTTGAATGGACTTGGCTACATGTTCCATCGGGGACACATCGTCCACCAGTGTTGACATTCACCAAGCGGTTCAATAATATAAACATTAAAGAAGTACCATATAATCAGTTATTCAGTCTCAAAGACGAGGAGGCAAGGCAAAACCATTAGAGTTCCCATAGGAACGGTTGCGAAACTCGGAATGAATAACATTCCGAAGTGAGTCCAGGTGTTACGTCTTGCAAGATCTTCAAACTTATATTATCATTTAAAAACAAATAAATGTGCAGCATGGGTCAGCCAAGCACATTTCAGGTACCAAAAAATGAAATATGGCCAAAGAGTGTGAAAGTTATGTCCAAGAATTCCGAAAGGCGAGGTTGGATTCGTGGAATATGATTCTCCAGGACCCACTTTACCGATATTTTGTTTGATAGAAATTTCGTATGCATTTGAAGAAAAGATCAACCGAAGTTGATCGGACTTGGCTTCATGTGCCCCCTGGGAACTCCTGGTCAGCCAGTAGTGACACTCACCTAGTGGTACAAATGTTACGTCTTCAAATGCATAGTATCATTCAAGAACAATTCATAGCATCATTTGATACTTTGTAAGGACCAAAAGAATAGCACTTGGAATGTTAAACGTCTTTAAATTCAATAGCATTGTTTAAAACCTGATACATTTACAGCTTGGACCAGACATGCACGTTTCGGGTACTAAACCCTTGTCAGTTATCCTTAATGTAAACAATGTAATATGGCCAAAGAGAGTGAAAAGTATTTTGTCCGAATATGTACCAAAGGACAGAATGAGTGGGATATGATGCTATAGGACCCACGTTTAAGAAATTTCAAGCAATTTTGTAGCAGAAATTTCAAATGCGTTGAACCGATCAAATGACATGTCACCCATTTTGAAGATTTTGAATTTGGTTCGGAAGGTGTATATGATTATTCTTTTTGTAATATTATCCCAAGTCTAGCTCCAGTAAATTGATGAAAATTATACAACACTATTTTGAACGAGAATGATCCCCAACTTTTTTTATGCCACCGTAATCGAAGACATAGTTTTTGGTCTGTCCGTCTGCCTGTCTGTCTGTCTGTCTGTCGGTACGTCTGTCGGTACGTCTGTTTGTCTGTTTGTCCGCAAAAACTTTAACCTTGGGCATAACTTTTGAATGGTAAGTGATAGGGCTTTCATATTTCACATGTGTATTTCTTTTGACAAGACCTTTCCATGGATACCAAAATTTTTGACCTTGTGATCTTGACCTTGGAGTTTGACCTAATTTCGAAAATTTAAACTTTAGCCATAACTTTTGAATGGTAAGTAATAGGGCTTTCATATTTCACATATGAATTCGGTGTGGCAAGATTTTTCCATTGATACTAAATTTGACCTTGTGACCTTGGCCTCAAATTTGATTCTACTTTTGATCTGTTATACTGACAAAGATGCCAACGGGGGCATTCGTGTTTCACAAACACAGATTTTATTGTACATGTATTTACGTTACATTGCAAAGTCATCGAACGGTCAATTTTTTTACTAGAAATTGATCTGAAGAAAAGGCATTTTATACAAGTCAAGAATCATACGCAATGTTTGACTTACTGTGAAGAACCCAGGTTTTAAACAGAAAAAAGGAAAGACTATTGACTTTTGATTTTTTACTTTTACAGCGATCATTCACCTGTCAATGTTTGAAACAAGAGGAAGGACACGCCGCTCACCTGAGAACCAGACACTTTGAACGCTCGTAGGTTAGTGACCAGAACACAGAAGATATTCGATAATTTCACTTTTCTACCAATCTAGGAATCTGTTGCCAGCGTTCTGATGTTTTTTATTAGATCATGAAAAAGATTTGTTAACGTATACTTTCTCTTTGATGAAAAATGTTGTCATTTGCCCAAGGAGGCATCTACTGATGACGGGTGAGGATGAAAAGCAACATCATTTCTGTAGGGAAGTACAAGTGCTTCATAAGTATTATAAAAATATGCCAGGCGGTACCAGGGAATAATATAAAATATAGTGAACATTCTTCTCCTTTTTTCATTTTTCACATAAATAAAATCGTAAATATACTAATAATTTCAGCATAAAAAGCATATAAAAGCAATGAAAACCGTAAATGATACAAAGATATTTGACATCTTTGGCAGGCTTTGGGATCAATTGAATTGCATTTTTCAATGATAGTGCACCACTAATTTTTCATCGAATTTATTCATGGTTGCGCTGCTTACAATCATATTTTGTAATTTTCTTGTTCCAGGTTGTCATACCGCGGTCTATGAGCAGTGGCGGATTTAGAGGGGGGGGGCCAGGGGGCCCGGGCCCCCCCTTTTTCACCCAAAGTTATTGATTCAGAATACTCTTTTTATGCTTAATCTCTTTACTTTTGGGGAAATTTTCGGCTCGCTTCGCTCGCTACACTTAATTTTTCGTTAGCTGTCTATTTTTTCGTCTTCAGTTTGTCTTGAACTTTCTTTGTCATCGTGTTTGAACGGATTCATATGTCATTAATATATACAAAATTCAAAATTAAATTAACACTTGAATAATTACCAAATGCTTCATTTTCACGGGCCGATCTAACCAGTTTAGACAGGTGGATAGTGGGGTTGCAATACCCTAATCTTCCTGACCTTCCCCAATTGGTCAAACAAAAATAGAGGATGGAAAATGAGAGAGATATTGTAATCTTATGACAAAATGTAACCATCTATTCCAAAAATTTCCCGGCTCGCTCCGCTCGCCAATTTAGAATAATATATATATATGTATGTATATATACATGTATGGATGACTCGACCAAAACAAAAAAAAAAGGAAAACTTCAAATCTTAAAATTGGCTACGCTCGCCATAATGCCTAAAAACTTAAGTAAACGTATCAAGAAAATCTATCTTCTAAATGCAACATGCAGTTGGAATGCCCCCCCCCCAACATATTAATAAAAATCACCAGTCTTGAGCTTCAGGTTTTGGAGGTCTTTTTTTTTTTTTTTTTTCGTCTTCGACCTTTTTTTTTTTTTTTTTTTTTTTTGCTTGTCAGTTTTTCTTTGAACAATTTTCTTCGAGCTGAAACTTTGGGCCCCCCCTTTTCTGAAATCCTAGATCCGCCACTGATGAGTGAAACTCACAGTTGTCTTAAGATACTTAGAGAGAATTCGAATTAAGCTTCATTTTTGTCTTTCTTACTTAATTATTATTACTTATGCTATAATAATACGGAAGTTTTCCAACTCTATACCTTCTTGAAGAAAATTTCACTTTGGATTTTTTATCAAACCAATTTATTATGTACCAGACACTTGTGTCTGATAGAAAAATCCTCTTCAGTGATGCTTCGAGCCAAAGTGATTTTCATAAGCCGCTAAAATACATTCCAGTAGCGCCCTCTGCTTTTATATTTAGAATTTAGATTTATGCATTTACTTAACAGAGAGTGCGCGGCCCCAAATTTCCTGTAGGGTCGATTCAGTAGTATATCCAATAAAATAAATATGCATCATGTGTGTGACATGATTCATGTGATTTTTGAGTGTGTTTAAACTGTACTACTGTCCGCGCGGCTAACTTCGGAAACTGTTTGACTACTTTATCATGCAAAAATTTTAATGAAATTGATACCATTCAATACATCTCGCCAAGTTGTAAATTTCGGTTAAAGTTATACGATAGTCGGTACTAGTTATCATACTATATAGACATAACAAGTTTTAGGTGGGCCTTGTTTTTCCATGCTTTTTTCCCGTAATGTCGTAACGTTGTCCATAGGCTCAATGTTAAACTCGGCGACGTCACGCTGAAATTAAACCTTGAAAACGCCCCACCTAAAAAGTATTTAGTCTGTATAATATGACTACATAAATCCAACATCATATACCATATACCAAAATTTACGACTAAGCCAGAACTATTCAATTATATCAATTTTATTTAAGTATTTGTATTACAAAGTACTTAAAATCGCGTTTATCCAATTTCCGATATGAGTAATTGATATGAACGGTACCGCTTTTAGGGAATCACCTACAATGCATTATCTGTTCTTAAATGATGCTATTGAAATTTGAAGATCTTTAGCATTCTATGAAGTTGTGTTATTGTCTCCGTCTGTTTGTCCTACATGTATTTTCTATTTTCGAGAGAAAGATCTGATTTATAGACACACTCTCCGAATGGATGAAATCCATCGGAGAATTACTTAAAAGAAGAATAGGGCGTCTTCGGCATTCAGTTAACAACAGACACGAGTCAATTTATCATGACCCTGTTCTTGCCAAAGAACTTTCTCACCTCCATGAAAAAAAATTCATTGTTCCTGCTGACAAAGCGGCAATCAATTTTACTTTCGTTTGAAAGGCGTACTATATCAAATGCCTGAGAGAGGAACTTGGGTTACATTCAGCACCTGGAAACCCAACATACACACTTACAAATTTATCTGTATCTGAAATTCTGGACAATCACAAATCTGTTCTTGAGTCCTTCGGTATTCACACTGATGAATCTGATGTTGAACTACCTTATATCTACTGGATTCCAAAAATGCACAAAAATCCTTGTAAACAAGCACCGCTTCATTGCCGGTTCGTCCAGGGGCTCCACAAAACCTCTTTCCATTTTGCTTAAGAAAATATTAACTCGCATCAAGCAAGGTCTTCAAACATACTGCGAGACCACTTATTCTAGAAATGGAATCACTCAGATGTGGATCCTAAAAAATTCTAAGGACATTTTGGAAAATTTAAAAGCAACCAATTTCAATCATATTACCAGTATAAAGTTTTTCAACTTCCCAACGCTCTACACTATCATCCCACACAAAAAACACAAAAACAGACCTGCCAATATTATTCGCAACACCTTTCTTTTAAAAAATGGTAATGGGAGATACAAATACCTTGTCATAGGGCGGAATACTTATTTCGTGAAGGAACACTCTGATTCAAACAAAAAGTATACCGAAGACGATATCAACCGGATGCTTGAGTTTTTGATTGGCAACATTTTTGTGGTGTTTGGAGGAACCGTATTCCAGTCGGAATTCCCATGGGTACAAATTGCGCCCTACCGCTTGCGGACTTATTTTTATATTCATACGAAGCTGACTTCATCCAGACCTTGCTCTCGCCTGGGCGAAAACATCTCGCTTCTCAGTTCAATTTTGTCTTCAGATACCAAGATGACGTGTTGTCCATCAATAATCCGAACTTTAAGGACCATCTGCATGAAATCTATCCTCATGAACAATAGATCAAGGAAACAACAGAGAGCGACAGATCCGCTTCGTAATTGGATATACTTCTATCTTTCTATTTATCAAAACACCTCACTGTATTACAAGCTTGACGATAACTAACTTCCCTTTCATGAGTAGCAACATTTCGTCTTCTCCTGCTTATGGTGTTTTTGTTTTTCAACTGATACGGTACGCCAGGGCATATTCCAAATATGAAGATTTCATCATTAGAGCAAGACGGCTTTCAAGTAATCTACTTGTTCAGGGTTATATCACACGACGGCTGAAATCATCATTGAGGAGGTTCTTCGGTCGCTGCGGGGATATAATTAAAGCATATCAGATCCCCCTGTCTAGAATGATCAGTGACATTTTACATTGTGATTGAATGGGTGTCGTCATCACCAAACAAGACATACCTGATCTGTACACCAAATGTCATCGAGACAATCACCGAATTTGACAGGTTTCCATTGAGCTGTAGTGACGGGTGTTGCATGTAATCAGGACACGCTGACTCTTCCCGGGCACCTGGTCTCAATTCGGAATGTTGTTTATTCCGGGGTTCGCAACCGTTCCGATGGGAATTCTCACCTTTTCATTTAACCTTACCTCCTCAACTTTGAGACTGAATAACTGTTGGGTACTTCTTTGATGTTTATATATGTAATTGAAGAATTTGTCAACCTTTTAATGGTAAATTTTGGTTTTACTTTCTATCTCTTCAACGCATTCAAACATTTCTCTTACCAAAATTCTTGAAATTTCTAAAACGTTGGTCGTGTAGCATCATATCCCACCCATCCTGTTACGTCTTTCGATATATTTTTGGACCTGATGATTTTCACACTTTTTGGCCATATAAGGTTTTTTTTAGATTGATGATCACTGACGAGGGTCGAGTACCCGAAATAATCATATCTAGTCCATGCTGCAAACTTATCTGTTTATAAATTTATGATGCTATTGAATTTGAAGACGTTTAACATTGATTTGTACTACTTGGTGAGTGTCACTGCTGGTGTACCAGGAGTCCCCGAGGTCACATGTAGCCAAATTCGATCAACTACGGTTGATTATTTGTCTCTCCTATGAATTCAAAAATTTCTCTTACAAAAATTCTTAAAATTTCTAAAACGTGGGTCCTGTAGCATCATATCCCACCCATCTAGCTTCGTCTTAAGGTACATATTCGGACAAAATAATTTTCACACTCTTTGGCCATATGACATTGTTTAGATTGAGGATCACTGACGAGGGTTGTGTACCGGAAACGTGCATGTCTTGTCCATGCTGCAACTTTATCTGTTTATACATCATGCTATTGAATTTGAAGACTTTTAACATTTCAGTCTCTGCTTCGTAATGGAACCAAAATTAACAAGAAAGGTTGCAGCACCAACAGCAAAATAACCACTACAAAATTACAAAGCAGACATGCACATAATGAGACGCAAATGGTACAATGAACACCAAATCACATCGAAACATCAAACATAAATGACCACACATAAACCAACAAGACCAATAGGCAATCGGTGCCGTCTTAGACCACCATCTGCCACGTCAGTAGCAGACGGTGTAGTTATCCTGGCTTACGTGAGCACAACACTCCCACTTTTCCGATTACACAGAGGTCTCGAAGAACATATAATTGTGGTGTAAATGTTAAACGTCCTCAAATCAATAGCATCATTTAAGATCAGATAAATTTGCAGCATGGACCAAACATGAACGTTTCGTGTACTTAACCTTCGTCAGTCATCCTAACTCTAAAAACAACCTCCTTTAGACAACGCTCTTGATCATTCTGATGCCATCGGTCTGTCGATATTTGCCATTCTGAATAAGTTTGTCAAAGGCAGGTACTCTCGTCGACCTACGTTTCCCTGTGGTAACGCCGCCTATTGACGGATTCGAACGATAAACAACAACATTACTTGAGGGGAACTATCAGTGCATCATACCTGCCGAGTTTCAGTTAGTTACCAGTATGGTCTGCCTTTCCTAAGGAGAAGTCGAACATGTGAAAACTTTACGGCAACGGCCGCATGACGGACTGCACGTTCTGAGAATAGATCTATCTAGTTCGGGTGAGCTAAAATATATCACAAACACTGTAAATGACAAGGACGCTCAAATGGCAAATATCCTTTTGATGTTTGATAATTTAGCTCTCAATTTAACACACAATCTCATAAATTATTTTTCAAACTACGAAAAAAAAAATACTATTGCAAATACATTTGTAAAAATAGATAAATATATGTAATGTCAAATTTTAAGAATTAGTAAAAACAAAAAGAATAGAAACCGATAGATATATTTCATACAGGATTTCTTCAGATTAAAGTGAAATCTCAAATATGGCGATTATTTAGTGATCACAGCTGATGCCACACGCTTATGACAAGAAATGAGTGGACAGAACACATTACCACTGCGTACATCATCCCTTCAAGTGTATGACATTTTGTTTCATTTAATAATGAGTCTTGTTACACCCTTTATAAAAGTTAGAGTGAATCATTTTTTACAGAATGAAAACCGTATATTTGGAATTAAGATAAGCGGTGCTTCAGTAAATTATTATTTTGGGTTCTTTGAACCATTTTGGCTATTCCAAAAAAAGCATATTTAGTGCACTGAATTTGAAGTTTCATATCAAAAGGCTGCCTTTCTTTCGTTATAATTTACACCTATTCTTTGTTGCGGTGTGGAATTGGAAACACAGTTCCTCCGACTCAGTGTTAAAAGTGGTTTTCTGTCAATTACTTTTCAAAACTGGTGCCATTGAGAGGCTGTTCTACGCCGACCAAAAGAACAAATATTATTGAAACACGAGAAACACCATTTTTTTCAATAATCCGCATATAAGAAAGGAGGGGATCTCCAACAACACTCGGTTGCAGCACCCACGGCAAAACTCCACAACGCCCAGTGCAAAAACACAGAGTAGACACTTACAGAAAGAGACACAAATGGGAAATGAACACCAACTCACACCACAGAAACATGAAGCACAAAAGACCACACAAAAACCAACGAGACCAATAGGAACCGGTGCCAACTTAGGACGGCCATCTGCCACACAATTATAAGTAGCAGACGGTGTGGTTATCAAGATTACGTGCACGCAACCTTCCCACTTATCCGATTACCTAGAAGTCTCGTAGCACGCACATTTGTGGTGTAAAATATCCTCCTCGATGTAAGATGAAAATACAAACAGACAGTATGAGGCAGGGGCCCAAGAAACACACAGATGGATATGTAAAGGGATGTTAAAAAAACAGAAGGCATACGAAATACAGTCCGTGCTCTGCCGGCTGTAGCGAGCTCATGTATGTGAACAGAACACTCTAGGAGTACGACTTACATTCAGATAGTACATGTGGTCGGGGCCCTGTCTTCTCTAAAGAAGTTTGAACAGGGCCCGTCAGAGAGTCCTATCGTCACAGTCAGTCAGTGTGCAATTCTTAAGAATGCACTGGTACAATGACAAATATGGATAATGACCATATATACCCTGTATACAGCATAAAATCGATAATTCAGAAAATCAGAAACCGAAGGCATACAAAATCAGGATAAAACAGGAACCAAAGCAAACAAACAAAAACCTCCACCCGATGGGAGTGAGACCATGTGCCCAGGAAGAGTAAGCATCTCCTGCTTGCATGCAACACCCGCCGCTTCAATTCGGTAGAACTGTCACATCCGGCTACTTCCATTTCGGAAGACATGTGAGTACAATCTTTGGTTGGATGGTTCAAATGTTCTATGACAGAATAGCATCCACCATTCTGGAGAGTGGGACATCATAGTGTATGACGAGTTCCCCGTATCAACCGTAGAACTTCCTCAGTGACGATGTTGGTCGGTCACAAACATATCCCTGACTGAGAAGCTTATCTGAAAGACGCCTAGCTCTCAGAACAAAATCCGTATATTTGGTACTTGCTCTGGCATAGCGTATCAACTGAGATATGAACACGCCATAAGCAGGCGATGAAGGGATTTTGCTACTCAGAAAAGGAAAGTTTGAAATGCTGAAATTGGAGTCGTCACGTCTGTCATATGCATTGGGTCTCAGAATGTTTATTAGATTAAGTTAACATTCGTGTGGCTGGTCCATGCTGCTGGAGAATGTTTATTAGATTAAGTTAACATTCGTGTGGCTGGTCCACGCTGCTGGAGAATGTTTATTAGGTTAAATTAACATTCGTGTGGCTGGTCCATGCTGCTGGAGAATGTTTATTTGATTGAGTAAACATTCGTGTGGCTGGTCCATGCTGCTGGAGAATGTTTATTAGATTAAGTTAACATTCGTGTGGCTGGTCCATGCTGCTGGAGAATGTTTATTTGATTAATTTAACATTCGTGTGGCTGGTCCATGCTGCTGGAGAATGTTTATTAGATTAAGTTAACATTCGTGTGGCTGGTCCATGCTGCTGGAGAATGTTTATTAGATTAAGTTAACATTCGTGTGGCTGGCCCATGCTGCTGGAGAATGTTTATTAGATTAAGTTAACATTCGTGTGGCTGGTCCATGCTGCTGGAGAATGTTAGTTAGATTAAGTTAACATTCGTGTGGCTGGTCCTTGCTGCTGGAGAATGTTTATTAGATTAAGTTAACATTCGTGTGGCTGGTCCATGCTGCTGGAGAATGTTTATTTGATTAAGTTAACATTCGTGTGGCTGGTCCATGCTGCTGGAGAATGTTTATTAGATTAAGTTAACATTCGTGTGGCTGGTCCATGCTGCTGGAGAATGTTTATTAGATTAAGTTAACATTCGTGTGGCTGGTCCATGCTGCTGGAGAATGTTTATTACATTAAGTTAACATTCGTGTGGCTGGTCCATGCTGCTGGAGAATGTTTATTAGATTAAGTTAACATTCGTGTGGCTGGTCCATGCTGCTGGAGAATGTTTATAATATTAAGTTAACATTCGTGTGGCTGGTCCATGCTGCTGGAGAATGTTTATTACATTAAGTTAACATTCGTTTGGCTGGTCCATGCTGCTGGAGAATGTTAGATAGATTAAGCTAACATTCGTGTGGCTGGTCCATGCTGCTGGAGAATGTTAGTTAGATTAAGTTAACATTCGTGTGGCTGGTCCTTGCTGCTTGAGAATGTTTATTAGATTAATTTAACATTCGTGTGGCTGGTCCATGCTGCTGGAGAATGGTTATTACATTAAGTTAACATTCGTGTGGCTGGTCCATGCTGCTGGAGAATGTTTATTAGATTAAGTTAACATTCGTGTGGCTGGTCCATGCTGCTGGAGAATGTTTATTAAATTAAGTTAACATTCGTGTGGCTGGTCCATGCTGCTGGAGAATGTTTATTACATTAAGTTAACATTCGTGTGGCTGGTGCATGCTGCTGGAGAATGTTTATTAGATTAAGCTAACATTCGTGTGGCTGGTCCATGCTGCTGGAGAATGTTAGTTAGATTAAGTTAACATTCGTGTGGCTGGTCCTTGCTGCTGGATAATGTTTATTACATTAAGTTAACATTCGTGTGGCTGGTCCATGCTGCTGGAGAATGTTTATTAGATTAAGTTAACATTCGTGTGTCTGGTCCATGCTGCAAACTTATCTGTTCTTAAATTTTGAATTTGAAGATGTTTAGCATTCTATGAAGCTGTGTTATTGTCTCCGTCTGTTTGTCCTACATGAATTTTCGATTTTCGAGAGAAAGCTCTGATTTATATGACTTTGAAGAATTTGTCATCCTTTTGATTGTAAATTTTGGTTGAACTTTCTATCTCTTCAACGCATTCAAACATTTACGTTACCAAAATTCCTGAAATTTCTAAAACGATGATCCTGTAGCATCATATCCCACCCATCCTGCTAAATCGATACATTTTGGACATAATAATTTTCACAGTCTTTGGCCATATTAGGTTTTTTTTAGATTGAGGATCACTGACGAGGTTTGAGTACTTGAAACAATCATATCTGGTCCATGCTGCAAATGTATCTGTTTATAAATTGATGATGCTTTTGAATTTGAAGAAGTTTAACATTGATTTGTACTAATTGGTAAGTGTCACTGCTGGAGTACCAGGAGTCCCCGAGGTCACATGTAGCCAAATTCGATCAACTTCGGTTGATTGTTTGTCTCTTCTACGAATTCAAAATTTTCTGTTACTTAAATTCTTGAAATTTCTAAAACGTGGGTCCTGTAGCATCATATCCCAACCATCCAGCTTCCTCTTTAGGTACATTTTCGGACAAAATAATTTTCACACTCTTTGGCCATATTACATTGTTTAGATTGAGGATCACTGACGAGGATTGAGTATCCGAAACGTGCATGTCTTGTCCATGCTACAACTTTATCTGTTTATAAATCATGCTATTGAATTTGAAGACGTTTAACATTTCATTCTCTGCTTCGTAATGGAACCAAAATTAACAAGAAAGGAGGAGATCCCTAACAACACTCGGTTGTAGCACCAACAGCAAAACCCCAAAACTCCCACTGCAAAATAACAAAGGAGACACGCACATAATGAGACGCAAATTGTACAATGAACGCCAAATCACATAGAAACATAAAACATAAATGACTACACATATACCAACAAGACCAATAGGCAATCGGTGCCGACTTCGGCGGCCATCTGCCACGTCAGTAGCAGACGGTGTAGTTATCCTGGATTACGTGCTCACAACACTCCCTTTTTTCCTATTACACAGAGGTCTCGAAGAACGCACAATTGTGCAGTAAATGTTAAACGTCTTCAAACCTATAGCATCACTTAAGATCAGATAAATTTGCAGTATGGACCAGACATGCACGTTTCGGGTACTTAACCCTCGTCAGTGATCCTAAATCTAAAAACAACCTCCTTTAGACAACGCTCTTGATCATTCTGATGCCATCGGTCTGTCGATATTTGCCATTCTGAATAAGTTTGTCAAAGGCAGGTACTCTCGTCGACCTACGTTTCCCTGTGGTAACGCCGCCTATTGACGGATTCGAACGATAAACAACAACACTTGTGGGGAACTATCAGTGCATCATACCTACCAATGAGTTAAAGAAGATCCTGACGATAATCTCAACAGCACTTACAATAGCGCACCAGGTGCCCGGGAGGAGTAAGCATCCCCTGTTGATTAGCCGCAACCGCCGTCGATGTTCATGCACGCAAATAAAAACGATATATGAAATACATGCATTGCACAGTCTGAGGTTACATGTATATAGAAAGTGACATAGCGATCATTTCAGGGAAAATATTCAAAACACTTACTGTCAAACCCCTCGCAGGGAACTTTTTTACAAGCTCCACACGGCAAAGGGCATAAGTGTGACACAAATGAGTTAAAGAAGATCCTGACGATAATCTCAACAGCACTTACAATAGCGCACCAAATTGAGCATCGACGAACCCCCAGCAAAGCAGAGGTGGGACCTGGTGCCCGGGAGGAGTAAGCATCCCCTGTTGACTAGCCGCACCCGCCATCGATGTTCATGCACGAAAATAAAAACGATATATGAAATACAGGCATTGTACTGTCTGAGGTTATATCTATATAGAAAGTGACATAGCGATCATGTCAGGGAAAATATTCAAAACACTTACTGTCAAACCCCTCGCAGGGAACTTTTTTACAAGCTCCACACGGCAAAGGGCATAAGTGTGACACAAATGAGTTAAAGAAGACCCTGACGATAATCTCAACAGCACTTACAATAGCGCACCAAATTGAGCATCGACGGACCCCCAGCAAACCAAAGATGGGACCAGGTGCCCGGGGGGAGTAAGCATCCAGTTTCAGTTAGTTACCAATATGTTCAGCCATTCCGAAGGGGAAGTCGAATATGTGAAAACTTTACGGCAACGGCCGCATGATGGACTGCACGTTCTGAGAATAGATCGATCTAGTTAGCCCGGGTGAGCTAAACTACATGTATATCACAAACACTGTAAATGACAAGGACGCTCAAATGGCAAATATCCTTTTGATGTTTGATAATTTAGCTCTTAATTTAGCAAACTATGAAAAAAATACTATCGCAAAATACATTTGTATGAAGTAATAAATATATGCAATGTCAAATTTTAAGAATTAGTAAAAACAAAAAAAAAATAGAAACCGATATATTTCATACTGGATTTCTTCAGATTAGAATGAAATCTCAAATATGGCGATGATTCAGTGATTACAGCTGATGACACACTGCTATGACAAGAAAGGAGTGGACAGAACACATAACCACTACGTGCATCATCCCTACAAGTGTATGCCATCTTCTTTCATTTATACACCCTTTATAAAAGTTAGAGTGACTCTCTCTTTACGGAATGAAAACCTTATATCTGGAATTAAAATAAGGGGTGCTACAATAAATTATTTTGGGTTCTTTGAACAATTTTGGCTATGTTTAGTACGCTGCATCCGTTCGTCCATTGAATCAAAAGATTTTCAAATGATATGGAAAACGAGCGCATACAAATCTCCAAAAAATCACAATTTGGCCTCTAAAAGAACATCGAGGGCATATTGTTTTTGAATCATTTTAACGTTTCATTTTGGTCTAATAACACGATAAATGTGATTATTTTATATGTGCACTAAGGATGAAATGAATAAATACTATGAGTTACTTTTTTTATGAGTATAGTCCATTCTTTATTATCTTAAAGCGTCATATTACGATAACATTTTGAAAAAAATCATATCACACCATTCTGTATTCTGTTATTGAAAGAATAAAATTCTTCGGACTCTTAAAATGTGAATAGATCTAAAATATGAATTGCTCGTAATAATATTACAAGAGAAAGTCTTTTTACTTCAGTACCATAGAAACAGAAGTAGTTATAGTAACAAAAAAGTGGACGTACGAAATCTTTAGGATATAATTTTAGTATAATATGGATACAATTAAGAGAAGAATTACCAATCGTAGTTTAATTACCAATCGTAGTTTAGCATCATATCCCACCCATTCTGCTAAGTCTTTTGGTACATTTTTGGACATAATAAATTTCATACTTTTTGGCCATATTACATTGTTTAGACTGAGGATCAGTACCCAAAACGTGCATGTCTAGTCCATGCTGAAAATTTATCAGGTTTTAAATGATGCTATTGAATTTAAAGACGTTTAACATTAAGAGTCAAAGATCAAGGAAAATGTGGCATACCTGTGAAAGTCTCTAATAACAAGGCGATAATGAACCCCCAAATGGAGGTAAGATCTGGTGTCCGGGAGGAGTGAGCGTCCTATGACTGCATGCAACACACATATTACATGATATACATTCGACAACTGAAGAAGAGGTTCCGTTTTATGCCATAATAAACATCAAAGAAGAACCTATCAGTTATTCAGTCTCAAGGTCGAGAAGGCAGGGCAAAATAACAAGAATTTCCATAGGAAAGGATGCAAACCTTGGAATGAATAACAGGGAGAGTCAGTGTCTCCTGATTACATGCAACAGCCGTCGCAACAGCTCCTTAAAAACTTGTCAAATTCGGCGATTGTTTCGATGTACATATTGATGTACACATCAGGTAAGTATTTCTTGTTTGGTGATGACGACAGCCATTCAATAACATTCCAGAATGTCACAGATCATTCTGGTATGCTTTTATCATATCCCCATAGCGACCGAAGAACTTTAAAATTCCTCAAAGATGATTTCAGCCTGTGCGTGATATAACCCTGAACAAGTAGCTTACTTGCAAGCCGTGTGGCTTTAACGGTGAAATCTTCATATCTGGAACATGCCCTCGCGTATCGTATGAACCGGGAAACAAAAACGCCATAAGCAGGAGAGGACGGAATATTGCTACTCATGAAAGGAAAGTTAGTTATGTGGAACCTGAAATCATCGCGCTTGTCATACAGTGAGGTGTTCAAATGGCTGTTTGCGTCGAAAAATAGAAGTACATTGTATATCCAAATACGAAGCGGATCTGTCGTTCTCGGTTGTTTCCTTGATAAAATGTTCTATTAAATTTACGGAGAAGAAGAAATGATGATATCAAGCTTCTTTTCTATATTTTTCTTTCAAGCGGAGCAAGAAATAAAATATCTATTCACACCGAGATGTTAAATTAAATAACTTCAATATCGAACAAATTACAAAATTTCCACTGAGATATGTTATTCTCTAATCGGGACAGAGATATCAACAGATTTACCCGTTCTGAGAAAACTTTTTCTCCTACTGTAGACTGGGATTTCCATGGAAACGCTGAGAAAAGATATCGTTGTCTTACCCCTATGGGGTAAGATAACATTTTCACGTGCCTTTTGACTGTAACGTCATTTGTGACGTCATACATGACTGATGCCTTTGCCGATAAAATTATGAAAAAGAATACATAAAATCTAATTTTTGAGCGCTTTTACACAGCGGGAGAAAAATAATCAATCCCCAGATGTGATCAGGGACACGGAAATCCAACCCTCGTGTCCAGGATTTGCTTTTGTCCACGACTCGGCAAGCCTCGTCGTGGTACAAGCAAATCCTGGACACTCGGGTTGGATTTCCGTGTCCCTGATCACATCTGGGGATAGGTTCTATTAGTCTCGCACCCCCGGATGTTTTTCTCGAACCCCCTATTGTGACGTCATAGACATTTACGTAGGTTTAGCAGTGTCTGACGTCAAATGGAGCCGCATTTTACGCAAAACAAGCAATGTTTATTCATGAATATTATGTGAAAATATATGGGTGAGAGAAAAATAATCAATCACCCCATTGTACAGGGACAGAGAAATCCCACCCTCGTATCAAAGATTTGCAACGTCCACGACTCGGCAAGCCTCGTCGTGGACTGCAAAAACGGGTGGGATTTCCCATTCGGATCAGCCTCGACCTTTTCCTTCGAAAAAAGACTCGGACGTCAGACGGCGCCATTTTAAAAATAGTTCCCCGTTGGTCTATCAGTTTTTGTTATAAACTAGTTCCAACACTGGATCGGAACTGACAAATATGTTACTCACAACATTACTCGCTCATGTTGCAGAATTTTGAATGTTTAAAAAGTGCCTTTTTACTTTTACATCGATTTGACGTAAAACCTTCCACCATTGGCATCCGAGTCTTTTTATGTCGTTACAAATAAAGGGCGAGGGGATCCGAATGGGGATTTCCCTGTCCCTGTACAAAGGGGTGATAGATTTTATTATTCCAGAGCAAGTTCAAACTATGTACAATGTCTTCATTCTGAGGGCAAGGGGACTATATTATAACTACTGTACCAAAGATACATTTCTAAGCGAAATCTTGACTTCTTCATTGCGAAAATATTCTGGACAATACAATTAAAATATTATGTTGGGATATTCCTCATTATCTTTGTGTTACAGAACGTGACTGTTGAGGTAAGGTTTCCATTTATAAATCCCTTTTTAGGTTCACATATTCATAAACATCAATGACACATATCCCCATCTTGAAAACTACTTTGAACTATATGTACCTAGGACAAAGTGTTTTGTTTTGCAATTAAGAATAGTGTCTTCCTGGATATATTTATCTATTATAAAAATCTTATTTAAAAGAAAATCTGCCATTATGACCATTTTTAAAAATAGTCATAATGACAGATTTTTATAATAAATAAAAATATCCAGGAAGACAATAGTAAGACTCTATCTGCAGAGAAGATGTTTTGTTTGGGCTTTTGTGCAAATCAGGGAACATACGAATTATGCTGAGTTATATTTCAGCAGTACTGAATTTTCAATACAAAGGGCAAAATGGCGGAGGAAGTTGTGCTTCAACGAATTGAATTTCATAATAATAAAGAAAACATTTCGTTTTTCTTTGTCGCCTACAGATCTGAACCATTATTGGAGCGAGCTAACAAGATGCATGAAAATTTCAGTTGTATAATATGCAGACCTGCATCAATTATTAAAACATTCGAATGCAAATGTAAATGATTATCAAATAACAGGAACTCGTGTTTTAATTTGCACAAGACAGTTCAAGCGAAAACTTACTGATTATCTAAGATATCTTAAAAACACAGTGTGTAACAACTAAAACATATTTCAGGCCATTTGATAAAACTATGTAGGGTTAAAAATTTGCACCAGCTGAACATGTGACTTTAAACGTTTCCCTGGATACCAACTATTTCAGTTACACAATCGGAGTAATTATAAGCATTGTAATGTTTGTATATATAACTGATATTTCCATGCAGAGACAAAATAGTCAAAAGCTAAACAGTGTATGTTTTATGCAACAAGAATAAACTATATGATCTAGAATAATCATCCAATTCTTTATTTTGTGATTACATTTTATGACATCGCCTCCTCTCAAAGAAAGAAAAACAAATAAATAAAAGAAGTTTCTGTGAAACACGTATATGTACGGAAAATGGATCAACCTCCAAGGATAAGGTCACAAAGTAAATTAATTTGGTATCAATGGGAAGTTCAATACATTGAACTAAGTCCTATTACCACCTACTGAAAGTTAGGCCAAGGTAAAAGATTTACAAAAGAAAGTCAAACTTCAGGATCAAGGTACAATTACAGCCTAGGTTTAAGTTTTTAAGGACAGCTAAACAAGCTAAAAATATATGCACCAGGTCACTAGGAGAGGGGAGGTAGCAATCTGGAGAAGTATCCTCAGTGGCAGATCCAGCGCCCCATTTGCCGGGGGTCAAGTGCCGAATTTTTTACTAAAAATGGGCAAAATATACCTGTTTTTGGAAAATTTGGGGTCAGTGCCGGGGGGGGGGGGGGGGGGAGGGTGGGGGAGTGCCCCCTTCGCACCCCCCTGAATCCGCCACTGATCCTTGCTTGTCTTACTACTAAGATCTCATTTTAGAGAAATTTTACCAGACCACAGAAATTACCTGTGACACTATTCAGTTGACTTTTATCTTAAAGGTGACCTTGAACTTGAGGGTAACCTTGACCTGAAATTCATTTAATTGACATTTTCAATGAATGTTGTGCACATATGACTTGGGCTCATACATGCAAGATGCAACTACTGCAACAACAAACTTCTACCTGCGATATAGTTACTTAAAAACCAGAAGTCTCTGACGAGACTGTAGCTCTCCTGGTTGTTTTTTCTAAAACATCAATTTCCTTTCTTTTTTTAAAACCAAGACCATAGGGAGCAGGCGCTCTAACAAATTATAAGTAGCATGACAAAACTACATATCCATTATACTGCAACTATAATAGCACTCATATAATTCATAATATCCGAGATAAAGTATTTCTAAAAAGAATGTCACACCCATTTTCAAAGATCCTAGGGGCCAATGAACTATCAATGACACATCAAGACTACAGATCCATAATATTGGATAAAGAATTAACTCCCCATCATTAATAGCTTTAAACGAGTAGAGAGCACAACTGTATAGGAAAAATTATCACACCCATTTTCAAAGACCCTGGGGGTATAGGGCTAAAACAAAATATCAGGTGCACAACTATGCCACAGACCAATCATTGCAAAAAGAATTAATTCTACATCATTTATAGTGTCAGAGGAGTTGCAAGCACAAGATTACATTAACTTATAGAGGAGAAAATGACCACACCCATTTCTGAGACCCTAAGGGTCAGGGGCTAAAACATAATATCAGGTGCACAACTAGACCAGAGACCCATAATATTGCAATAAGAATTTAGTCTCCATCATTAATAGTGTCAGAGGAGTTGTGAGCACAAGATTACATAGAGTTATAAAGGAGAAAATGACCACACCCATTTCTATGACCCTGGGGGTCAGGGGCTCAAACAAAATATCAGCACAACCAGACCACAGACCCATCACATTGCAAAAAGAATTAAGTCTCCATCATTTATAGTGTCAGAGGAGTTGCGAGCACAAGATTACATACAGTTATATAGGAGAAAATGACCACACCCATTTCTAAGACCCTGGGGGTCAGGGGCTCAAACAAAATATCAGGTGCACAACTAGACTACAGACCCATGATATTGCAAAAAGAATTAAGTCTCCATCATTTATAGTGTCAGAGGAGTTGCAAGCACAAGATTACATAGAGTTATATAGGAGAAAATGACCACACCCATTTCGAAGACCCTGGGGGTCAGGGGCTCAAACAAAATATATCAGGTGCACAACCAGACCACAGATCCAACACATTACAAAAAGAATTAAGTCTCCATCATTTATAGTGTCAGAGGAATTGCAAACACAAGATTACATAGAGTTATATAGGAGAAAATAACCACACCCATTTCTAAGACCCTAAGGGTCAGGGGCTAAAACAAAATATCAGGTGCACAACAAGACTACAGACCCATCATATTGCAATAAGAATTTAGTCTCCATCATTAATAGCGTAAGAGGAGTTGCGAGCCCAAGATTACATAGAGTTATATAGGAGAAAATGACCACACCCATTTCTATGACCATGGGGGTCAGGGGCTAAAACATAATATCAGGTGCACAACTAGACCAGAGACCCATCATATTGCAATAAGAATTTAGTCTCCATCATTAATAGTGTAAGAGGAGTTGCGAGCACAAGATTACATAGAGTTATATAGGAGAAAATGACCACACCCATTTCTATGACCATGGGGGTCAGGGGCTCAAACAAAATATTAGGTGCACAACAAGACCAGAGACCCATCATATTGCAATAAGAATTTAGTCTCCATCATTTATAGTGTCAGAGGAGTTGCAAGCACAAGATTACATAGAGTTATATAGGAGAAAATGACCACACCCATTTCTAAGACCCTTGGGGTCGGGGGCTAAAACAAAATATCAGGTGCACAACAAGACTACAGACCCATCATATTGCAAAAAGAATTAAGTCTCCATCATTAATAGTGTCAGAGGAGTTGCGAGCACAAGATTACATACAGTTATATAGGAGAAAATGACCACACCCATTTCTAAGACCCTGGGGGTCAGGGGCTCAAACAAAATATCAGGTGCACAACAAGAACACAGACCCATCATATTGCAACAAGATTTAAGTCTCCATCATTTACAGTGTCAGAGGAGTTGCGAACACAAGGTTACATAGAGTTATATAGGAGAAAATGACCACACCCATTTCTAAGACCCTGGGGGTCAGGGGCTCAAACAAAATATCAGGTGCACAACAAGACCACAGACCCATCATAATGCAATAAGAATTAAGTCTCCATAATTTATAGTGTCAGAGGAGTTGTCTGGACAAGATTACATAGAATTTAATGACCACACCCATTTTATAAGACCTGGGGGTCAGGGACTGAAACTAAATGTCAAGTGCACAACTAAACCATGGACCAAGTAAAATGCAAAAAGAATTAACTTTCTATCTCTAACAGTTTCAGAGGAGTTGTCCGGACAAGATTACATAGAATTTAATGACCACCCCCATTTTCTAAGACCCTGGGGGTCAGGGACTGAAACTAAATGTCAGGTGCACAACTAGACCATGGTCCAAGTAAAATGCAAAAAGAATTAACTTTCTATCTCTAACAGTTTCAGAGGGGTTGTCCGAACAAGAATTGTTTACGGACAGACGGACAGAGAGACAGACGGACGGACGCCGGACGAAGGGTGATCGCATAAGCTCCACTGGTCTGAGACCAGTAGAGCTAACCAGAAGGGAGCTGGACAGGGGAGTTTGCTGCAAATGAAGGTCATTAAAGACTATCATGACTGAATTATAAAAACTTGGATGTGTGCACCTACGTTTTGGCTGTTAAATATTTGTTCAAATCCAGGCCGTAGTAGGAAAGAAAACTAAGTCATAATGAGTTTATTTTTCTCCACTTTATTGGTAAAAATTGAAATATATAGGAAAGATATATAGGTAATACAATATGACCTTGTCCCTAACACTTGGGAAGAAACTTGATTACAGAGGTAGGAATATCTACAAGTATAAATAACAAACAACATGTCAAGATTAAATATGAGTATAAATATACATACTTACACTGATTGTCATTTTACTTAAAGCAATACCAAGTCGTAATAAATGTAAATTGATATGTGATAAGAGTAGATTAAAATACCATTTATACATGCATATCTAAAGACTTTTCATTAATTCTTTTTTTCTGATCTGTAGTTATACAACATATAGGACATATACAGAGACATATTCCACAATGTAAATATCAAATATCACTTACATGTAAATATGCACCATTAGTTTCATGACGGTACATTTCAAAGTGAAGAAAAGCGGAACTGAAATCGGACGCATGCGTAGGAGATTGATGAATTTCATATGAGGCACAACTCTTTAAAATTCATGAATTTAGATTAAAATAGGGATTTGAAGTCAACTCAAAGGCTAATTATCTTATCCTTTTTTTTTTTTTTTGAGGGGGGGGGGGGATTTGAATACAAAGAAAAGGTGAATAATAAGGTTCAGAAGTCTTTATTACTTACCCTGATATATAATTCTATCATCTACATATATAACTTTATGAGTCGTGATATTCACAGCAATATAAACTCCCCAAGCTCAACCAATGAAATTACCAAGATTAATCATGTGATACAATAAATCAGATTTCCATATCAATTTTTGAAATATTTGGTTATTCACATTTAGATTTCAGCTCAACATTGGTTTTTTAAATACAAGGAAGAGGTACTTTTAACCCTCCTCTCCCCCCCCCCCCCCCCCCTTTTGAAATATTATCAATCTATGCAGAGAATTGAAAATAAATCGCTATAAAGATTTTGATAAAACATGGTTCTTTATTTTATCTATTTTTTTAATTCCTCTCTAAGGATTGAAATACTTCATTATATGAATGTCTAGAGATATGATGAATACCTTGTGAAGTGAAATTTGTTAAATAGCAATGCTATCTCTGTTTACTTAGATATTGAAATTCACGGATGCACAATTTGGTCAATGATACATTTACAGCAAGAAAATATGAATCTAATCTCTAAAGGATTTTACATGTTCAAAATTCATTGTTTACATATTTTCTACAATACCTTATCCTGAGCTTTGTCTATTAAGATAATACCCAAGTAAACTTGATATAAATTAATCTGTGTAATATAAACACTTAATAGAAACAATCCACTAGATTACTTCGAGTACAAATCAGGTATTATTTCAATACATTCACAAAGTATATACATATAATAACTGTAATAATCCATAGAATGACCCTTTTTTTAGGTGAAAATCACAAAAAATCACAACACAAATATAAAAAACATAGGGTAATCAAAGATTACGTAGCTCGCCTAAACAGGTTTTTGTCTGAAACCAGGTTAAAGTTTTTGAAAAGTAGATCACAGTCCAAGGTCAAGGTCACTAGGTCAAAGGTCATGGTCTCAAATGAAAGGTCTCATCACAAGGTTTCTACATGTGAAATATCAAAGCCCTACCCCTTATAGTTCAAGAGATATAGCCCAGGTTAAAGTTTTGTCTACGGACGACGACAACGACGACGACAACGACGACGCCAAGGGTATGGCATTAGCTCTCCGGACTTTTTCGTCCCGGCGAGCTAATAAAGTAGAATTATTCCGATTAATAAGAACACAACACGGTAAGTGTATATAGTAAATTAATAATAAAACATTGTAATTAAGCAAAATTTTTACCAACAAAAATAAAGTTGATGATTATTAAATAGAATGAATGATTCAATAAATAAGCTGATACGTATATATCTGTAGTGTTGAAACAGTTTTGGGAATAATTGATTCAGAAGTACAGCGGACTCCATTTAATCTGATACCTGATAATCTGATACTCCTCTTAAACTGATATGATTTCAAAACACAAAACCATTTCCTATATAATCAATGTAAATTTAATCCTCTTAATCTGATAGAATTTTCCGTCAACTATGATATTTTTCCTATGATTTTACGTCATTTTCAATGGATTATCATATCAAAATCCTTGAAATTTGTATTTTACCCTTTAAAACATTCAAAATGGCTTGAAAGTATTTATACCATTAAATTAATGCATAAAATAAAGTCTGATATACATTTTGATACCATTAAGAGGACTATTTTATCTTATTTCCATGAAATTTCAAACTCCTGATAATCTGATACTCCTGTTAATCTGATAATAATCTTCTGACAAATTGACTATCAGATTAACAGGAGTCCTCTGTACTCCTTTTTTTCAAAGTAATTGTTTTTTGTTTTTTTTCTCTATAATGATCATACAGTAACTACAAATATAGGAGCATCTATATGAAGAAAGATTAGTAAGTAATCAAGATCTTTATTTTTTTCTGCACAAAAACAAGTTAATTTAAATTAATGTGGTTAATGAAAGACAAAAGTAGGAATGCTGTATGATATGTACAATATATACAGAAGTAAAATATGTCCGGACCCTTGAATACGGCAGTGTTGGTTCTAAAAACTTATTGCTTCCTAATTTGTTTTTTTACAGACCGTAGTGGAATGCTGATTGTAGTAAAGTTCATAGGATATGTACCAAAAAATATATATAATCAATGGTTGCAACAATCTCCATGGAAACATGTAGCCATGGAGTTCTGTGACTCTCTACATACAAAATGTGCATCAAGAAATTTTCTTTTGTGAATACATTCATTCTCCTATCCTATAACAATGAACGACATATATTTGAATATTGCACTTGCATTAGAAGAAAAATTAATAATTTATCAACATTTCTTTGTTCAGATGAACATAGTGAAAGACTCAGTTTCCATACACAACAAAAAATCTAAACTAATCATCCAGCTTTTAAGAATTTCAGGTTTCAAATACATGTACATACCTTTTTATCAATTCTACAATATTTTCATGCCCATATATTTCAGATTTGTATAAAATATAATCAATAAAGGAAATAAAATTTATATTATCGCTGTCCTTCCAATCTAAATCATTTGAATGTTAAAAATCAGGAAAAAAAAAATTTTTTTAAAAGACTTGACAAAATGTTACTTGGCACTTGAATGTATAAGTTTGATCTTCTGGACAATTTTTCGACCAGAAAAGATGAGTACCAATGCCAACAATTCCGGAGAGACAAACAAGTCCTTACAACATACAATTTGGTAGTTTCTTCATACATGATTTTCAAAGGAGAGACAATAGATTGTCATATTGCAGCCAGAGGGGAGACAGAAAGTTTCCTGCTTAGCATTAAAGTTAACTTTAAGGATACGACAATCGTGCCATGGATGATTCTTCCATTTGCTCAGGATATAACGATTTCAAATGTAATTAAAGATGTATTGTCATTGAAAAGAAAATCTCAAAATTCCAACTCATGCGAATCCGGAGACAACGGACAATTTATTGAGCAAAGTGTTTGTGAGCAGGGGCAAAAATTTAGAGCAGGAAAAGGATTTTTACACTGTCAAAGCGTGCAAAGTTTCAGAACTTTTCGGACGTTATTTTTTTATTCAGATTGATCCAAAACGTGGAGAAAAGGATGCCACTGAAACTAACGAAACTGGAAAAGGAGATGCATTTTTTCAGTTTCAGTCAAACTTGCTTTGAAAAAGTACTCTTAGGGAAAAAAATAAAAACCCTACCTACTCTGCCACTTTTTTGAGACTCAATTACCTGAGAAACATATAATTTTTTTTACAAGGCCTAATTATCATATCTTTAATGAACAAAAAACTATACCTTAAACTCTTCAATACTCAAATAGTTCCTTCATATATAAAAATACACTTTACATTTGTAATACCCTATTTCAAACCATGTAAATATTCTCTGACTATGGAATACAAACTTTCCCTAAAAGGCATTGACTCGCCTACATTTTTACTGACCAATTCTTCTTCCCCCTAGTCTTTGGAGGGATTTATATGTATGCATATATAATACAGAATTTTTCCTCCCTTACATGATGCAAAAATCAAATTTAACCTTTGACAATGCTATCTATGACGTTTTCTGTACACAAATATCAGGTTCCATCCCCTCCTGGTGAGGTAAGTGTAGCCATTCTGTGTCAGGAATTCTTTGGTTTGGTCAGGATGTTCCATGGACCGTTCATGTATGTCCTCATAGATGATGTAGGCTGGCCGGAATCCCAAACCAATAAACTCATGCAGTATCTACAGAATATAAAGATTTTTTTTAGGTGCATATTTTCTTTTGAAAAGGAAAATAATGATTTCATTTGAAAATAAAATATTTTTGTCCATCTTGGTTATGTGCACACTACAAAATAAGAATATTCATATTTTTTTTATTTTTTTTTTTTTTTGTTAATAGAAATATCTGAGATAGGGTAAAATTAAATCAAATGTTTTTCAGAAAAAAACAGATGTCTCCCCCCTCCCTCTAAGTTACTTTGACCTTGGGCCAAGATGATGTGAAACCTTTGAGTCATGGGCAACATCATACTCAAAACATGAAAGTGATTCACTGTATTGTTTGAGGTAAAGCCCAAACATGATTAGCATATACAATTTCATATTTAGGGAAATTGACTTTGGTCACATGACCTTGGATATAGGTGATCTGAAAAATACATTGTATGGATCATGCGCAACAAAAAACTGAATTAGTGATTGGATACACGATTCAAAATATAAAGCCTAAACATGATAAGCATAACAATTTCAGCCTGGACATGATGAGCATATACAATTTCATTACCAAAGTAAGAAGTGACCTTAATCATGTGACATTGGGACAATGTGATAAGAAACATTTAGTCCTGAGAAACAACGTATTAAAATATGAAAACAATTGTAAGAAGAGTTCAGCAGATATAGCCCAGACAAGATTAGTACGTACAATTTGATTAAAAAGAACTAAATGATCTTGACCTTGGGCACATGACCTTGGGTCAAGATGATAAGAAACCTTCCAATCCTGAGCAACAGCATTCTAAAGTATCAGAGTGATCCAGTATACGATTCCACAGATATAGTCCAGACTCAATAGTATTTACAATTTCATTAAAAAATGTAATATTTGACCTTGACCTTAGTAATATGACCTTGGATCAAGGTGGTGTGAAACCTTTGGGTCATCAGCACCATCATACTAAAATATCAAATGATCCGATTACAGTTCAAAAGATTAAGCCTGGACATAATACACATAACAAATACAATTTCATTTAAAATACATGTACATGTATACTAATTGACCTTGACCTTGGTCACATGATCTTGAGTCAACGTAATTTGAAACCTTCGGGTCATAAGCAACAACATACTAAAATATAAAGCGATCATACAAACGGTTCAAGAGATATAGCCCGAACAGGAATGCATGTACAATTTCATTAAAATTGTACTACATGACCTTGACCTTGGTCACATGACCTTGGGTCAAGGTGAAGCAAAACCTTCAGGTCATAAGCAACAACATACTAAAATATGAAAGTGAAACGGCAAACGGTTCAAGAGATCTAGCCTGGACATGAATGTATGCATAATTTCATTAAAAATGCACTAAGTGACCTTGACCTTGGTCACATGACCTTGGGTCAAGGTGATGTGAAATCTTTGGGTCATAAGCAAAAACATACTAAAATATGAAAGTGATCCGGCAACTTTGGGTCATTGGGTCATAAGCCCGGACAGGAATGTATTCATAATTTCTTTAAAAATGCACTAAATGACCTTGACCTTGGTCACATGACCTTGGGTCAAGGTGATGTGAAATCTTTGGGTCGTAAGCAACAACATACTAAAATATGAAAGTGATCCGGCAAACGGTTCAAGAGATATAGCCCGGACAGGAATGTATGCATAATTTCGTTAAAAATGCACTAAGTGACCTTGACCTTGGTCACATGACCTTGGGTCAAGGTGATGTGAAACCTTCGGGTCATAAGCAACAACATACTAAAATATGAAAGTGATCGGGCAAACGGTTCAGGAGATATAGCCCGGACACGATGTGTGACAGACGGACAGACAGACAGACAGACAGACAGACAGACGACGAAGGCAAAACCAATATGTCTCCTCCCCGTTGGGGGGGGAGACATAATAAATATGACCTACTGTCCTGTTCACTAATTCCAGAGCACCCTGTTTGGGCGATTTATTCTGTCATCTGAAGAATTTTGCTATAAATTATAGTTTCCAAGAATTGACCTCCTTTAGTCGTAACTGGAAATTAACTTCAACTTACCCTATTAGCTGCCCCTAAACCGCAATATGAAAAAATAAAATGTCTACGGGAAATTCCCATGTTAATTTCAAGACGCCGCCATATTGTTCTCCGTGCCAACAATATTAATCAGTGACGTCAAAGCCTCCGACGTCACACATTTTCAGCGATTTTACTATAGAAAATCCCCGTAGACTTTTTATTTTCCGTCCTATTTCTAACTTAGCTGACGCACAGCCAAAAGAATGGTATTTTCTGTTACGACTAAAGGAGTACTATAAAATTGATATCTTTTTGGAAGATGACATTATCATATTTAAGAGAAAACCGGGAAAACAGGGTGCTCTGGAATTAGTGAACAGGACAGTAGTAATGAAATGTTTCTATTAGGAGGATTAATATTTATAAATATCACCCTTGATTAAATGGAAACAAAAAGTATAGACTGCTGACCCTAAGTATGTGACCTTGACAATATCAATGACCTTGACTTTCTCTGATATTTGACAAATTTTGTTTGACAATAACATATTACATTGTATGAAAAATTAGAGCTAAATGCATGCATAAAAGTAAGACTTCTAAATATACAGACACTTTAATAATCTAATTTATCTCATGGTGACCTTGAAATTAAAAGTCCATTTTCAAGTGATCAGAATCGACCGTAAAAAACCCTGATTTTACACACCAGACTATGGAAATCAAGTACCTTCACAAACTTTTGAAGTGTTACATCATAATTAATCAAAGGTTTAACGTTATGTTTCCAGTCCTTTGTATGTGCAGACGTCACAATGGAAAATGTCGCCAAAGTCTGTCATGTCTGTAGTCTAGCTATCAAACGAAACATCTCGGAAATCATGTATTGACATATATTAGATCTCTGCCTGCTGGTTAGAGTAGTTTCGAGAAAAAAAGTTGCTAATGCTACTATACCTGATTCCCAGCCCCTTCTGCATCAATAGATAACAGACCAAAGTACTTGGGAACTGCATACTTGTACGTAAAAGTTTTGACCGTTAAACTGGCCACAGTGATTCTACGATGGTGGACCACCTCATAACCATCAAGTTCTTTTGGTATAACATATCCCTCCATGCCAGCAATATCATCTGCCACGGCAAACTGTACGCTGCCATCCTTATCACTAAGTACAGCCTGGATGACCTTGACAGTCTGGTTAGATTCCTTGTATGGATTAACATACCTATATAAAATGTAAAATGTAAGTAAATAAAGCAGTGAGGAGCTGACGTCCTTATCACTAAGTACGGCCTGGGCCACCTTGACAGTCTGGTTAGATTCCTTGTATGGATTGACATACCTATATAAAATGTAAAACATAAGTAAATAAAGCAGTGAGGAGCTGCCATCCTTATCACTAAGTACTGCCTGGGCCACCTTTACAGTCTGGTTTGATTCCTTGTAGGGATTAATGTACCTATATAAAATGTAAAACGTGTGTAAATAAAGCAGTGCGGAGCTGACGTCCTTATCACCATGCAGGGCCAGGATGACCTTGACAGTCTGGTTAGATTCCTTGTATGGATTAACGTACCTATATAAAATGTAAAATGTAAGTAAATAAAGCAGTGAGGAGCTGCCGTCCTTATCACTAAGTACAGCCTGGATGACCTTGACAGTCTGGTTTGATTCCTTGTATGGATTGATGTACCTCTATAATTTATAAAGTGTAAAACGTAAGTAAATAAAGCAGTGAGGAGCTGGCGTCCTTATCACTAAGTACGGCCTGGATGACCTTGACAAGCTGGTTAGATTCCTTGTGTGGATTGATGTACCTATATAAAATGTAAAATGTAAGTAAATAAAGCAGTGAGGAGCTGACGTCCTTATCACTAAGTACAGCCTGGACCACCTTGACAGTCTGGTAAGATTCCGTGTATGGATTAACGTACCTTTATACAAGAAAAATGTAACAAATAAGTAAATCACGTAGACTGTGTTTTTATATATATTTTTTTCTTGAAAATGACTCCTAAGAGAATGTTAAGCATAATGGTAACTGTATGGATTTCATCATCGTCGGAAACCCAAGGCATTGTCTTCGTTATACTACGTCAGATAATCCTGTAATCGTAGGGCAATAGGCTGTGGGTTTCCGACGATGGGATTTCATGAGATCTATGATTTTCTCCATACAGTTTTCTTTCTAAAAACCACAGACATGCAAACAACAGAAACAAGGACATCTCTTTGTATACAAACACAGAACATAGAAGAGCACAAGTCAGCCAACCTGCCTGAACCAGCAACATCAACGACACCGGCCCAACACCCCACCTATCAGATCATGTCAGCCAACCCGCACAAACCAGCAACCTCAAGGTCACCAGGCCCAACACCCCAACCATCAGATCATGTCAGCTGACCTGCCCAAACCAGTAACCTCAAAGTCACTAGGCCCAACACCCCAACCATCAGATCATGTCAGCCGACCCACCCGAACCAGCAACCTCAAGGTCACCGGCCCCAACACCCCAACCACCAGATTATTGCACCGACATTATTGCCATTCAGTTTGCCAACATTGTACTTGATTATTCTTTAATTCAGTTAATGGCCAATATCACATCACTGATCATGTACATCATAGTGGAAGAATTAGTAATTGAAATTTATTGAGTAAATCCTAATTTGGCTTTAAAAGATTAAAGTCAGATAAACTTAGCATCAAAAGCTTAGTAAGATATGGATAATAACTGCATTAGTTTGAACAGACTTGAATATCTTCAAGTTCAGGACAGAAGTATCTATAAAGTTTAAGCTCAGTGGTAGAACCATTATTATATATATGCACAACCAAATTGGATGTAATTCCCTGAGATGAAACTATTGAAAGAAACGTGTTTGTACTTCGCGTCAAAACACTCCTGACGTAAAAATGCCTGAGATCTAAAGAAACATACCGCAACAGCTGTTCTAACCTGCAAACTGAACTCATGGTGACATGAATATTCAGAGAACAAGAATGAAACAGACAACTGTGGTGCATATACATTTGTATATACAATAAATGTCATAATATGTGTTTTGTTACAGGTATGCAACACACAGCAAGTGTATTTATCGCATGAAATGTACGATAAATGCACTATAGCTGTGTGTTGCATACCCGTAACAAAACACAAATCAAGACACTTATTCTTTATATGTATCTCAAGAGGCAACACTTCAAACTGACCTATCAAGGTTGACTTTAGCCAGTTTGGCCTGATCTTGTAGTGGTTCTATAAGTATGGCACTCCATCCCATCTGTATAAGGTTAAAGGAGTTACTCGATAACAGTCCATCATTAGCACCCACATCTATCACAAGCTTGGAGAATCGTAGGTCACGGTGAGACAGCATGTGGTTGTAGATGAAGAGAAACTCCCCCGAATGTGAGACGTCCAGACGGAACGTTCCAATCTGGGGTAAGTCAGGATCATTTCTGCTGCTGGGTAATACAATGTATAACCTCTCCAAACTATTCTGCAATGCTGAAAAGAAAATAAGCAACTTAGAATCAATTTAGAATGTGCCCCTCAAAGACAGCAAACAGAGCCAAATTAAAACTTATAATTTACCCGTTTGCTGTACAAAACTTCAAAATATGTCAAGAGTTCTAATGATAGAGTTTGAAGCACAGTAAATATCAATATCAGTCTGAATATTTCAGTAGATATCAATGCCAGGTGAAAATTCAAGTTACCATTTAAATGTCAAGCCAATAAAGTTTCTCCACATCTGAATGCAGATTACTTCAATGTCTTCAAAAGAATTTAATAAACAAGTGCAATCAGGATTTCAACATAATTAGCATCTTATCAAATCTAACCTCCAACAAATCCGCCAGATTTCCCAGCATCCACCACGCCCCGTACCCAGCCTACTCTCTGTACACGATCCACCCAGTCTGCCTGTCCCACGTGCGATAATGACCCAACACTCTGACGGAGTGCTAAATACCCATAAAGTATCAGGTAGTTAAACACTAGAAGTTCTATAATTAGAATTACAGCTACGACAGCACAGAACCATTTCAGTGATTTTGAGGGTGAAGTGAGGCATCCCATACTTCAGTAATAGCTTCCATAAGGATGGAATAGTTCAGTGTCATTGGCTCCCAAAACGGAATTCATAAAAAATACATGATTTGACTGTCAACTTCCTTCATATATGTCACACTCATCTGAAAAACACAAAAAACATTTCTAAAGCATGTACATGTACATGAAAAATTAAAAGAGCATAATAGATTCTGGTATATCCTGACTTCCTATACATTTTGACTGTTGCCATTAATGAATATTAAAGCCAGGCTTCCACTGTCGTGAATGCATTTTGTTTAATCGTAGCGCATTCTACTCTCAATCGCGGACATTCTCGTCTCATCGTGTCACTTTTGTGCCATGTTGTCCTGCATTCTCATCTGTTCGCGGCACTGATGCGAATGCTTCAAACTGTTTAAAACATTCGCGTCTGATTCTTATTCGCCTCACACTCGCGGCACATGCGCAGCGCATTCGCCTTGCATTCTCCTCCATTTGCAGCGCATTTCCTCACATTCGCATGCATTCTTGTTCCCAATGTGTAGGAGAATGAGCCACGATGGAGCCCTGATAGAGCCCCCACAAGAAAGAATCTGACACGAATGTGATGCAAATGCCGAGAATGTGACGCGAATGAAAAAATCAACGCAAATCAGCCACGATCTTGACACGATATTGCCACGATAGTACTACATACACACACAACAGTGACAGTAATAATTATCTCAGAGTTGATGTAAAAGTGTGCGGATCAATATTTTGAAAACTTTGACAATGCCTTTCAAGAGAAAACAACCTGGAAAGAGGTCAAGGTCAACAAAGGGTATTGATGCTCCTGGATATGTCAAATGATTTTGATTTTGCTCATGTCACATTCTCGTCATGATCGCAGCGCTATCGGGTTAAAGTCATGTCTCAATCTCCTGCACTGCAGCGCTATTGGGTTAAAGTTGTGTCTCAGAATCCTGCATTTGCCTCTCATTCGCCTCAGTGTCTTTTTATCATGGCACATTCGTGTCACATTCTTCTCTATTCTTATCACACTCGCCTCACTATCGTAGCGGACGCGTGGCATATTCTTGTTGCATTCATGGCGCTATCGTGTGCCTATCGCGCCGAGAAAAACTTCATGAGAACAGACAAAAATGTGACACAATTGTTCATTCGACTCTGATCGTAACTCATTCTCCTCTACATTCGCGACAGTGGAAGCCCGGCTTTAGTAAAGATACATATAATAAGCATTATAGAAAGATCTTTTTAAAAGTTTTATATTCACAAGACAAAGACAAAGGGTAAAATCCCATTCCACAGCATGGCTATCAATGTACTAAAATGGTAATCATAAATGCCATTTTCTTCACAAACCAATTTATAATATTTTATATGCATGATCTAAACTCTATTTCTCATTGATCAGCATGTTCAGTATTTCTTAAAATGCAATACATGTACATGAACAAAGTTCGATTAATTTCTGCTGAAAAAAATGTGCCCTCTAGAGTGTAATTATTTTCTACAAGGATTATTTGCAATGCATATCTTGACCTTGACCTTAGGCCTATGTCATTGAAAATCAATCAGATTCTTCATTTCATCATTTACAACTATCATTGCTACATGAAGTTCCATTGAAAAATGAACCATTTTAAGTGTATCAAAAATTCCATGAAAATCATGTCTGTGACCATGACCTGTTATCTTGAACTTTGATCTTGAAATTTAACCTGAAAATATCAATAGGTCAATTATCTGACTTAAGTGTCCTCTGAGTTTTGAATGTTCTTTTGAAAAAATGTGCCCCTAGACTGAATGCAAGAATTTTTTTTAACCGATTTCAGAATACCTTGACCTGACCTTGAAAAACCAATAGAATTCTTTCTTCCCATAACTAGGTAGTATATATACAGTGTTCCTGCTAGGCCAAAATAGAAGGGCACCACGCCCTTGATGCCCTTTCGTTGCGCCCTTGATGCCCTTTCATTGCGCCTTTGATGCCCTCCCATATTCCTCTCGTCGCCCCTCTTGATCCGCCCTTCAAGTTACATGAAAATAATTTGGATTATGTTGTCCGTTTGCGGAAATTAATGCATTACCGTCTTTAATATGTACTTTGCTTAATTGCATCCTTTGTACAATCATTTAGTACCTTTACGATTAGTACAAACGACTGCCTAAGTAAGTTCCGATTATTGGAAACTATTGGAGTTTACTTTCTAAAGGCAAAATGGTCACACACCGTGACACGGCGGACCTAGTGCGCCTGGAATATGCTCCTCTGAGACTGTTAACTGACCGCAATCGCGAGTGCACCTAGTTTCCTTTAGAATATTATATCAAAGACGTTTCGCACTGAGATCATTTTGCCTCAAATTAACTTTAACAGCGACAATCGATTTTCACAACCATTATCTATAGTCGGTGACTTTCAAGTTTCAGCGACAATAGCAGCGACATTGGTGACATCGGCGACTATCATCACAACACTAACATGTATACATTTACAACTGGAAGATAGGTTTATTGATTGCGCGAGAGATTTATTTGTAAAAAAAAAAAGGTTTCTCATCATATTTTGACATTTTAAATTGACCACACAGTGCACAACAACCAACAGCATGTCGTAACCATAAAATGATGGCAAAGATGGAGAATGAAAAGTCAAAAATTGCAAAGCAATCTATAACAGTTACTTCATGCACTTTTAACATGGGCCAATAGTCACAAGTCTTTAAATAAATCGTATTATAATAAATTGAAAGTAACAACGGCTATATATTATATATTGTATAAAGTTCTAATAGATAATTTTCTTGCGATTTCAACAGTGGCCATGTTGGAAGAATTTATAATGGGTTAAATGGAAAATTGTACAGACTTTTTTTTCAAACAAAAATTACAATTTTTAAAAACTAATATGATATATCACTGTGTTGGGGGTCATATTTACATTGTAGTAGATATATGCAAAAAGAATTTTTCTATCTTCAGGCATAGACATGACGGAGCACAAAATTTACAATCTTGTCTTCTATTATGTATTCCAAAAATCGAAAGGATCGAAAGGAAATCCAGGAGGTAGAGATCGATACCTGTTTTTTATGAGAACAGAAAATTATCTACAAAATTTGATTTAACTATTAAATGTGACATCATAGCAGATTTTAACAATCAGAAAAAACATCAAAAGTTGTGATGTTAGGTCTAATGGTGTGTCTAAAGTGCAAGTCTTAGCGGTTACAAAAATATGAAAAGGTCTAAAATTGCAGGATCTGCACCTATCGATATATTGGACACACAGATGACCGCCTGGGTATGATTATGCATAGTTACGGTGCAAATCTAAAATTTTACTTTGACCTGTGACTCCCCAAATACAGATTTATATATAAATTGGCTCATGCTGCTGACACTGCTGAGATAAAAAAATTATGTCACACTGACACAGGTACCCCCCCCCCCCCTCAATTTGTGAATGTGATGCATGTTACAGACACAAGTATGCCATCATATTAAATTATCATATGTGTGCATGTCATTTCAATCAGTCTAAAACTGTGGTTCTCGTCTAGACTTACATTCACAACTTTATTTCGGAACTAATCTACTTTCAATTTAAAAAGGGGGAGACAACTCTTTACATTGATACACAATCCACTGTGGAGCTGCAGCTGGATTTTTCGGTTACCTGTGACTGTGTAAGTTTTCTATGAATAAAGAAGTTTGAAAGTGAATATATTAAGGTTTGCAAACTTATCTTATGACACTGTATAGCAGTCTGTAGTTGACATGAACTATTTTTAAAAGACCCACAGGCCACAGGCACATGTAGAAAAAGCGTCAACATCCTGTATGGTCATAAGGAAGAATACTGGTATCTTATAGAAAGACAAGGCTTCCGACGAATTTTCAGATAGAAGTAGCATTTCTGCAATTTTTGCATTTGAAGGGCAAAACGGGGTATGACCAATGTTCTACAGTAAAACACTACTACATGCATGTACACCGCTAAATTCATCAGTCTATCTGTCTTTGGGGACAGTGTATTAGTTATGAAGAGGACTCTGCACTTTTTATCCGGTTCTGAACATCACTGTTTTTTGTTTTAGTTTTTTTTTTTTATTAGCACTGTACATAGACGTTTGATTCCGAACCCCCCCCCCCCCCCCCACCCCCCACCCCCCTCCCGGACCAGTGCAGTAATTTACTACTGTCCTGTTCACTAATAATCCAGAGCACCCTGTTTTCCCGGTTTTCTCTAAGATATGATAATGTCATCTTCCAAAAAGATATCAATTTTATAGTACTCCTTTAGTTGTAACAGAAAATACCATTGTTTTGGCTGTACGTCAGTTAAGTTAAAAATGGGACGGAAAATAAAAAGTCTATGGGGATTTTCTATGGTAAAATCGCTGAAAATGTGTGACGTCGGAGGCTTTGACGTCACTGTTTACTTAATTGTTGACACGAAGAACAATTTGCGGCGGCTTGAAATTAAATTGGGAATTTCCCGTAGACATTTTATTTTTTCATATTGTGGTTTGAAGGCAGCTGATACTGGGTAAGTTGAAGTTAATTTCCAGTTACGACTAAAGGCTGTCAATGCTCAGAAACTATTATTTATAGCAAAATTCTTCAGACGACAGAATAAAACAGGGTGCTCTGGATTTAGTGAACAGGACAGTAGTTCAGAGTTCCTCAGAATAAGTGTCAGTCATCAATATATCGGATTTGCTGTTAAAACTTTGTTTGATCAGATAAAAGTTCGCACTTCATACAACTATTGTTTGAACCAATGAAAATCCCCAAATGTCCAATATTTCATGGTTTTTAAGAATTCTATAATATGCATAATGGTTTGCACTATGTCAGAAACACTGTCCACATCGAAGAAGAAGATTTCAGGAAGAAAAGAATGCATGCTATTTCTCTTGTTTTGAAAAGTCTCTGCAGTCCAAAGATTTAGACCCTCAGAGGTTTATATGCTCCTGCAGGTCTCATAGTCATGCCAGATGTCCTGGAGATCACGCCAAAAAAGTCTGTCCCGCCGGGACACGAAAATTCCCGTTAAATTAAAATTGTCCCGAAATGTCGCGTACTTCAGTGCAAAGTCATTTTTTCTTTCATCGTTCAAAGAGAGTCACGTAACTGTCAGCTAAACAGCTGATCTGATGAATGGATCTAACTTATGGTATACCTGAGATTATAGGTGTGAAAACATGTTTTGATGGTGATTACTGTTAATTGGCTTACATGTTTATATTTCATATGATTATCTCAGGCCCATTGGTTGTTTCTCAGACATTGCCCTACGCTATAATTTTACGCCGATGAGATTTTTTTTCAGATGATTACCCTATGTTTTTTCAGAAACTGTAAAGCAATTGTACCCGTTGACGACTCAGCCATGCGCCCTCTTCCAGTTAATGGATTTTTAAAGACGCTCTGAAGTATCAATGGCTTGCGAAGATGCCACATGCTGCTGACAAATTTTTAAAAAACCGGTCTCCACCGACAGCCGCTAGAGAAATGTATAAGCTAAAATAACATAAGTACATTACATACGACTGAGAAGTGCTTTAATTAATGCTAACTTAAATCTTTCGATTTTGAATGCTGTAGGATATGGATTCCACTCTTCGTGAGATAAACTTTATGCGTCATAATAAGACCAATTTATTGGACCCACCTTGAATTAAAAAACAACGAGTCTTTATCGTGTGCAAACGCTAATTTGAGACACGGGGATTAAGGGACTATATTGGGTACATGACAATATGATAACATTTTGTTTATAAGTAAAAAAAAATGTGTCCCGGATTTTTTAAATATTTGTCCCAGAATTTTGTCATTTGTCCCTGAAAATTTTCATCAATGTCCCAGAATGGCTGAAAAAAATCTGGCATGTATGAGGTCTTCTAACTAAGGGGGCATATAATGTTTTATATGTCTGTCTGTCAGTCTGTTAATTCCACTTTCAATAAAAGGCCCGGTATAACTTGGCAAATTTTTCTTTTTCTTCTGCAGAATATGGCAAAACTTCAATGGCAAGTTGAAGATAATACTTGCCGGCATCTCATATATATATATAGGCCTTTCCATTGATACCAATATTTTTTCACCCAACTTATATATGTTTAAGTTACCTTGACTTTGACCTACTTTTTAAGCACCCTGGTCGTTTGACCAAGTTCCAATGATACATATGTGGGTTTTTAATAATTTCTCACATTTGCAAGATGAAGATGAAGATGAAAGTAAAGGGGGCAGGGGCTGCAAACTAATAAGTTTAAAAGTTGGCTTTATCTCATGAACCATAAGTGGTAGAGCTTCCATATTTCACATGTAGATTACTTATGACAAGGCCATTCATTTTAGACCATGAACTTTGACATTGTGAACTTGACCTTGAAATTTGACCTACTTTTGTTTAACTTTATATTTGGCTATATCTCTTGAACTATAAGTGGTAAGGCTTAAATATGACAAGACCATTCTTTTCAGACCTTGACTTTTTGCAATGTGACCTTGAAATTTGACTTACTTTTCTCAAACTTTAAACTTGTCATAGCTTTTGAATGGTAAGCATGGTTAGTGATAGGGATTAGTGATTCCATTTGGAATTACATTGCGATAAACATGATAAATATCAAAAGCTTGTCCTTGTGACTTTGACTTATGATTTTGACCTTCTGTTAGGATAACAGATTTAAATGTGTCGCCTGCGAAGCATAGTGACACTTAGGGATCACTTGGTCTGTTGTCCTCCTGTCCGTCCATCCTTCTGTCCGTCCGTCCGTCTGTCACACTCCCAATTAACTTTCGATTGGTAAGTGATAGGGCTTTGATGTTTCACATGTGTGTTCCTAAATATGACAAGAGCTTTCTACACATACCATATTTTTTTACTTAGTGACTTTTACCTAGATATTTAGCCTACTTTTCAAAAAAAATAAGATTGGCTATATCTTTTTATTGCTAAGTGATAGAGCTTCGATATTTCACATGTGTATTCCTTGTTACAAGACCTAAGCTGCACATACCATGATATTTTAGTCCCCTACTGGCAATACTGAAGGGAACTCTTAGCATCCTCTCAGTGTGTCCATTTGTCCTTCTCTCAGTCCGTCTGTCAGTCTGTCTGTCCAATATTCAGTTTTCTGCACATTTTTCTGCAACACATACAGATATTCTAGTGAAATTTGATACGCAGCTTGGTCTTGGATAGTTACAGAGCAAGTTTGACTTTCTGCATGCTTGACCTATTTTTCGAGGAGTTATGTCCCTTGATGACTTGCAAAATTCAGTTTTTGTCAGTTTTTTCCGGACTTTTTTTCTGCAACAAATAGAGAAATTCAGGTGAAATTTGATACGCAGCTTTTAGTAGTCTTGGATTGTTACAGAGTAAGTTTGACTTTCGTCACACTTTGAGTCTTGACCTATTTTTCGTGGAGCTATGACCCATGATGACCTCCAAAATTCAGTTTTACTGACTTTTGCTCTGCAACAAATAAGATATTCAGGTGAAATTGGTACATACCTTTGTACCTTGGGTCACGCATGATTTTTTCGAGGAGTTATGCCGTATGGTGCTAAAAAAAATCAGTTTTCCTTAATTCTTTCTGCAAGCCATAGAGTTTGATTAATAGCTTGGCCCTGGCCTTGGCCTTGGATAGTTACCTAGCAAGTTTGACTTATTGAGAATGTCAACTACGTCACGCTAAAATTAACATAGAAAACTCCCCAGCTTAAACCATTTTCTTTGACTGTCAGCGTACTATTGGTGGTATGGACACATAACTAATACAAGAAAGAAACAGTTTTCCGGAATTCTTTCTACAACCCATAGAGTTTGATAAATAGCCACGTTATTTGCAAGAGTTTGAGATGTTTACCCAGTGACCTTGACCGAGATATTTGACCTACTTTTTAAAAAAAATATTAAAATTGTCTATATCTTTTGATTTGTAAGTGATAGGGACTTGTGTATTCCTTCTGACAACACCTTTCTGTGCATACCATAATTTTTGACCAAGTGACCATGACCTAGATACTTGACTTTCTTTTTCAACAGTGAACATGGGCTATATCTTTTAATTGGTAAGTAATTGGGGATCTAATATTTCTCATGTGTATTGCTTTGGATGAGACTTTTTTTATTGAAATTTAAAAAATATTGAGTAATTGACCTTGACCTAGATATTTCACCTACTAAGTACTTTCAAAAAATTACGATGGGCTATATCTCTTGATGTGCAAGTTTTAGGGCTTTAATATTTGACAATGGTATTTCTAATGATGACATTGATGAGACCTTTCTTTTGTTAGCAACATTTTTGACCTTGCGATCTTAGATGATCGACCATTTTTCTGAAGATTTGAGATTGACCATATTTTTAATTGGTAAGTGATAGGTCTGTTTTTTTCACTTGTAAATTTCATTTGACAAGACTTTCCCACTGATACTAATAATTTTGACTTTGTGACCTTGACCTACATATTTGATCCACTTTTGAAAAATAAGCCACTTTCGCAGGCGACACAAGAATTCCTTGGATTGCTATTTTATTTTCATAGCAGCCACCTGGGTATTTATGTTTCATAAAGCGACAAACATAGAGCTTGTTTCGAAATAAAAATAAACAATGGGTATATCTTAAGAATGGTAAAAAAGGGCATTGATGTATGTATTCCTTGTAGCAAGAGCTTCTTTTCTAATTCATCAAATTTTTAACTTTGTGACCATGATCTCAGAGTTTGACCTACTTTTTTCAAAATTTTCATATAATTCATAACTTTTGAATGGTTAGCATGTTAAGTGATAGGGCTCTTGTATTTCATATGTCTAATTCCATATGAAAGGAGCTTGATTTCTTCTGATACCAAAATTTTTACCTCGAGACCTTGACCTCGGATTTTTAGCCTTGTTTCCGTACAAGAGAGAACACAGCAAAAAGAGAGAAACATGTATGGCTTTATTTTACCAAAAAACTGTCACATAGTAGAAGCAATGCTAATCCCTATTTAAAAATGATAATAAGGATGAAAGAAAATTATTAAGTCTCCACAATTTATGTACAAGAACATAAAAATAAATCTCATTTTCATGTCAAAGATTGGCAATGTCTATGACTTGTCAAGCTTCACTTCCATCTGCAAATCTTTGATGCAATTCTTAGGATGGGATAATCCTACCTCTGTACATAGTGGTGATAGATTATGTAACTGTTACTTCAGAAATACTTTGCCGAGTCACCTGGCATAATGAGGGAATTGTTACAAACTTAAAGTGCACCATGAGTATGTACAGGGTGAGCAATATGCCCACTTTTGCGTCTTCTAGTTAAAGTTTCATTCTTAAGTCCTTTAAACTCAGAGGATCAAAGCAGAAAGAAAAGAAATGGAGATAAGTGAGAGGCGTTTTCTTGGAAGAAGGCTAGATCAATATTCTGTTAATTCCTTATAATTCCATTATACGACATCTGCGCGTTATTATTGGCGTTTTCTGGAGGCTTAAAACATTGAAGTCTTAAAGTAACGCACCTAGAAAAAAGGATTGGTTACAGCCAATAGAATCGCTGGCATTATTTCAGATGGGGATGTTTTAATAATCTGTGTCAATTGACTTATTTCTTTAGTTCTTAGTATAGAGGTAATACCTCATTGTCAATGTCATTATGTAAAATTTGGTATCAAACTAACTTCTTGTCACAAAAACATGAAATATGAAACGAGGGATGTATATTATATATATATGTCCCTGATGAAACCCACATCATTTATTGATTAGAATTTAATGATACATGTATGGTTTTAAATGTTATAATCAAATAAATGTTATAGTCAAGCTCAGGTCAAATTTGGACAGACAAAGAATGTGACAACAATCTTCAGTTTCATGAAAATAAAAATGAAATTGACCTTTCTTTTACATATTAAATTTATTGTAAAGATCGCCTGGATAATATGCGTATGCACTTTTAATATTTAAAAAAAAATTGTTTAAGCGCATATGCATTATCCAAACGATCTTTCCGCCTATGGCAAAATCTATAGAATATTTTCCTTTGCAAATATATTACAACAATTTTTTGTCTCAAATTGTTCAGAACACACCTTTCAGTTATTTGTTAATCCAAAAGAGGCATGAAGTTATTTTAAAATATTGATGTCAGAATTACATGATTATTAATAAATTTACTGTACCTACCTAGGGAAAGTAATATGATAGGATAAATAGCTTAACATCTCCTCTACTGTGGAAAGATAGATAACTCTTGCCTATATGCTGCATATTGTTGATTTTAAGATAAATGTCAAGAAAAAGATTACTAGAATTTGTACAGTAGCCACCTGTGTGTACTATAGATAAACCATACACAAGCCAAGGTAAATCAATGTTATATTAAATACTACATGTCACAATACGGAAACTTATAAAAAAGATAGTGCTTTCAAACAATTTTTTTCTCAAATTTAATATCATAATTAATTTCATTTGCATTTATCATTTTGTAGTCAGTCCATGTAGACATTTGTTTAAACTTACATATATATACATTGTACATTATAATTTTGGCAGTTTTTCAAACACTATAATATTGAATGATGCCTAACCTAATCTGGTTAAGTTATAGTTGATGCCTTGAAATTAAAAAAATTACTTCTAAAAATTGGCCTAAAATTGGGAGATCACTATCATATTGTTGTAAATTTGTTAAATGTGTTCAAAACTGTTATCCAGTTAAATTTACTTTATCATTGTTATAGCTCAGTCTACCTAATGCTGGACACCCCAGCACATTTTGGTCCATAAAGTACATTTTTGTACTTATTTCATCTTTGTGTAGTGATACCATACAAGTTTATATCATGTGTATATAGTGATACCATACAAGGATATTTGAATTTTTAAATTACAGTATATAAAACAAGATTATGTACACTCCCTAGAATTAACTCTTACTTGTTTACATATCTTGATTCTGTCCATCAATTTTTCTTGGGTGCCCATATAGTCTTTTAGACAATTTGACTTTTAAAATCTATGGACTGTGGTCAGGGTCATGCATGAACAGGGTCATGATTGCTTGAATAAAATTTTGATTTTCACAGACAGAAGAACTGAGATTTGGAGTCCAAATTATAATGATGTGTTTTATTTACAGGATATATATATTTCATTTTTTGTTTACACTTTATTTACAGATGGCAGTAGGATGCTGAGGCTGGCAAACTCGGCCCTGGTCCGGCTTTCATCATATGCATACTCTCCACATCACAGACAGGTGTTACCTGCCCTTAGTTCATCATCCAGACACCAGAGCAGCACTGGTATGACTCACAAGCAGCATAAATCTACGCAGGCCGTTATATTTGACTATGGCGGCGTCATCGTGCCATCACCATTAGGGTTCTTTAGAAGTACGTAGGTAAAAAATTTCTAATTGTATGTTCAAGGATATTTGATTTTTGTGTCGCCTGCGAAGCATAGTGACACTTAGGGATCACTTTGTCCATTGTCCGTCTGTCTGTCACACCCTATATAATAGTGATTCCTAAGTGTCGTTTTTTTCGCAGGCGATACATGCATTACTTGGAATGATTGATTAATGAAGTTTCAAGTATATATCTTAATCAAATCTAATCTACAATGATTATATTTGCTGTGATCCTACTGCGATTATATCTGTAAAATGAATGTGAAATGCAACTGCCATGAATTCTTTTAAGTATTTCTAAAATAAGTTGCCTTTTAGCATGTTTATTGGCAATGTATTAGATTAATTTTTTTTCAAAAAATATCTTTTTCCCTTCTACATTGAGTACGTGTATCAATAATATATTGTTTTAACTATTCATAACATTGCTGCCCATGTTACAGGGTATGAGGAATATAAAGGCCTTCCCCAGGGGCTGATATCTAGGACAGTGGTGGAGACAGGTGAGGAAGGGGCGTGGTGCCAGCTAGAGAAAGGGGCACTGACACTTCGAGAATTTGTGAAGAAATTTAGCCAAGAATGCTCTCAGAGGGTCAGTTTGTAATTCATACTACAAGGGGATTGCATTCTGATGTATTAGTCAATTTCGTTTTATTCTGATGCAGTTATGTAATCGACCCATCCGAACGTGGGAAAAATGACGTCACAATGCAATTTCGATGTTCGACCAAGGTTCGAAGCTTGTTTGTCCGAGGTAAAAGCATTATGTGACATCACGAAATTTTGCATTTTTTTCCTGCAATAGGAAGGGTCAATTGTTCAGTCTCACTTCATGTTGATATGTATTCTTGATTTACATGATCATGATGATAGCGACTACTCTCCATGCAGCTCACTTCAGAAACTGGAAAAACGCAATTTCGACTACTTTACAATGCAAAAATTTTAATGAAATTGATATCATTCAATAAAAGATCTTGCATAGTCTTATTTGGTATAATTTATACGATCATCAGTGCATGCAATCAAGTTTTATAGACAAGTTTTTAAGATGGGCCAATTCCAATGCTTATTTTTAACGTGATGTCATGATGCTGTCCATAGGCATCATTGTTAAAGTTTACAATGTCACTCTGAAATTTAACATTGAAATCATATCCCATTTAAAAAGTATTTTTTCTGTATAGTATGATTGCATAAACCCTCAACCATATAATTTATACCAACATATACAACTAAGCGAGGACTATATAATGATATCAATTTTATTCAATTCTTGCATGAAAAACTCATCAAAGTGACATTTATCCAGTTTTTGAGGTGAGCCGCGGGGACAGTTAATTCAGATGACATAAGTATTTCTATTTTAACACAGTGTGGTAAGCCTGTTGACCTGTCAGACATGCTGGTGGGCCTTGGGGAGAGGGTATCACAGCCACACCCTCAAATGCTAGACGCCATCAGATGCCTGCGTACGGAGGGGATCAAAACAGCTCTACTGACCAATAACTGGGTGTCACCTATGACTGATAACACACTAGCCTCTATTGACAGGTATATTGTACATTGTAGATTTATGTTGTAAATTTGTTCAGACTTATTATAAAGTACCGATGGGAGAAAAAATACTTATTTCATTTCATTGCTTAGAGACTGAACAAGAAAAAAATACCACATATAGGTTTGTTTTACTTTAATCAGGTCCGTTTTTCTGGTAGTCACACTTGCCCATGAATGATTATACATCGATATACTTTATACTTCAATCAAACTTGCAGGGGTGTGCATGGTCAAGCATCATAAGACTCAACGCCAATTGACGGCCAAGGTCACTTGGAAGGTCATTGTTACATATTTAGAGTCTAACATGCAACAAGGGACATACCTGTTCCTGGACAGTCTAGATTTCAACTAAAACAATATGCAACCAGCAAAGAAAATCAGTTCAATGTGTTCATGAATATATGAAGATTTCATATCTTGCATGAAGACTTTTGAACAATTCAGTTGCAAAACCAAACTAGAATATAGAAATCTTCAGATCTTTTATCTTCTTTCTTGATGTACATTAATTCTTCACATTAGGGTTCAGAATGACAAATTCAGGCCGGGTTAGCGCAGTGGTAGCGTGCTCGCTTGTCACCTCTAAAGTCCCAGGTTCTAATCCCATATTCGGCGAAGGGTCTTATGTGGGAGGGTAGGTGGTCCCCCACCCAGGCCTCTGGCGGGGTTTTTTTCTCTGGGTACTCTGGTTTCCTCCTGCTCCTTGGACATCCTCACGCCAACATCTGAGCCAACGTGAGACATTAATATAAGTTGTGTAACTTGTTTGTTAAAGGTTGTAAATTAAATAAAGTTTAATTTAATTTAGAATGACAAATTCCACAAAACATTGGACAGAAGACGGCAAATTTCCTTTTCTCAACAAATCCTATTCGATGAACATTACATTATTATGAATTTTCCATGATGGAGATGTTGAATCATTTGATACTTCTGCAATAAGCATCACACAGACCGCAAAAGTTTCTCAGTAAATTTTGAAAACACTGCATGCAATATCAGGGGGTTTTTTTTCCTTGTTTTGGGGCTGAATTTCGGCCCCTTCCCAATGCCAAATTCCCTCTATTTTTCCCAAAAAAATTACTCTTAAATTCCCAAAGAGGATTGAAAAAATCACCTGAATAAATAAGACTCAAAACCTGGAAGTCAGCACAAAATGTCCTATTTCTAAGTGCATCTTTAAGTTTTTCACATCCCTTGTTCAGTCCAAGCAAATTAATTGATGAGCAGTTTTAATAAATGGTACTTTAGGGTTATACTGCGGTGAGAATTTGTATAAAAATTTTCCCAATTTCAGCAAAATGTCGCAAATTATCCCAAATGGGACAGGCACAGGCACCTTCCCCAAAATAAAAAAAAACCTGAATTATATCTAGTATCATCAATAGAGGATCCATGAATCATTGAACTTGTGAAAAAAATTGCTTTCATAAAACTGAAAGAAAGTACCAGCAAATGATTCTACTTATAAAGTATACATGTAACTGAAATGTTTTCTAATGAAAGGTCCCTTTATGATGTGATTGTGGAGTCGTGTAAGGTAGGAATGAGGAAGCCAGATCCCAGAATCTATCACAAATGTCTGGAGGAATTAGGAGTCAAACCAGAGGAAGCTGTGTTCCTAGACGACCTTGGAGTCAATCTGAAGGCCGCTAAATCCCTGGGGATACGTACAATAAAGGTAAAAATGACCAGTAGGTATTCACAAATGCCTGAAGATTCTAAAGGTCACATCGCAATTTGTTTTCTGAGATGACCTTGAAATTAATACCAAGGCTGCCAAATCCTTAGAGATATGTACTATAAAGATAAAACTTATCAGTGGTAACAGCAACATGTCCTCTTAGATGACCTTGAGGTTAAGTCGAAGGCTGCTAAATATCTAAGGAAATTTACAGTACAGATTTCAAGACTAATACATACAAGCTATAGTCTGGATTACTTTTACTTTGTGTGTTTTTTTTTTCAGATTACATATAAACATACATACAGTGATGATTCGTTAGTCCGGAATTTGTTACTCCGGAAAATTCGTTACTCCGAATTTTTTCTCAGGGAACAAACGTGCATAGTGCAAAAATGATCCGGATAATTCGGGAACGGAAGTGCGGATCATATGTTATATTGTCCGGACTTACGGGACAATATAACATATGATCCGCACTTCCGTTCCCGAAGTCCGGACAATATAAGCAACTACGGACGTGTTTTCATAACAATTAATTTTTACCTGGAGAAATCTACACGGACATGTTTTCATAACAATAAATTTTTACCTGGAGAAATCTACACAGACATGTTTTCATAACAATGAATTTTTACCTGGAGAAATTTACCGGAAAACCGGCAGATTAATTAGGCGATGGGATACGCAGCACTAGTGACAGCTTGGGGTACGCGTACTTACGTGGTTATCAAATCTATGCATTAAAAGACTTAATTGTTCGCTTCTTTTAGTCACTTTCTTAATTCTTATTGTGACATTTTTCAGTTTGTAGCGTTCGATCATTATTTTGAAAAGATGCACTCCCTAAAATCATTTCAAATTAAAGTTGATATTTTTAGTTTTAATGTTTGTATCATGATGAAGATGAGAGTGAACTGAATGTTAGCGTTGAGGGCTTGTTTTTAGTTAAAATAGAATGGAAAACGGCCGTCAACCGCTCTTGACAGACGATGATTACCGTATTTTTCAAGAAGAGAATTGATAAGTTTCAGTAGGTATTGGTAACTCTGGGCGCCCACGGAGCCTCGATGTTTAGATAAAATTTTATTCTTAGTTTAAAGGTTAGTAATGCTCTATATTGATCTCAGCGTAATAAAACGGAGGCCTCCCTATAAAGAAATAAAACTACTTGTATATTTATTTTCAATGATGAGAAAAGTATTGACTTCAAGACAATCTTACCAATACAAAAAAGCGTAGACAAAATCCCAGCGCCCGAACCACCTTCCCCTTTTCTACATTTTAGCGCTCATGCTTTAAAGACATATCTAGAGATTTAGTAATCCATTATTTTCAAGAAATAAACATTTAATCCAATTATCTATGATGAGAAAATATTTGTTTACAAGACAATTTAACCGTACACACACGCACAAAAAACGGCCGACCCTCCCCCTTTCCTTCCTTATTTCACGCTCAAGATTTGACATTTTTGTGTCGCCGGCGAAGCATAGCGACACTTAGGGATCACTTTGTCCATTGTCCGTCTGTCAGTCTGTCCGTCCGTCCGTCCATCCGTCTGTCTGTCTGTCACACTTTGTGTGTCACAGCCCATAACTTTTGATTGGTAAGTGATAGGGCTTTGATATTTCATATGTGTATTCCTTGTGACAAGACCTTCCTACACATACCAAAATTTTTGACCTAGTGACCTTGACCTACTTAAAAAAAAAATTAAGAATGGATATATCTTTTGATTGGTAGGTGTTAGGACTTTGATATTTCACATGTGCAATCCTTAGGGCAAGACCTTTCTACACATACCATAATTTTTGACCTTGTGACCTTGACCTAGATATTTGACCTACTTTTGAAAAAAAGGTAAGATTCGCTATATCTCTTGATTGGTAAGTGATAGGGCTTTGATATTTCACATGTGTATTCCTTGTGACAAGACCTTCCTACTCATACAATAATTTTTGACCTAGTGACCTTGACCTACATATTTGACCTACTTTTCCAAAAAAATAAGAATGGATATATCTTTTGATTGGTAAGTGTTAGGACTTTGATATTTCACATGTGCAATTCTTGTGGCAAGACCTTTCTACACATACCATAATTTTTGACCTTGTGACCTTGACCTAAATATTTGACCGACTTTTCAAGAAAAGTTATATTGGCTATATTTTTTGATTGGTTGGTGATTGGGCTTTGATATTTCACATGTATTTTCCTTGTAACAATGCCTTTTCTACACATACCATAATTTTTTACCTTGTGACCTTGACCTAGATATTTGACCTACTTTTGAAAAGAAGATAAGATTCGCTAGATCTTTTGATTGGTAAGTGATAGGGCTTTGATATTTCACATGTGTATTCCTTGTGACAAGACCTTCCTACACATACCATAATTTTGACCTATTGACCTTGACCTAAATATTTGACCTACTTTTCAAAAAAAAAAAAGGAATGGCTATATCTTTTGATTGGTAAGTGATAGGGCTTTGGTATTTCACATGTGTATTCCTTGTGACAAGACCTTCCTACACATACCAAAATTTTTGACCTAGTGACCTTGACCTACTTAAAAAAAAAATTAAGAATGGATATATCTTTTGATTGGTAGGTGTTAGGACTTTGATATTTCACATGTGCAATCCTTAGGGCAAGACCTTTCTACACATACCATAATTTTTGACCTTGTGACCTTGACCTAGATATTTGACCTACTTTTGAAAAAAAGGTAAGATTCGCTATATCTCTTGATTGGTAAGTGATAGGGCTTTGATATTTCACATGTGTATTCCTTGTGACAAGACCTTCCTACTCATACAATAATTTTTGACCTAGTGACCTTGACCTACATATTTGACCTACTTTTCCAAAAAAATAAGAATGGATATATCTTTTGATTGGTAAGTGTTAGGACTTTGATATTTCACATGTGCAATTCTTGTGGCAAGACCTTTCTACACATACCATAATTTTTGACCTTGTGACCTTGACCTAAATATTTGACCGACTTTTCAAGAAAAGTTATATTGGCTATATTTTTTGATTGGTTGGTGATTGGGCTTTGATATTTCACATGTATTTTCCTTGTAACAATGCCTTTTCTACACATACCATAATTTTTTACCTTGTGACCTTGACCTAGATATTTGACCTACTTTTGAAAAAAAGATAAGATTCGCTAGATCTTTTGATTGGTAAGTGATAGGGCTTTGATATTTCACATGTGTATTCCTTGTGACAAGACCTTCCTACACATACCATAATTTTGACCTATTGACCTTGACCTCAATATTTGACCTACTTTTCAAAAAAAAAAGGAATGGCTATATCTTTTGATTGGTAAGTGATAGGGCTTTGGTATTTCACATGTGTATTCCTTGTGACAAGACCTTTCTAGACAGACCATAATATTTGACCTTTTGACCTTGACCTAAATTTTTGACCGACTTTTCACTAAAAGTTATATTGGCTATATCTTTTGATTGGTAGGTGATAGGTCTTTGATATTTCACATGTATTTTCCTTGTAACAATGCCATTCTACACATACCATAATTTTTTACCTTGTGACCTTGACCTAGATATTTGACCTACTTTTGAAAAAAAGATAAGATTCGCTATTTCTTTTGATTGGTAAGTGATAGGGCTTTGATATTTCACATGTGTATTCCTTGTGACAAGACCTTCCTACACATACCATAATTTTCGACCTATTGACCTTGACCTACATATTTGACCTACTTTTCAAAAAAAAAAGGAATGGCTATATCTTTTGATTGGTAAGTGATAGGGCTTTGGTATTTCACATGTGTATTCCTTGTGACAAGACCTTTCTACACAGACCATAATATTTGACCTTCTGATCTTGACCTAGATATTTGACCTACTTTTCAAAAAAAGTAATATTGGCTATATCTTTTGATTGGTAGTTGATAGGGCTTTGATATTTCACATGTATTTTCCTTGTTACAATGCCATTCTACACATACCATAATTTTTTATCTTTTGACCTTGACATAGCTATTTGACCTTCTTTTCTAAGGTTGTATATATCTTTTAATTGGTACGTGATAGATCTTTAATGTTTCTTATGATGAGACCTTTTTTTTACCAGTTTTTACGTAGTGACCTTGACCTAGATGATTGACACTCTTTTCTGAAAATTTGAGAATGACCATATCTTTTAATTTGTAATTAAGAGGTTTGATATTTCAAATGAATTTCATTTGACAAGACTTTTCTACTGAAACCAATAATTATGATCCAATTTCTAGAATAAAAATCAAACCGCTTCGCAGGCGACACAAGCATTCCTTGGATTGCTATTTTTAACATGATTCAATAATCCGGAAAATTCGTTAATCGGACGAATTCCTCGGGAACCAATTCGTCCGGACTAACGAATCATCACTGCACATATTACATATAACTCATACTAATAAGCAAGAACAAATACAAGTAACACATATGATATAGCATAAAGAACCTTTACTTTGTGTTGTATTAATGAAACATTAATATAGTTTGTAAATTAAAAAGAAAAATTAAAAAGAAAGCATTGTTCATGTATTACAGGTGACAGATCCTGACAAAGCTATCAGGGAATTAGAGGAAGAACTTGGTGGGATGTGTCTGAGATGTTATATAGAGGGGACCAGTACAGTACCTAAACACCTACAGATACCTGTAGATAGACTGGCTACATACCTCAGTACACAACTACACATACAGGATACAGGTCAGTATAATGTGTCTGTTATATAGAGGGGACCAGTACAGTACCTAAACACCTACAGATACCTGTAGATAGACTGGATACATACCTCAGTACACAACTACACGTACAGTGTACAGGTCAGTATAATATGTCTGTTATATAGTGGGACCAGTACAGTACCTAAACACCTACAGATACCTGTAGATAGACTGGATTCATACTTCAGTATGCAACTACACATACAGGATACAGGTCAGTATAATGTTTTATTAAGAGGGGACCAGTACAGTACCTAAACACCTACAGATACCTGTAGATAGACTGGCTACATACCTCAGTACACAACTACACATACAGGATACAGGTCAGTATAATGTGTCTATTATATACAGGGGACCAGTACAATACCTAAACACCTACAGATACCTGTAGATAGACTGGCTACATACCTCAGTACACAACTACACATACAGGGTACAGGTCAGTATAATATGTCTGTTATATAGAGGGGGCCAGTACAGTACCTAAACACCTACAGATACCTGTAGATAGGCTTGCTACATACCTCAGTACACAACTACACATGCAGGGTACAGGTCAGTATAATGTGTCTGTTATATAGAGGGGACCAGTACAATACCTAAACACCTACAGATACCTGTAGGTACCTGGCTACATACCTCAGTACACAACTACACATACAGGGTACAGGTCAGTATAATGTGTCTATTATATAGAGGGGACCAGTACAATACCTAAACACCCACAGATACCTGTAGATAGACTGGCTACATACCTCAGTACACAACTACACATACAGGGTACAGGTCAGTATAATATGTCTGTTATATAGAGGGGACCAGTACAATACCTTAACACCTACAGATACCTGTAGATAGACTGGCTACATACCTCAGTACACAACTACACATACAGGGTGCAGGTCAGTATAATGTGTCTATTATATAGAAGGGACCAGTACAATACCTAAACACCTATAGATACATGTAGATATACTAGCTACATACCTCAGTACACAACTACACATGCAGGGTACAGGTCAGTATTAAGTCTTTGCGGAATACAGAGTTTTTTCCCCTTACAGACGGTATCTGATGTAAAACCATTGTGACGTCATGAAAAAATACAGTAACGTCTATTTTATATTGTCATTTTCCAGACTTTTAGGACTGTTTCCATAGAATTTGATGATGTCATAATCTGTCTACGTCAGATACTGTCTGAAATGGGAAGTAACTCTGGTTTTCGAAAATTGAGAATAATGAATGAAAAATGCAAACAAGAGTAGACATGGGTAAGTCATGTAAATGTTAAACGTTTTCAAATTCAATAGCATCATTTAAAACGTATAAAGTATATAAAACCCATTTCAAAAGCCTGTTTATTGGGATCCTTCATGACTTTTTCAGTGTTCCAGCTTTCTTCATTGTTGTTGATTAGATCTGTATCGAAATACATGTACATGATGTGGTTTAACAATAAAAAAAATCCTCATTTTCAACATGAGCATATGTTATATTTGTGTGCTAGCTCTTTTATCCCTCTTAAATACATGTATGCATTTGTATTTTCGATATTTTATCTTGATTTCTTTCTTACATTTAGAACCCCCTGTTTTGAGATGCTTTAAGCATGGACAATCTAACCCTACATACTATGTGAACTATGGAGGAAAACACTTAGTTCTGAGGAAAAAACCTGTAAGATTTATACTTTCAATAAACCTGTTAAAAGTGTTCATGTCTTTCAACATTTTCATGTAAAAATAGATAAGATAATAATTATTGCATTTATGTTTTTTATTCAAATGATTTTCAAATAATATGTACATTGACAGCAATATTATACTGCAGTGATTATTTCTCTGAAGTAAAGAGATAAAAGAGAAAGCAAAAATACTAGTTTTGCAACCTTTTTTTTTTTTTTTGCAGCCAGGCAAGTTACTCCCATCAGCCCATGCAGTAGACAGGGAATTCTGGGTAATGAATGCGGTAAGCAAGCATGGGGTACCCATACCTAAAATGTACGGGCTATGTGAAGATGACAGGTGAGTAGAAAGTTGGCAGCAAAATTTTGAACAGTTTGAAAGCATTCTGTGAAATCTACTGGAATTTTCAGGTAGTCACAACTTAATCTAATTAACAGACAGCATAATTGCTTCAAAACTAATTAGGATATATAAATGATGTCATAAATTATTGTTAAAAAAGAACTAATGAATGGTCCATCAACGTCAGAAAGGAAAAATCATGTCTATTTGGTTTCTGAAGTGATCCATACAAACAGGAGTTCAAATTTTAGGCCATATAAATTGATTGGCTGTTTCTCAGATACCGCCGCGCACTATAATTTGCCGCTGACAAGATGTTATTGCAACTGCAGAAAAAAATACCCGCTGTGTGTCATTTTCAATTGTTACTTAAAAACAAAGTTAAATTATCCAAACGGTGCCTGATAAATATTTAAGTGTAATCACAGCACGTTCCATATTTACGGTTATGTTAGGACGACTTTATTTACGCTCCTTCAGTTAAATATTGTACACGTGTATGGCTACTGACCACGTACCGAAACGTGTCATGGATGCTTTCGCGTGTTGAAAACATTTTGATCTAATCTTTATTGGGTCTTTATTGGGTCTCTAGAGCATACGTAAATTTTAATACTGGACAATACCTATCAAGTATTGACATTGTGATGTTGCCGAGTCTATTGATAATGATCATCCACACTTACCTCAAATAAATTTTGTTAATATAGGTCCAAACATATGGGCATTCTTTAACTTTTTACCGACAAAAACTTACTTTGCAATCTGGCCATACCGTCTTATAGACTTTATCGATGTTTTATTGAAATGTAGTTGTGACTTGAAATTTTTCTTTGAATACAGTGTCATTGGTACACCATTTTATGTGATGGAATATTTAAAAGGACGAGTGTTCATCGATCGATCACTTCCTGGAATGTCACCTCCGGAGAGACGTCAGGTTACCATGGCAATGATTGATGTACTGTGTAAGATACATCAGGTTGACATTGATGCTGCAGGTCTCACAAAATACGGCAAAAAAGGTGAGTCATGTGTGTTTGCTGTCAAAAGACATTTTGAGATAGTATGAAAATATTACATGGTAGGTTGACGTTACTGTGATGTGTTTATGAAACAAGAATACTGTCAACAGCTTTGTCAGTATAAAAGCTTTTATCTTTAAAGTAGGTCAAACTCTAAGGTCAAGGTCATCAGATCAAAAAGCTGAACTCAAGGTCACACACTTAGTCAAAATGTTAGTGCCAATAGAAAGATATAAGTACACAGTGGCGGATCCAGCTCCCCCTTTGCCGGGATCGGTTCGAATTTTGCCAATTTTAACTTAAAATGGGTCAAAATATAGGGTATTTGGAAAATTTTGTGACAGTGGGGCGGAGACACCCCCTTTATTTGCCACTGATACAAGGAAGACACATTTGAAATATAAAAGCACTATCACTTATCATTCAAAAGATGTGTTTGTGGTTTAGATTTTGTTTTTAATAGTAGGTTGTAACATTAAGGTGACATAAAGTAAAAATGTATGGTAGCAACAGAAAGATCTTGTCATGAGGAACAAAATTATGAAATTTAAAATCTGAATAATTAAAAAGAAATTGCAGACATTTTATTGAATAAAACAACATTAACATTATAGTTGTTATGAACATAAGTGACTACATGTGAAGACTGATGTTAAACTTTCCATCTTAGCATATATGTACATGTATTTCCGAAAATATTTTATTCTCTCTGTAGGTGGTTATCTAATGAGAACGGTGAACAGATGGGCAAAGCAGTACGAGGCCAGTAAGACCGGGGAGATAGAGGATATGGACAAACTAAAGGACTGGTTATATAAACACATGCCTACAGAGGAGAGGGTTACTGTAGTACATGGAGACTTCAAGTAAGTATCTTTTTCTTTTTAGAGAGGCATGACAAATGTCCGGGGAGCTAATGTCATAGCCGTCGAACATCCCTGTTGTCAGCATTTCACATGTAGATTTTTCATGACCAGACCTTTCATTTGGTCCTTGACTTTTGACCTAGTGACATTGACCTTGGAGTTTGACCTACCTTTAAAAAACGTTAATCTGGGCTATACATGAGATAAAGAAGACCCTAATGACAGTCTCAACAGCACTCACAATAAAGCACCAAATTGAGCATCGACGGACGGAGGAATAAGCATCCCCTGTTTGGCTAGCAGGTGACATCGAGGTTCATGCAGGAAAATGAAAACAAGATCTATAAAACATGCACTGTCTACATGTATCTCATGAACAATAAATGGTAGGACTTTCATGTATCTCATTTAGATTCCTCATTTCCAGATCTTTCATTTGTGTCCTTGTAGTTTGGCCTACTTATAAGAAAAAACTTTGATTTGGCTATATCTTACTATTATCATGAATATGTAAAATCTTGTTTTTACTCTCACTATTTTATGAATTGCCATTTTACTATGTTTTTTCTGTCTTTGTTCAATTTGACTGACTTAAAGATAAAGGAAAGAAAAAACCTATATGAAGTATAGCTGTTAAAATCGGCTTTTGAAATGAACATGGAAGACAGATCTATGAGAAAATATTGATGCTAGCCGACAATAGAGAAATAATTTGTCACCCATGCTATGCTAATAAACTTTATAATGAATAATAGGATCTATCACTGGGCCTAAACATTGACAAGGAAATCCAACATTAGTGTCAGGATTTTCTTGTCTGGTGATAGATAATTTTTCTCCCTTTGTCAGAAAAACGTCAAAAATAATAATTTATCTATACTTTCGGTCATCTTTTGATCAAGACTGAAGCGACGCAGCATGTCAGTCTATTGTGACGTCATAGTCAGTGTTCGCACCTGTAGCTAATCATCCACCCCCCAGTGGAATGTTTGATTTGTCATTTTGCACTTTTATGAGAATAGCTCTGTGATTATGGGAGAATATGCTATGAAATCTTAAACATTAAATTATGTCTCCATCTTAACTTTCGTAGGTTAGATAACATAATGTTCCACCCTGACAGACCAGAAGTTATAGGTGTATTAGACTGGGAACTATCTACTATAGGGGATCCTATATCAGATCTAGTAGGATGTTGTCTATATGATTACTTCCCTCCTGGATTTGCCTTAATGCCATGTAAGTATCACTTTGGATCCTTTATAGTATATGCTTTGATTGTTTTAAGGAGGAGTCCTTCAGTAGTGGAATTTCAAGTTATACTTCTACCTGCTCAATCCCCTAATGTATAATATATATAATAAGTTGAAGGTTTCCGAATTCTTATTTCATAATTTCTTTCTTGTTTCAAACCTTTTCTATTTCCACTACAGTCCCTCACTTGAATTTAATCTGTCTTTTTTCCTGCTTTAAATTAAAGAATCTTACTCTGAGTAACATTCTTTTTCACATTAATGATCTAAAAGATGAGAGGAGATGGCAAGTATAAGAATCCCTACAACTGAGGAGCTGATCCAGGAGTACTGTAGGAGGATGGGTATCCCCTCCGTACCTAACTGGGATTACTCTGTGGAGTTCCCTCCGTATTGATATTATCTATTTCAGCCTCAGCATCACCTGAGGAGATGGTGATTCAAGGAATCCCTACCACTGAGGAGCTGATCCAGGAGTACTGTAAGAGGATGGGTATCCCCTCCAAACCTAACTGGGATTACTCTATGGAGTTCGCTCTGTGTTGATATTATCTATTTCAGCCTCAGCGTCACCTGAGGAGATGGTGATTCAAGGAATCCCTACCACTGAGGAGCTGATCCAGGAGTACTGTAAGAGGATGGGTATCCCTTTATATCTAACTGGGATTACTCTGTGGAGTTCGCTCTGTATTGATATTATCTATTTCAGCCTCAGCGTCACCTGAGGAGATGGTGATTCAAGGAATCCCTATCACCCAGGAGCTGATCGGGGAGTACTGTAAGAGGATGGGTATCCCCTCCGTACCTAACTTGGATTTCTATGTGGAGTTCGCTCTGTATTGATATTATCTATTTCAGCCTCAGCGTCACCTGAGGAGATGGCCAGTTTTGGGATCCCTACCACTGAGGAGCTGATCCAGGAGTACTGTAAGAGGATGGGTATCCCCTCCTTACCTAACTTGGATTTCTATGTGGAGTTCGCTCTGTATTGATATTATCTATTTCAGCCTCAGCGTCACCTGAAGAGATGGCCAGTCTTGGGATCCCTACCACTGAGGAGCTGATCCAGGAGTACTGTAGGAGGATGGGTATCCCCTCCTTACCTAACTTGGATTTCTATGTGGAGTTCGCTCTGTATTGATATTATCTATTTCAGCCTCAGCGTCACCTGAAGAGATGGCCAGTCTGGGGATCCCTACCACTGAGGAGCTGATCCAGGAGTACTGTAAGAGGATGGGTATCCCTTCAATACCTAACTGGGATTACTATGTGGAGTTCGCTCTGTATTGTTATTATCTATTTCAGCCTCAGCGTCACCTGAGGAGATGGCCAGTTTAGGAATCCCTACCACTGAGGAGCTGATCCAGGAGTACTGTAGGAGGATTGGTATCCCCTCAGTAACTAACTTGGATTTCTATGTGGAGTTCACTCTGAACTGACATTATCTACTGTAAATGACTTTTTATTCGCGATGACTTTATTTTCGCGTAATTTCGTGTGCTTGATCAAACGCGAAAATAAAGTCCTTGCTAATAAAAAGTCTGTCCAAAGATAAAAAGTAGATCAAATTTGACAAAATTCAAAAGGTTTTTTTTTTCCCTTTCCATTAGAATTAATTACCCTCATTAGACAACGGACAATCATACGCATGGATGTTAGGGATGTTTGAATTACAAACATAGTAATTAACCAATTAGCCCAGACAAACAATATACTTAAGAAATGTAAAATATTTTAGAGGAAATAAACATGGCGCATTTCTTTATATTTTTAATCATCCCTTTTTCAATAAATTTCAATAAGAGACGAAAAAGTAAACAAATGACATGTTGATAAGATTAACTAGTACGCAAAAATATGACGAAACGAAACGTCTTATTTCAGCATATTTGAAGTAAGCATTTCAGCAATTAATAGAGGGTGATAAGGAAATTAAATATATATATACAGAAAAAAAGAAACATATTAAAAAAAATTCAGATGACGAGCTTGCGAAATTAAAGTCACACGAATTAATCTGTCGTCGAGTTGTCGCGAAAATAAGGTCACGCGAATATAAAGTCGATTACAGTATTTAAGCCTCAGTGTCACCTGAGGAGATGGCGAGCCTTGGGATCCCTACCACTGAGGAGCTGATCCAGGAGTACTGTAAGAGGATGGGTATCCCCTCCGTAACCTAACTGGGATTTCTATGTGGAGTTCACTCTGTATTGATATTATCTATTTCAGCCTCAGCATCACCTGAGGAGATGCGAGCCTTGGGATCCCTACCACTGAGGAGCTGATCCAGGAGTACTGTAGGAGGATGGGTATCCCCTCCATACCTAACTGGGATTTTTTATGTGGCATTCACTCTGTATTGAAATTATCTATTCAGCTTCTGCGTCCCCTGAGGAGATGGCGAGCCTTGGGATCCCTACCACTGAGGAGCTGATCCAGGAGTACTGTAGGAGGATGGGTATCCCCTCCATACCTAACTGGGATTTCTATGTGGAGTTCACTCTGTACTGACATTATCTATTTCAGCCTCAGCGTCACCTGAGGAGATGGCGAGCCTTGGGATCCCTACCACTGAGGAGCTGATCCAGGAATACTGTAGGAGGATGGGTATCCCCTACATACCTAACTGGGATTTCTATGTGGAGTTCACTCTGTACTGACATTATCTATTTCAGCCTCAGCGTCACCTGAGGAGATGGCGAGCCTTGGGATCCCTACCACTGAGGAGCTGATCCAGGAGTACTGTAGGAGGATGGGTATCCCCTCCATACCTAACTGGTATTTCTATGTGAAGTTTGCTCTGTATTGATATTATCTATTTCAGCCTCAGCGTCACCTGAGGAGATGGCGAGCCTTGGGATCCCTACCACTGAGGAGCTGATCCAGGAGTACTGTAGGAGGATGGGTATCCCCTCCATACCTAACTGGGATTACTATGTGGCATTCGCTTTGTACAGGCTAGCAGCCATATTACAGGGGGTCTATAAGAGAGCTATATCTGGTAAGACTTTGTATATGGAAGTCTTTAAAGTTCACTGGATATATTTTCTAAATGGAGCAAAGACTTACATAATGATACGGAAGAGCGCAAATACTTATAACCAAGGATATACCTACGTTTTCACATGCTTTTTGATTGTTCTCCATTATGGTGATGTCATCAATTTACTTGGGCAGAAAAGTTGCCAAAGTTTTGAACAATGATTTAGGCAGGTGACTAGCATAAATCAGAATGGACAAGTTGTGGATGCACTCTAGTGTATTAATGAGAACCAGGGCCTGGTATCTTGAGCTAATAACTGACATGAGTCAAAATACCATAAACATGTATAACAAAGTACTGAAAATTTGAAAAACTGAGTTCATCCATTCTATTCTACTCTAAAATAAGAGAAATTGTTTGAATAATTGAAACAAAAGAATACTGAAATTTAGATTCTTAGAGTATGGTAAAGTGCCAAGATTAGTTGAAATTCAAGCTTAAGAAAATGGTGAAGGTGCAGTCTCCTGCCAGTGTCAGCTTCTCTCTTAAATTGTTTATTTTTTGTGTCGCCTGCGAAGCATAGCGACACTTAGGGATCACTTTGTCCGTTGTCCATCTGTCCGTCTGTCCGTCCGTCCGTCTGTCAGTCCGTCCGTCTGTCACACTTTGGGTGTCACAGCCCATAACTTTTGATTGGTAAGTGATAGGGCTTTGATATTTCACATGTGTATTCCTTGTGACAAGACCTTCCTACACATACCATAATTTTTGACCTAGTGACCTTGACCTACATATTTGACCTACTTTTCAAAAAACTTAAGAATGGATATATCTTTTGATTGGTAAGTGCTAGGACTTTGATATTTCACATGTGCAATCCTTGTGGCAACCCCTTTCCACACATACCATAATATTTGACCTTGTGACCTTGACCTAGATATTTGACCTACTTTTGAAAAAAATTAAGAATGGATATATCTTTTGATTGGTAAGTGTTAGGACTTTGGTATTTCATATGTGTATTCCTTGTGACAAGACCTTCCTACACATACAATAATTTTTGACCTAGTGACCTTGACCTACATATTTGACCTACTTTAAAAAAAATTAAGAATGGATATATCTTTTGATTGGTAAGTGTTAGGACTTTGATATTTCACATGTGCAATTCTTAAGGCAAGACCTTTCTACACATACCATAGTTTTTGACCTTGTGACCTTGACCTAGATATTTGACCTACTTTTGAAAAAAAAAGATAAGATTCGCTATATCTTTTGATTGGTAAGTGATAGGGCTTTGGTATTTCACATGTGTATTTCTTGTGACAAGACCTTTCTACACAGACCATAAAATTTGACCTTTTGACCTCGACCTAGATATTTGACCTACTTTTCAAGAAGAGTTATATTGCTATATCTTTTGATTGATAGGTGATAGGGCTTTGATATTTCACATGTATTTTCCTTGTCACAATGTCATTCTACACATACCATAATGCTTTACCTTTTGACCTTGACCTAGCTATTTGACCTTCTTTTCTAAGGTTGTATATATCTTTTAATTGGTAGGTGATAGGTCTTTAATATTTCTTATGATGAGACCTTTTTGTTACCAATTTTTACGTAGTGACCTTGACCTAGATGATTGACACTCTTTTCTGAAAATTGGAGAATAACCATATCTTTTTATTTGTAATTAAGAGGTCTGATATTTCAAATGAATTTCATTTGACAATACTTTTCTGCTGATACCAATAAATTTGATCAACTTTCTAGAATAATAATCTGCTTCGCAGGCGACACAAGCATTCCTTGGATTGCTATTTTTTAGTTCCCACCATTTATTAATTGTCTGCTTTATCTGACACTCCATCATTCTGTCACTTTTTTAGCTCACCTCGACGAAGTTGAGTGAGCTTATGCTATAACCCCACGCGTCCGCGTCCGGTTAAGAAGTTTGGGGTAGCTCAGTATCTGACAAAGTACTAATGCTACAGTAACCAAACTTGCACAAGTGATTCATCTTTGGATGCTGAGGTGAACCCATGCATCGGATGCAGCATCTGACCTACATTTTCCGCTTGAGTGACTTGGTTAAGAAGTTTGGGGTAGCTCAGTATCTGACAAAGTACTGATGCTACAGTAACCAAACTTGCACAAGTGATTCATCTTTGGATGCTGAGGTGAACCCATGCATCGGATGCAGCATCTGACCTACATTTTCCGCTTGAGTGACTTGGTTAAGAAGTTTGGGGTAGCTCAATATCTGACAAAGTACTGATGCTACAGTAACCAAACTTGCACAAGTGATTCATCTTTGGATGCTGAGGTGAACCCATGCATCGGATGCAGCATCTGACCTACATTTTCCGCTTGAGTGATTTGGATAAGAAGTTTGGGGTAGCTCAGTATCTGACAAAGTACTAATGCTACAGTTACCAAACTTGCACAAGTGATTCATCTTTGGATGCCGAGATGGACCCATGCATTGGATGCAGCATCTGACCTACTTTTTCCACTTGAGTGATTTCGCTTTTAAAAGCCAATATTAAGCAAAGTATAAGTGCTACATGTACCAAACTTGCATATTGGATGTATCTTTGATCAAACTTTCATAAAATGACCTTGACCTACTTTTTCCGCTTGAGTGATTTTGCCTTTAAAAGCCATTATTGAGCAAAGTATAAGTGCTAGATGTTCCAAACTTGCATATTAGATGTATCTTTGATCAAACTTTCATAAAATGACCTCGACCTACTTTTTCCACTTGAGTGATTTTGCCTTTAAAAGCCAATATTGAGCAAAGTATAAGTAATACATGTACCAAACTTGCAATTTGGATGAATCTTTGATCAATCTTTCATAAAATGACCTTGACCTACTTTTTCCGCTTGAGTTATTTTGCTCTATAAAGCCAATATTGAGCAAAGTATAACTGCTACATGTACCAAACTTGTATATTGGATGTATCTTTGATCAAACTTTCATAAAATGACCTTGACCTACTTTTTCTGCTTGAGTGGTTTTGCCTTTAAAAGCCAATATACATGTACTTAGAAATATGTTTGAATTGAATTTTGCTTCCACGAGGTGAGCTTCGTAATCTGTGATTACCTATGTTTCAGTTTTCAAATGATGACTCAAGAACCCTTTCACCTATCCGTATCAAAGGATATATGCTTACTTATCAAGAGGGAAATATATATACCTGTCATCTTTTTTCGGACAAATATACCTATTGATTTTGGGGTCAATAGGCTAAAGGTCACTGAAAGGAAATACAAGACTACCCTTAAAATCATGATTTCCAGACGACAATTCAAGAACCCTTTCACCTTTCCAAATCAAAATTTGATATATCGAATATGCCTATTGGTTTTGAGCTCAATAGGTCAAAGGTCAAGTTCACTGTTAGGAAGGGGAAGAAACCTATCGATGTTTGTGTCAATAGATCAAAGATCAAGGTCACCATTAGGGAAAATACACTGAAAATGATGGTTTACAAATGAAAACTCAAGTCACTTAACCTATCAAACCAAAAGTTGCTAATAATATCTTTATAAGGGATGAAGATTATGGATCATTGGGTCAAAGGTTAAGGTCACTATTTTGAGAAAAATAGACCTAGAATATGGATTTCAGATAATAACTTAATGACTTATAACTTATTCAAACCAACTTATGATATTATATGCGTGCTGAATGAACTGGAGGGGAAAAGCTTATTGTTTTTAGGTCAGTAGGTCAAGGTAATTTCTTCCCTTCTTCTTCTTAGGAAAATAAACACACGGTCACTATTGACCATTACATGCCTTTTTGCGCAGTGGCGGGGGAATTATAATAATTTAAACAAAACAAAACAAAATTTTAAAACTATTTACAGTGATCTGTGTGGTTCTATATGAATGTTGCCTTCAGGACAGGTATATGGTGAGCTGTTCCCTGAAGGTGTCAAGTGAGTCTGAGGATGTAATTATGGTTGGTAACTGATTCCATTGTACTAATGTTCTGGGATAAAAAGAGTATTTATATGTATCTTTTCTGCAGTAAATTTGTTTGAAGTTGTGTGGGTTTGTGTGTCTGGTTCTGCTGTCTATTGGGTAAAGGAGGTTGTGAGGATAGATTTTGACAAGACCATGGAGTACTTTATAGAAAAAGATAATTCGTGTCCTTAGACGCCGCTGCTGTAAAGTTGGCCATTCAAGGTGTTGAAGCATGTTGGTAACTGAGCTGGTGTTATGGTACCTATTTGTGACATATCTAGCTGCTCTGCGCTGTACCATTTCTAGTTGGTTTATTTGGGTCTGATGGTAGGGGTCCCAGGTACAGCAGCTGTATTCAAGTTTGGGCCTAACAAGGGATTTATATGCATGTAACATTGTTCTTTAACTTTAGGAGATGAGACTTTTAAGTTACGTTTAAGGAAATTCAGTTGTTTGTTTGCATTTGCTGTGAGATGTGTTGATGTGATTTCTCTGGTTGTTGTAGTAAGAGTCAAACTGTTCAGCGGGGGCATATGTTTTACAAACATAATTTGTCTAGATGAAGATTTTAAAATTATATACATCTGCCTAAATATGGACGCATCATTGGTAGATATGTATCCATCTGTCTGTTGGTTTGTGGGCTGGAAAGACGATATATATATACCTTTCCAAGTACAATGACAATATATCATTTCTTTTATCTTAGTGAAGAAATATTATACTGGTAACTGAAATATTCAATATACCATACCTGTACACTATTTTCACAGGTTTTGAAATAGAATTACCTGTAGATTTTATAATTCTCCAAAACTAAATTGTCTGTTAAATGTTGGGGAAGGGGATGATCAATACTTTAGAAGCAAATCCTGGACTACATTTGTAAGGTTAGATAAATTGACTAAGATAAAATAGGATAGTTTAGTTGTTTGCAGCATTTGCATAATCTCCATACGCAGTCGTTAAATTCAGCTGTACTTTGCCCATTCACCTATTCAAGTAACAAAAGGTCAATAAATAGAACAAGTTAGAATATAGGTCGTTGATTTACTGTTTGGTTTTCGGGATCATTACTATCAAAGTAAAGGTTTGACAGCTGAATTTTAAATCTCTTTTATAAATTACTGTCGATATTTTCTCTCAGAACTTGATTGTCAAAAGAATTGATAAAAATCATCAATTATTCATAATTAAATTGTTTCCCACCTCTCTACAGTTAGGGAGGGGTAAAATTAAGGATCAGAGAGGATAACGAATCTTATACCATTTTGTGGCGCTTTTTTTTTCTCATCACAATTTATTCCCAAAAAATAGTTTAACTTAATGCTGACTAATCAACAAACTTAATAATTTTGCTATGGGAACATGTCAATTTAGTGCATTTTAAAAAACGTTTGTCCCCACCCCCCTCATTCATTTAAGAAAGAGTCTCCATTGATATAGGGTCAATTGGCAGATGTTGATCAGGAGTATGCTTTACTCAACACACTATAAATGACAGGGATTGGATAAAACTAAATTGAAATATGCAAGTCATGCTAAATAACTAAATTGATGTTAAAACTCCATATTTGGTAGGAGATACAGATAATCTTTATTGGTTAACAAGTGTATGGTGCTGGTGGTCAAGGTCACTTCTAGATAAATTGTTTTAGTTTTACTGATAAGAGTTCAGTGCATCTTATGCAATATATACTTTATAACTGGTTAATAGTCAGATCAATGTACAGACGGTTCTTAGTGGTTGAAAGGTGAACCTATTTAAGGTCAAGGTCACTTCATGCACCAAGCTAAGTGAGTTATGTTGAGTTATTATGAACTAATTATTATGTAATTTCTTGAAATGAGTATACTACATAATCACTAGGGAGATCCAAGCAGATAAACTGCTACTATAACATGCATGTACTTCTATATCAAGATACCTGCACATTCTACAGGCAGTATGTATCAATTGATGATTTCATTTAATTTCATTGCTAAACACTCAGAGGAAGACTCCAGTATATTATTTTTAGGAAGCTATACACAAAATATAAAAAAGAATTATCTTCAGAATGCTTGATATTTACAAATGTGTATTGTCAAGTGTCTGATGCATTCATTTTGAGTGCAACACCAATCATAGTTTCACTATACATAATGTTACAGGTCAGGGGAGTGCTCCTAACGCTGAGTTTGTAGGAGAATTTGCTAAGAAGATGGCAGAAAGAGGATGGGAAATCGCATCAAACAGTAACATCCAGGTAACAGCATCCCCTACAGCAGGAGGAGGGTCAGGGGTCAGGAACTACTCCACATCAGCCAATCAGGAGAATGCTACCTTAGGTAATTATTTTATTCAATGTAAGCAAATCAAGAGAATGCTACCTTAGGTAATTATGTTACTCAATGTCAGCCAACCAGGAGACTACTATAATTATACAGACTACTACCTAACCAAACAGGAGGCAGCTATAGATATGGGAAGGTACAATTTGGTCAAATTCAATGCAGGATTCAGCATTCCCCATGTGGGGGGTTCAAGGGAGGCCAATTTTGACGGTTTTGATAAAAAAAGTCCAAAAGATAATTTTTTTTTTGGGGGGGGGGGGGGGGTTGTCACTGCCAGGAAATGTCACTTTGCTCTTTCAAATATCTGCCACTGAAGTTATTGACAACAATGTAGGGTTTTGCATGGATCTTAAATATAGTATTGAATACATAATTTTGAAATCATAATAGAAAAGGTCCCTTGTCCCTTCTTAATCTGTTCAAGCATAAAGTCTACAGATGTTGTAAGCATTCATTTTCAATAATTTCAGGACAAATGCCTATAACACCAGATGGATTACAACCAAGAGCTAAGGCCATTTATGACAAAGTATTAGACTTCATCAACAAAGAACTCAAACCATTAGAGAAGTCCATGGGAGAATTCATCCTCGATCCTAAAAACAAGTGGAAGGAAGATCCAAGGATAGACCAACTTAAGGTAAAAATAGTATTATAAATCAATATGAGTGATGTCAAAATAAAAATAAGAAGACGCAATGTATCCAGACATTGTATGTTAGCCGAATTAATCATTATTGTATAATTGCATTGGATGTGTTTAATGATTCAAAGTAACCTGCTGTTGTATCATTTTGCATTCAAAAGGGCAAAACATAATTTGTATTATTTGAATGTAGAAATAAATTTATTTCTTCTTGGGTGTGCTCACTGAATTAATCTGCATACAGACCAGCCAAAGTTTTGTTTAGTTTAAACATATTTATTTCATCACAATGCATTACATATAAAAATATAGTAAAGTACAAGTATGTGGGATTAGAAAACCAAAGTGTTTGAACCATGAACTCACCGAAGAAGATGTTAATTTTTGTAATTGAAAAAAAGGAACAAAGTAAAATTCATAACCACTTAGCGGTCTTGACCAATACACTAGTTTACCACAATGTCTCTTTGATAAACTGATAATAGAAAGATTCAAAGCAAAAATATTTGGAAACACTTTAAATATTTGATAAATCATAATTTTCAAACTATTTAAATTCAGACCAAAGCTAAGGCTGCTGGGCTGTGGAACCTTTTTATGCCAAAAGAATCAGACCCAGACTGTCGGTACGGAGCTGGTCTGACCAACATAGAGTACGCCTTTATGTGTGAGGAGATGGGCAAACATCTACGAGCACCTGAGGTACATAATGACTACACTAATGAATTTCAAAATTTAAAAAATATATGAAAAACAAGTATAGAATATATATAATGTGATAGAATAATGACTACAATTAAACTTGAATGTTACATGTACATTCCCAGATAGGTTTTATATCAGAAATTTCTGTGGATGAAATGAATTACTAATAAATGAAGGTCAGGGGTTAAAGGTCAAAACCATATTGGGCAGTTATAGAAAACAATACTTTGTGTACACTCAGAAGTCACAAATTATGTTTGGTTTCATGATGAGCGATTGGTGCCTATTAATTTTTTCAAGGCCATTCTGAAGATCAAAGTAGGGAAGGATGAAATTTCGCAGAATTCACAAATAACTTGTGATGATCACCAAATTATGTATTTGACTTCCTGGATGAAAAGATAACACCTATTGACTTTCAAGTTTTAAAGGAGGTCACAATTGATGATCTAGTTTAGTTTAAACAATATTTTATTCAAAAGATTTGAAAAGGATCGGACAACAGGCAAGTACAAGTACAATTGATGATTTTCCAACAGATTCATAAGGTGTACAGACACCAGACATTACAAAAGTTGGCGATATTTTCATTTTGATGTCAAAATGAAAAGCATGGCAACACATCAAGGTGCTTTAAGACAGTGAGATCAGATGTGACGTCACAATGGAAAAATTTCCCAAATGATGTGATGTCTGCGCATATAAAATCAAGGTTTAAATCGGTCATAAATATTTTCTGGAAAATGGACTATTCTCAATGTATGCAATTGTAGAGCAACCATTTAAGTAATACTAGGAAAGACATTTTGATTTTGTTATGATTTTTTAAGGGAATAATACTCTTAAAGCTCTTGTGCTATTATAGAGACAGACTTAGGCATAGTTTCTTTTGCAAAAAAAAATCCAACACATGTAGAAAAAGTATCTTTAGCACATTAGAGAAAAAAGTAAAGTTTACATAAAATTTTAATTGACTTAATTGACTCCACAATATTGAATTGTTTTAGATATTTAACTGTCAAGCCCCAGATACTGGGAACATGGAGGTATTGATCAGATATGGCACCGAGGAACAAAAACAAAAGTGGTTAACTCCCCTGCTAAATGGAGAAATTAAGTCCTGCTTCGGTATGACAGAACCAAAGGTTTGTAAAAGTCAATTTTAAAATCGTTGTAAATCATATGTTATACAAATATGATATGTAAGTGAAGAATGGTTGGATATTTCAGTGGCGGATTTAGAGGGGGGGGCCCAGGGGGCCCGGGCCCCCCTTTTTCACCCAAAGTTATTGATTCAGAATACTCTTTTTATGCTTTATCTCTTTACTTTGGGGGAAATTTTCGGCTCGCTTCGCTCGCCACACTTAATTTTTCATTAGCTGTCTATTTTTTTGTCTTCACTTTGTCTTGAACCTTCTTTGTCATCGTGTTTGAACGGATTCATATGTCATAAACATATACAAAATTCTAAATGAAATTAACACTTGAATAATTACCAAATGCTTCATTTTCATATGCCGATCTAACCAGTTTAGACAGGTGGATAGTGGGGTTGCAATGCCCTAATCTTCCCAACCTTCCCCAATTGGTCAAACAAAAATAGAGGATGGAAAATGAGAGAGATATTGTAATCTTATGACAAAATGTAACCATCTATTCAAAAAATTTCCCGGCTCGCTCCGCTCGCCAGTTTAGAATAATATATATACATTGTACATGTATGGATGACTGAACCTACGCTCGCCAGTATACCTATAAACTTAAGTAAACGTATCAAGAAACTCTATCTTCTAAATGCAACATGCAGTTGGAATGACCCCCCAACTTATTAATTAAAATCACCAGTCTTGAGCTTCAGTTTGTGGAGGTCTTTTTTTTTCGTCTTCGACCTTTTTTTTTTTTTTTTTTTTTTTTTTTTTTTTTTTTTTTTTGAACAATTTTCTTCCAGCTGAAACTTTGGGCCCCCCTTTTCTGAAATCCTAGATCCGCCACTGTATTTCATGATTAAAAATCAAACTGTAAATTGTAAAAAGTAGATTTCACAAAGATTTTTAAGTTTTGAAATATTATTCAAAATGTACCGACATTTACTTTCACAAAATGGACAAAATTTTTTTAGTCAGCATCAGAATTTTATCCTCCAAGTCCTAAATTTAATTTTTGTTTCCATTCTTTCCTCAAAACCATTGCACTCAATGTTTATTTTACTATATGTTGACCGTAGGTATCTTTTTAAATTTCTCTATAATTTCTCTCCAAAAATGTTAAAATCTTGAGATTTATTCCTTCACATTTTTCCAGAAATGCACTTACTGGTATATCATTTTCAGGTTGCCTCGTCAGATGCCACAAACATAGAGTCTTCCATAAAGAGGGACGGAGACCATTATATAATAAACGGACACAAATGGTGGACTTCAGGTATTTTAAATATCTACTTATATTTTATTTCTTTGCTTACAATATGTTTGATTATCATCTGTTACTACTACATGTATATCAATGAGACTCGTACGTCAAACAGATCAGTATCAAAACTTATTATAGAATTCTATCCGTGTATTGACTGTCTTTTCAGAGACTTATGGTTCTCAAATCAAAGATAATTTTAGTTTACTAGTTATTTTTATGCCCCCGGAATCACAGATTCGGGGGCATATAGTTTTTGGCCTGTCCGTCTGTTTGTCTGTCTGTCTGTTTGTCTGTTTGTCCGAACTAAAAACTTTAACATTGGGCATAACTTTTGAATGGTAAGTGATAGGGCTTTCATATTTCACATGTGTATTCCTTGTGACAAGACCTTTCCATTGATACCAAAATTTTTGACCTCGTGACCTTGACCTTGACCTTTGACCTACTTTTCAAAAACTTTAACATTGGGCATAACTTTTGAATGGTAAGAGATAGGGCTTTCATATTTCACATGTGTAATCCTTGTGACAAGACCTTTCCATTGATACCAAAATTTTTGACCTCGTGACCTTGACCTTGACCTTTGACCTACTTTTCAAAAACTTTAACATTGGGCATAACTTTTGAATGGTAAGTGATAGGGCTTTCATATTTCACATGTGTAATCCTTGTGACAAGACCTTTCCATTGATACCAAAATTTTTGACCTCGTGACCTTGACCTTGACCTTTGACCTACTTTTCAAAAACTTTAACATTGGGCATAACTTTTGAATGGTAAGTGATAGGGCTTTCATATTTCACATGTGTAATCCTTGTGACAAGACCTTTCCATTGATACCAACATTTTTGACCTCGTGACCTTGACCTTGACCTTTGACCTACTTTTCAAAAACTTTAACATTGGGCATAACTTTTGAATGGTAAGTGATAGGGCTTTCATATTTCACATGTGTATTCCTTGTGACAAGACCTTTCCATTGATACCAAAATTTTTGACCTCGTGACCTTGACCTTGACCTTTGACCTACTTTTCAAAAACTTTAACATTGGGCATAACTTTTGAATGGTAAGTGATAGGGCTTTCATATTTCACATGTGTATTCCTTGTGACAAGACCTTTCCATTGATACCAAAAGTTTTGTCCCTGTGACCTTGACCTTTGACCTACTTTTTTAAAAACTTTAACATTGGGCATAACTTTTGAATAGTAAGTGATAGGGCTTTCATATTTCACATGTGTATTCCTTGTGAGAAGACCATTTCATTGTTAGCAAAAGGTTTTGTCCTCGTCACCTTGACTTTGACCTTTCACATACTAAACAGAAAATGGCGTTTATACTAACAAAGATGCCACCGGGGGCATTTGTGTTTCACAAACACAGGCTTTATTTCTATTGTTCTTCAGCATTGCGTTAAATTTCATAAAACGATGAGTATGTCTTGAATGAAATAGTTAGTTTAAGATTTTAGGATTTAGCATATAGCATTATGTGGTACTAACAGATATAATATAGAAGACATACATTTCTAAATATTGTAATTTATGTATAATCCGTCTTTTCATGTTCGATTTGGGATGGTATCTGACGTAAAAGCATTATGACGTTATAAAATTTCTATAGAAACATCGGTTTTGTAGCGAACTTTCCCTGAATTTAACGTTGGTCTCCATAGAATTTGATGACGTCACAATAGGTTTACATCATATACCGTCTCAAACAGGAAGTAAAAATCCCAAATTAACCTTCACATGTCTTACCTAGGTGCCATGCATCCTCGATGTAAGCTTTGTATATTTATGGGAAAGACAGACTTCACAGGGTCTCGATACAAACAGCAATCTATGATACTGGTTCCCATGGATGCGCCTGGGGTCAAGGTCATTAGGCCATTACATGTCTTTGGATTTGAGGATTCACCAGGTTTGTAAATGTTTTTAACCTAAATTGATTTTCTATTATTTCACTATAAGATCTTATGGATTCAAAAGATTATGAGACGTACAAATTATGAGGTGCCTCTCAGAATGGGCAACATTATTATGATTTTTGTCATCAAAAATTTGAAATTTTCTTGTTTAAAAAAAAAAACAACATGATCAAAATGAAACACTTAAAATAAGAATTGATGAGACGTTGCTAATGATATTGTTTTGTATAGACATCTTTAAATATTTTCTGTATGTCTTATTTAAGGATTGTTTTGCTTTGCATTGTTGTATGCAGGCAGTTGGTTGGTCATTGAATAAATTCTGTGCAGAAGTGCTGATGCAAAGCAAACACTGAAAAACAATCCTTATATCTATATATTATTATGGTTTCCACCACTGGATCCCCTTTACTTTTCATGTGACGTCATATACTTATCGCATTTGCCAACAATGGAAAATGCAAGGCTAGAGCTCTATATGCTTGCATATACGGGAAATGCAGTTCATATGTAAATATTTTTGTATGTAGAGGGCCATGCTGAGGTGATATTTGACAATGTACGGGTACCTGCCTCTAACATACTGCTGGGTGAAGGTCGCGGGTTTGAGATAGCTCAAGGTCGTTTGGGGCCAGGTCGCATACATCACTGCATGAGGCTAATTGGTAATGCTGAAAGAGCATTGGAGCTCATGATTGATAGGGTAAGATTAGGGAAGAAATTCAAATGATCACACAGTTTTCATAGTTATCCATACTGAGGCTTACTTTATCATTTTATTGATAAATGCTTCTCTCTCACTAATTTTAAAAGGTCTGTTCAATAATGTACATGTTTAAATTCATACGTCATTTTCTGTGGATACCAAACTTTTCTAGACATATGGTACAAGTTTCCAATATAATACTGTGTGTCAAAGATAAAATCTTCAATTCATGATACAATAAAACAAAAGATATATATTGGTACACAGAAAGAAATGAGGATGCCGGATTTTGGGGGGGGTTTTTGGCTTTAAAGTAGAATTTTGCTTTTAGGATGACCAAAAAGCCTTGACTTTGACCACCAGAATGTAGCTTGTGAAAATCATCATTTTTACCATATTTCATTGCTTATTGTGATCCTGTCTGTTTACAGACCCAGAACCGAGTGGCGTTTGGTAAACCCCTCGCAGCTCAGGGTACTATACAGGCTGATGTAGCTCAGTCCAGGATAGAAATAGAACAAACACGGTTACTGGTGCTTAAAGCCGCTTATATGATGGATAACTTTGGTAATAAGGTATGATACGGGTATCTATCTATCAAATTTGACAGGAAACTTTTAAAAAAAATCGAAGGTTCTTAATTTTTGAAAGGATGGAAAAATTTTTATTGGACTTGGACTCTTGAAACAAGCTTTTTGGGGTAGTTTTAGTATTAAAGTATGAAGTGCAGGTTATGTTTTGAAGCATTTTAAAAAAATGTTTGTATATTTAACTTGAAACTAAGAACTACAGAAATGGATGGAAAATTTTAATTTAAAGCTCAAGTTTTTTTTCAATTTTTCATTGATTTTCAATCAGTTGAAAATTTGATTGGACTTGACATAATATGTAAGAATGTTTAAAAGATGTACTGTATGTTTTGGTAGTAAATCATGTATCAACAAAATACTGCATTATTGCATGGAGCAAATAGATATAAAGTTTTCCGCATAATTTTTTTTCTCATATAAATGTTACAATGTAGTTTGCTTTCTTGTCAATAAATTCCCAGAGATTTTGAATTTTTTTTTTTCAATTTTAAAGCAAAATGATAAAATTACTCTGAAAAGAAGTTGTTAGTATACATTAACTACGAAGAATGAAGTATCAAAAAAGGAAAATCCTACTTTGTGCATATTAACATCAATGTGAATTTTATTATGAATCAGAATAATTATTTTAAAACATCATCATTGCTGCATTAAATAAAGCAATATGTAGAAAATTTATAATAAAATGACGGAACACAAAACTTCTACAGGTGGCTGCTCCAGACATCGCCATGATAAAAGTAGCAGCACCTAACATGGCTCTCCGAGTCATTGATCGTGCCATACAGGTCAGTGATTTCATCAATCCTGCAATCCATTTCATATGTAACAAGAAAGTTTACTGCTTTACATGTATCCATTAGCTGATTACAGTGTGTGAAGGTTTTCAATGACCCTTTACATAAATACTTTCACTTGCAATTTCCCTCTTCAATAGCTCTGTATCCAAATTTAGAGCAGGGCTTTCCTTCCCTAGTCATTAGCCTCTGTGGACATCCGGGCCACTTGCACTAAATTCTGACAAAGTCTCAAAATTTTCCAAGTTCAAGTACCTCGGCTTTTCCGTAGATGCTAGATTGCATATATGTCAAGTATCAACATGTTCTGAATGGCAATGATGCTATCAAAAAGCTTTTGTTTTCTGCTGTAAATTTAACATTGTTTCTATTCATTTGTATTCAAAATCTATGTGGAACAATTTTGAAATAGAGAATATTTTGATGACAGTTTTGCAGTAGTGTGTGTAAGTTTCCTTAATACATTGGTTATATTTCACTGCACATTATCCTTTAGTTAGTTTTAAGCTTGACATGTATGTAATACATCATACCTGCTTCCCCTCCCTACAGGCTCACGGAGGGGCAGGGGTCAGCCAAGATTTCCCGTTAGCAGCCATGTATGCCTGGGCTCGGGTGTTACGATTGGCAGATGGACCAGATGAAGTGCACCTTAAAACAGCAGCTAAATTTGAATATTTAAAGTCTAACTTATCCAAGCTTTGATGATCAGGTTGGCAGAATATCTCTTTTATGTACAAGGGCTGATTGATATGTTGTGAGCCTCGTATTAATGGATTTGAATTTTATCAGACATTTTGCATTATTTTTCTACATAATCCCCTTCAGTATCTATACACTTTTGCCACCAGTGTTTAAGGGCCTCAATACCACTTTTAAAGAACTTCTTATCTTGACTGGTCAGAAAGCCATCCACTGCAAGTATGGCATCATCATCAGTTTTGGGAATAGATGAAAATCTGATGGAGCAAGATCAGGTGAATAAGGCGGATTCTCAATCAAATTAAAGCCACAATCATGAATGGCAACCTGATCAGCATGGCAGTGACATACTTGTGAACAGGAGCTTTTTCCTGATGGAACAATACACCTGTAACTAGTCATCTTTCCACAGAGCTTAAGTTAATATTTTTCCGTAACTGTGTCAGAAGTGAAGGATAGTATGTGTCATTGATTGTGTGTCCTTTTTGGAGATAATCTATCTGCAGAATACCTTCTGCGTCCCAGAAAACTGAGGCTCACAACATATCAATCAGCCCTCGTTACAGTTAGCACATGTTGCTTCAATTTCTCTTATCCTTTGAATAAACCAATATCTGGTTTATAAATGAGTTTATAAAAAAAATATTTACCATGGATTCAAGAAAGTGCTTAAACCTTACTTACATGTATATCATTCTTAATGCTCATTTTAATTCATATACATCAATATCATATCATTTTATTTGAAAGAAAATCAGGAATTTAGGAATTTGTCTCAATATTAACGAGATGTTATGTAAATGCAGATACAACACCATGAATATAGTCTTGTGACAAATTATGAAATGCCACAATTCAGTTTTAAACGGCAATTTTCAAAAGTTATTGATGATAACATAAAAATTGTTATGATACCTTAAATACAAAATATAATATTATTTTTCTTTCATTTTCAAAAGTGAGCCATCCTAGAGCTCATTATTGATATTTTCAGAAATAAAGTTTATAATTTCCGTTACAGGCTCATGGAGGTGCTGGGGTCAGTAATGATTTCCCGCTGGCCAGTATGTATGCACATATGCGTACATTACGTGTGGCTGACGGTCCAGATGAGGTCCATCGTAGAGCCATCGCCAGATATGAATATGCCCGATCTAAATTATAGTCGCCAGGGATTTAACATAACAAACAGTCTTTGACATGTGTAATCAGATGGAATAATAACCTTATTGTGAAAAAGAATGAAAAGTGCTTTTAAATTTTTTGTTAATTTTTATTTTGATGTGTAGAATGTTAATACAGTGTACATTGATACCTATTGTTGATCATGAACATAATTTGCCGACATTAATGTGAATTGTTCATGTGAACATCACAATAAATTGCATTTTATTTCATCCAGTGATCTACTTTGATCACAAACATAATTTGCCGACATAAATATGAATTGATCATATATATATTGCAAAAATTTCATTTTATTTCATACAGTTGATCAAGTATCTGTGATAAAAGTAAATGAGTATAATATAAGATTTTTTATTCATAAATGATAAAAATTGTATGAAAACAAGTTGTCTTTCTTTACACATACTTACACTGAGAGAGACTATACAAATGTATGAACAGGATAAATGAAGGGTAATTCTCGTTTATGAGATAAGGTTGTCTAAGTTGAGCAAAATTTGACAACTAGATATATATTTACATCATATCAAAGACTACATATAATAACTTTCATATAACATTCCCTAAACTCGTATTCTTTCCACATGAAGAGGAATCATATCCTGGTTCTGACACTGTTTGTTTGATGCATACAGTGCATGACTATTATATTCCAGTGAAAGCCATGATCAAAGTTTCACTATTGTCTAAGCCAACTGGTCAAAGGTAATGTGATTAAGAATCGCCTTTTCTCAATCTTTACTGAATCCGTCAATATTGTATCAATGATAATTCAAGTAAGTTTTGGAAGTTGGAGTCGTTTTCTTTTATACAATAAAATGTTAATATGAATGTCTGTCAGTATTGAGGATAGAAGATCAAAGGTCAAGGTTATTGCTATGGACATCAAGAATAATGATAAGTGTTGACCTTAGCTGCAACAAAAGAAACATGATTTCATAAAGTGTTGCACTATGATGAGAGACTGCCCATATTTATATACGTCTTAAGGTACTGTGTTGCCCAAAATTTTTCTATGACTAAATGATTTTCATACACACTAGCACAATATACAATCCCTAAATATATTGCTTGGGTTATAATACGATCACAGATATTTTGACTTTGAAAAAATATGAAATTGACCATGGAAAGGGGTATAATACAAAATTTAGACTTGAATTTTGGCTTTTTCTAACTATTCATATTGCCATTGTCTTTCTGTTCATTTGTCTGTTTGTCTTTCTATTTATATTGCCATTATCTATCTGTTCATTTGCCATTTAATAACATATATTTCTATTTTCTCATATTTATCTTTTCTCCACTGTAATCTTTCCATTGATTTTGCAATCATCATCTTGAGGAAATGCTTTAATTAAACTATGTGCGTACCATTACCAGAATTAACTGAAAGAAAAGTTTATGGCAAGCATGTGATGCTTACTCTTCCTTGTCATCTACTTTTTAGTTTCATTTTTGTTTTATTCAAAGGCAGTTCATGTGTTATCCTTACTATTCTTTGTTTTTTTAGGAGAGAATTGAATGCCTATTGGCTACAAGGTAATTTAAACAACAGATATCCTATAGTAGTGTTCATCCATATCATATAAATACATTTCATGGTAATATTTTAGCTCTTACGATAAGTTGCATGCCATTAGATGATCTTCAATAATTACACCTTAAAAATCTGAAGCAAGCTATTGCAAGAACTGCTCATTATAAATACATTGGCCCTTTGTAATTTTTACATCACTGTCATCTAATATTCGATATGAGGTGACTTAATAATTAATTTTAAAATATATTTAATCTGCTATGCATGTATCTAAAGTTTTTCAAGGAGATGTGGTTTTCCAGTATAAGTTATCGGCAAAGGAATCCTGAATATTAGCAATTCAACCATTTCCATGCATGTCTGATTGCATTTTATCATTTTCACTTATATTGGTATCTTTTATGAAGTTTTCCTGTTTTTAAATACAAGTACTAATAGTCACTCCGTTTTCGTTTGAAATGAAATAAATACTTAAAGAGAAGTCATTCAAATAGTAGTAAGTGACAATGTGTTTCATTTTGCTTTTACATATTTCACAGTAGTGAAAAAAAAACTTTTAAGATGAAATATCATGACTATATATCATCCAAATAAAATAAAAAGCATTCCCAAAGATTCGTGTGCAGGACAGAGTAATTATTACCACACATCGGGAAATGTTAACGGCAAGAAACGATTTCTGTATTATTAGGTTTTATAAAAGGATGATTTTTGAAGTTGTTACGGTGCAAAATTCAATATTTAATGTAATTCGGATGTATCATATGCTTGACGAAGTAAGAGATTCTTTGATACTCTGTAGTCAAAACATATAAAGGTTTGTTTAGTTACTATGCTGACAGTTCAGGTCTCCGTCCATGACCTTGTAGACCCCAAGTCAAGCGCAGATCTAGATAGGGTAGGGAGGGTCAGGAATACAGCCTTCCTAGGAATATGCGAAAATACCAGAATTTCTCCCAATTTTAAAGATTTTTTTTCAAACTATTGGCTGTAGCCCTTTCATGGACTGATACCCGCCTCCCTTTCACCCCCACCCCCTTTGGACAAATCTAGATCCGCCCGTGAACGTCTTTTCATCTCGTTCAGACGTCTTCTACCCAGCCATTCTGAGGGTAGTCTACAGTGCAATAACATTAATAAAGTCATTTCACTTATTGATTAATATCCATAAGTATTACCTACTTATCTACATATGATAGAGGTATTCACGCGTCATTAGCTTGTTGACGCATTGCCCTCAACCTATTCTGTCTGCGTGATTTGTCCTTAATGTGTCACCAACTAAGCGTGGCGAAAGCTTCTCTACGGGATATATTGATTTTCTATCGTTACTTTGATCATATTTGTTATGGCACAATAAAAGAAGAGAAAATCTTATTTATATATTGCATTGCCGGATCCAATGATATAGAAAAGTCCTCTCTCTCTCTATCTCTCTCTCTATCTCTCTCTCTCTCTCCATATAAAAAAATCTTGGTTTATTTTTTTTCAATGGGACATTTTTCATTATATGCTTTTAAATTGAAAGTAAACTTCCAATATTAATGTTCTTATCTCTCAAAGGATGAATTCATTTAAGTCAGATTCGATTTTGCATCGTGTTGTAAGATTTTTATCCTTAAAAAAGTAAAGAAGAAGGGGGAAGGGGGATTTTGAAACAAATGATATGGAATATGTGAAGATGATATCCTCAGTGTCAGAGATAATGTGAAAGGAAACTGCAGATACCGGACATGTAGTTGTTTTAATAATACCAAGTTAAACAACATGTTAAAAGAATTAAGACGCGACTTTGCATGGATTCTTGTTGCACGGTTGGTTACGATGCAACGCTACACATCAGTCATGCAAAAACACCATGTTTTGAATATTGTCGACAGAACAGGAGCATATTTTTTCTGTGTAAAGAAAACCTTTCAGAGAAGACACTCTCAAACAGAAATTAGATTTCAATGAAACAAGGTCGTTTTGGGGTGCTAAGAAGAAGATGGAGAAGTGTCAATGAATCCTTTTACCTCGCTGACTATAATAATTAAATCAGTAAAAGCTGAGGAATCCCTTCCATCTGATTTTATCGAACATCAATCAGAGAAATGGATTTTCACTCATAGTAGAGACTTTCATTTTAGCTAACTTTGGCATCGAAATAGAAAAACACGAGATTGCACGTTGTTAGTGGCGCAATTTTTGTAAGCACTAGCGGAGCGGAAATGAAATCCAATCATTTTCACTGGAAGCTGCGTGCTTATCTAACGAATAGCTATACCTTGAAATGAGCATATTATCGCCATTAAAGAAGATCTGTTCTGCTTTAGCAATGGCGGGTAAGACACACTCTCAGGGGAAATTCGCGCTAACTAATACCACATCTTTGATCAATGAAGTCGACTTATTATCTTTTTGTGAAGCGGACCTCTTGTCTCCTGTCATCAGCCTTTTATGACATTAGAGTACGAGGAGAAATGTTCCACACATAATCATTCAAGATTGTGATGAAATGAACAAAAACAAGATACAAATTGCGTTATATGCAGTTAAGAACAGAAGCATTCATATTATAATTAGTAATTAATTTGGTCTTTTACATTCAGAAATTTATGCCTACTCTTACATGCATCTGAAATATAAGTTTGATTTTTTAATTTAATTTTTTTTTATCAAATAGCTGGTAACTAAATTTTCTCTTCTAATTGGGAGTTGGAAAAATGCCAAACCAAAATAATTCTGAATCATTTACACAAAACTTCAGTTCAAACATCACCGATTTTTTCCACTGTATAAATATGAGAAAGATTGATTGAAGCAATATTCATGTTCAGCACGATGTTTGTATTACCCTTTGTAACAAATACAGATATTTGATCCCTTTGTGTAAATAAGAATAATAAAAATCAAAGAATCCTCAGGAGCATCCATGTTATGTGCATATCATTGTCTGGCAAGAACGTGCATTGGGTCTTCCAAGTCTAACGTTTTTTAGTCATAGTGTCTCATCCTCACAGTTAGTCAGCGTGCGACTACCAACAGTCTAGGGTGAACACTGCACGGTAATAGTATTGTCTGAGGAGGAGAATAGTTCTTACTCTGTGGCTAGAGGGCTACATTGCAATTAATACTGTGACAAAAGCAAGCCATAATTAGTACTCTGTGTATCTGATAACCTCATCAGTTATTCTGTCAGCCCAAATACGGAAACAAGTTGCAAATCAAACTTTAATCGAAACTGTAAAAAAAAAATATCAATCGCATTTTTTTTACCGCGGATATGATTCTTAAGTTATCAAAAGAATGTAAAGCATGTTACAGGACCCATCTACAGTTTTGTATCGGCATTTTTTTCTAGCATCGTATACAAACATACCGTGACGACTGAACTCTATGAGAGACGTCGTCCAAATCTTGACAGAGAAGATTGGATCATGATCCCTTGTCCTATTTGAAAGCTGGTCGGAGTTCTTGTGTGATTGATCATGAACTCACTTCAGCCAGCAGAGCACGGACTGTTTTTGTATGTTCACTGCTTTTGATATCTTCATCTATATATTAACAAAGTTTTTTATACTCAAAAGATCCCTATTTTATTGTGACAGTCTTATTTGTGATATGACTTTACAAATAGAGACACCACCTGTCGGGAGACAATCTTGTTTATCTGATATCTGTGAGGGTTGTGCGAACATACTCTGGATAATCAAACCACTCTATTATAAAGCGCATGTCCGTCTACAGACGGTACCAGATGCACGATGGTCTTCATCAGTTTATATTTACATTACTAGTAGATTCCCCATGTTGAACACCCATTAGGCAACTAAAATTATATTCCAATAACTTGGGTTGCCCAATGTGACGTCATGCGTACGTTTCAAATGATGCTGGGAGAATTTACCAACGCCAGAATACTTCTGACGCTGTTACGCACCGTATATATATGCGATGTTCGTGCAAATAAGAGTTTCCTAAAAATTAGTACAAATGTAAATTCGCGATTCACGGAATTTGCACGTGACCAACCAGAATTATACACCCATGAACACCCAAAGTAAGACAGTCATTTCTTAAATATATTGTCATTCCTGTTTCATGTTTTGGTGTGTTTTTTGTTATAGTTTGATTCTTCGGTGTGGGCGTTGGACACTTCGGTGTAGGCGTTGGACACTTCGGTGGACCCTTCGGTGTGGGCGTTGGACCCTTTGTGTGGGCGTTGACGTTTGTCCCGTTGCCGCCCTGGTGTTTGTTGAGCTTGTTTTGTCTGATGTTCGTTTTCTTTGTTGTACACTGAGTGTGTGCTCCGCTGTGGTTAGTGCTTCGTGGTCTTGCTGGAGATCGCTTCTATAACCTTCACTGTATGTAAAAATCGTCGGTTCTGATTTAAAAAAAAAATGAGCGGTGTGTTAAACCATTTTGAAGTCTTATTCTTTCGAATTATTTTCCGTCTCATATCCACAATTTCAGAGATGCAGTTACTGTACCACGTTGTCCCAAAATCGTGGCAGGCAAATATTCTCATAAAAAGGAAATTTATTAGTATTTTGCACTTTTAAAGCTTCAGAGCATGATGACAACAACTCAATTAAGAACATTATTTCACACTCCGCTAGAAAACCGAGGAGAGAAAAGCAAATGCGCCTATATGTATAACCAAGCGTGAACCAATTTCTTAGAATTTACCATTATGGTGTGATCAAGTCATTTCTTATCTCTAGTGTCCGCCATTACGGCTAAATGTTTTCATTTTGTTTGGAATACATTTTGTCTGCTGAGCACTGATTTTCCTCTTGTAGTAAATTGCCTTATTTTTTTTCTCGTTTGTCACAATTATATCCCCTTAAACCACGAGATTAAAACCTTGGCCACGTACTGCAATGTTTTTGGATGATAACCCCGAAGTTTCGATCAGGTCAGCTAAATCTAATATTTACCACAATGCGATCGCATTTTAGGTTTAGATTGGATGCGAAAATTAATAAAGCTAATAGTTGGTAGTTGGGGATAATCAGTTTTTATACATCCTTCAATCAGTCACGATGGATATATTGGGATAGAAATAAAGGCGTTTATTTAGAACACCAGATGAATCTAGCGAAAAAACTAATTACTAAATATGGTCTAAAAGGATTGTTTTTCCAAGGGTCAATGGCGTATTTAGCCAACGCAGGGCACGGGCTGAAGCTAGATTGAATTTCCTCTGGTTTCGGTGTACATGAAAGAACGCGTAACATTTAATTAGATCTTGTAAGCGATTGATGGGCGGACCGGTGATTGCGAACGCATTTATAAATCCACTAAATTCCCTCTCCGCGGGCTTTCGCAAATGAAGTTTTTTAAGCGGCAAAAGTTCGGTGTATTGTATTTCTTTCCGGAGGATATTTAGATTACAGAAAAACTAATTGCTGCTAGCTGTAATCAAGCGTTATATCTAGGGGTGCAAGCGGTGCTTAAATAGATCACCATTACATACCAAATAACAGCATGTTTATCAATCTATACACTTCACCGGCAAAATCTAAAAATCAGATGTACATACGAAACTCTCGTATCAATAACTGTTCATGAAGTGTTGATGAGGTGAGAGGAACCCCCTTTTTTTGCTGAGAAAACATTCCGTTCATATTATCTACAAGATTTTGAGTTTAAATTAAATTCAGTGGACATACTCGCGCTTCTTCCCATGGAAATTTGTAAATATTGATCGTTCGAAAGTAACAAAATCTTAATTCTCTGTTGTATGGTTTCAAATGTAAAATTATCCTTTCCTCGTTACATATTAAAAATTTATAGAACTGCAGTTCTGTATGTCTATTCAAGACTTTCTCCTGTGGGAATCTGCTGTTCATTAGTCAAGATTTTAGCTCTTTTTTTTTCTTTCGGTCTCGATCAGAATTAAGTGGCGAAGCTGTTTGCTGTAACTTGCGTAATTTGAACAGATTTACAAGCAGTTTTCTTATTTAGTTGAGGAAATAATCTAATTGATATTTACACGAAAAGAGAAAAGTATTCCTGAAGGTGTGTAGGATGAACTGAAGAAATATCAGAAATCTCTGTCAATAGGATTCGACTTTTGCGAAAAAGTGCATTTGTGTGAACTTCTTTCCCAGTGTGCAATGTCGGCTTTTATACGAGATGGGCTGAAACACTTTCAATGTCAATCTGTACAAGATGGGTTTTTTTTGTCTGATTTCGTTCGGGGCTACAAAAGAAACTAAGAAAGGAGGACGTTTATGCCCATATACATGTATTAGTACACTGTACAATAAGAGATGTGAATCTATTTCGTGTAACTCTGAAAGGAAACCGAATCCTCTCTGAAATGAATGCGTTTTTTATTTAACAAAGTCACAGCCATGTTGTTTTGTAATTGTTTCTGAGTATACTGAATAAATGTATGTTAGCTAGGCAAGTCCGTTGTTTTGCATCTTGTAAAGGAAATACACTGAATGAAAAAATGTTACCAACAAGTCCCAATAAAAACTACATGGCACTGTTTCAAATTGCCTCTCGAGATCTGTACTATAGGATGTCGCAAACAGGACATCGCAAATATTGAAGAATGAGTTTTGGCTCCCCATTCCTGTGATTTGTTTTTCTGTGATATGCAAAATGTTTGGATCTTAAAAATAGTATTTTGATGGTTAAAATTAATGTATAATATATACAACAAAATGTCAGGTGTATTGGCAACAGTTTGAATTATGAACACGAACCTCCAAGAAAACCAAATTATATACATTGTATATACAAACCATGCAAAACACTATTGATATATATCTATCAATGAATGACCTCGCCATTTCTTACTCTATGGATTGCTGCCATTCTACATTGATTTCTCTGTGGCTTATGTGTTCGCGATATGTTTCCCATTTTATGTTACCATTGCATGTCTTGATTGGTCCTATTCAAGATTCTTGATTGGTCCTATCAAATAGATGCGAGTGTTGTCTTTTTGTAGTCCTCTTTATGTGTATTGACTTTTTGTGGTCCTCTTTCTGTGTCATTGTCTTTTTATTGTCCTCTTTCTGTGTATTGCCTTTAAGTAGTCCTCTTTATGTGTATTGCCTTTTTGTAGTCCTATTTCTGTGTCATTGTCTTTTTGTTGTCCTCTTTCTGTGTATTGCCTTTTTGTAGTCCTCTTTATGTGAATTGACTTTTTGTAGTCCTCTTTCTGTGTATGTTGTCTTTTTGTAGTCCTCTTTCTGTGTATTGACTTTTTGTAGTCCTCTTTCTGTGTATTGACTTTGTGTAGTCCTCTTTCTGTGTATGTTGTCTTTTTGTAGTCCTCTTTATATGTATTGACTTTTTGTAGTCCTCTTTATGTGTATTGACTTTTTGTAGTCCTCTTTCTGTGTATGTTGTCTTTTGTAGTCCTCTTTCTGTGTATTGCCATTTTGTAGTCCTCTTTATGTGTATTGACTTTTTGTAGTCCTCTTTCTGTGTATGTTGTCTTTTTGTAGTCCTCTTTATATGTATTGACTTTTTGTAGTCCTCTTTCTATGTATTGCCTTTTTGTAGTCCTCTTTCTGTGTATTGACTTTTTGTAGTCCTCATTATGTGTATTGCCTTTTTGTAGTCCTCTTTCTGTGTATTGCCTTTTTGTAGTCCTCTTTCTGTGTATTGACTTTTTATTGTCCTCTTTCTGTGTATTGACTTTTTGTTGTCCTCTTTCTGTGTATGTTGTCTTTTTGTAGTCCTCTTTCTGTGTACGTTGTCTTTTTGTAGTCCTCTTTCTGTGTATTGCCTTTTTGTAGTCCTCTTTCTGTGTATTGACTTTTTGTTGTCCTCTTTCTGTGTATTGACTTTTTGTTGTCCTCTTCCTGTGTATGTTGTATTTTTGTACTCCTCATTCTGTGTACGTTGTCTTTTTGTAGTCCTCTTTCTGTCTATTTACTTTTCGTAGTCCTCTTTCTGTGTATTGACTTTTTGTAGTCCTCTTTCTGTGTATTGACTTTGTATAGTCCTCTTTCTGTGTATGCTGTCTTTTTGTAGTCCTCTTTATGTGTATTGACTTTTTGTTGTCCTCTTTCTGTGTATGTTGTTTTTTTTTTTGTAGTCCTCTTTCTGTGTATTGCCTTTTTTGTAGTCCTCTTTATGTGTATTGCCTTTTTGTAGTCCTCTTTCTGTGTAGTCTTTTTGTAGTCCTCTTTATATGTATTGACTTTTTGTAGTCCTCTTTCTGTGTATTGCATTTTTGTAGGCCTCTTTCTGTGTATTGCCTTTTTTATAGTCCTCTTTATGTGTATTGCCTTTTTGTAGTCCTCTTTCTGTGTATGTTGTCTTTTTCCTCTTTATATGTATTGACTTTTTGTAGTCCTCTATCTGTGCATTGCCTTATTGTAGTCCTCTTTCTGTGTCATTGTCTTTTTGTAGTTCTCTTTATGTGTATTGATTTTTTTGTAGTCCTCTTTATGTGTATTGACTTTTTGTAGTCCTTTTTATGTGTATTGCCTTTTTGTAGTCCTCATTATGTGTATTGCCTTTTTGTAGTCCTCTTTCTGTGTATTGCCTTTTTGTAGTCCTCTTTCTGTGTATTGACTTTTTGTTGTCTTCTTTCTGTGTATTGACTTTTTGTTGTCCTCTTTCTGTGTATGTTGTCTTTTTGTAGTCCTCTTTCTGTGTACGTTGTCTTTTCGTAGTCCTCTTTCTGTCTATTTACTTTTCGTAGTCCTCTTTCTGTGTATTGACTTTTTGTAGTCCTCTTTCTGTGTATTGACTTTGTATAGTCCTCTTTCTGTGTATGTTGTCTTTTTGTTGTCCTCTTTATGTGTTTTGACTTTTTGTTGTCCTCTTTCTGTGTATTTCCTTTTTGTAGTCCTCTTTCTGTGTATTTCCTTTTTGTAGTCCTCTTTCTGTGTATTTACTTTTTGTAGTCCTCTTTCTGTGTATGTTGTCTTTTTGTAGTCCTCTTTCTGTGTATGTTGTCTTTTTGTAGTCCTCTTTATGTACGCGTATCTTTTTGTTTTATAGTTTATGTGCTTGTTGTCTTCTTAGTGTATTGTTCTAGATGTTTGTTGTCTTTTTTGTGGCCAATGTCTTTGCTGCTTATATAGATTGTGTGATAATGATTATGTTTTTGTGTCTTTTTTCTTATTGCTTGTATATATAAGAAACACTTTGAATGTGTTTGTGTTAATTTGGGTCGAGGGAGAAACTGACAAAATAACCACAACCTTTTCATAGTGCAATGTCTATAGAAATATGCAGGATGTTTCGGGACGAAATTGACCCATCTTGAAAACACCTAGAAGATGATTAGGAATGAAAAAGAAAGAATAAACTTCTGTGAAACATCGAACTATACTTTAGAATGTGGATTAGCGGACGTTGGTATCTCACCGTGCGGACTCTGATTCCCCTTTATCCATTTACACATTATTGATATTACCCATCTTAAGCACATTTCCATATCAATCAATGTTATCAATAGTAAAACCAAGAGCAAACAAAACCAAGCCACACCAATTTAATCTATATGTCAAGATCTGACGTTATTTATTAACGAAATAGAAACTCTGTGGTAAGGGCCCTCTTTGCCGAGTTATGATGGATGAATAGCCCGGCTCTAATATTTGACTGCCTATTCCTCTTCCCCCGAATTTCATCAAGTTTGATATGACGAAGGTCGAAATGTCTTCCAGGAAAGCAGAAATTAATCTTCCTCCGCTGACCAGTGATCAGTCATTCAGAAATTACTGATTATATGACCAAATTGCTTCATTTCGGACAAAATATTATTCGCTTCCTCTGGTCAAATGGAAATTATTTCTAAAGATACAATTTTTACTTGTCCTCGCTTGCTGCTGTCAGTCCTTTACGTTCCGACAATCTCTCTGTTAAAAAAACTGATTGCTCTCTGTTCAATAAACTGATTGCAATATGTAAATGAAATGTTGAAAGTAAAGGTGTATATCCTCGGTAAAACTAAAGAAAAATGAAGTGTGCGACTCTGCCATCAGAGAGCAGCTTTCCTGACCAAATCTTCTCAATGCGGAGCACCAAACAGGTATGTTTCGAATAATGAAAATCCTCATCAGTGGTACTTGCAGCGAAAGTGAAAAATGATTTGTTGTGGCGCCCCTCATTTGATTTCGGAATTTCAGGTACTTTATTTCCTTAGAGAGAGCAGGTCCAAAGTTTCCTGTAGGCTCTGTCATGTCTATGTCATGCTTATTCAGTTGAACGAAATTTCAGTATATGCTGAAACACGCGGGAATCATAGCCAAGATTATTTAAGGAACGGGATTAGAAAAGAAAACCTCAAATAAGTGAACTGCATTCAAAAATTAAGATCATGTAGAGAAAATATGAATAACATGTACACGTACGTTCTATCTTTTTTCAATATTTGTTTGACTTTTGTGTACTTTCCATGCTCATTGGTTTTTGATCATCCTGTATGATACTATTAATTGATCCTTATATATTATCCCTGATATAATCAAGGTACACTTATAGCATTTTCTAGTCGTCATTAAGAGTTTTCATGGAATGTCAGGGGAAATCTCAATCTCAGATCTCCTAAACAATCTACCAGCACCACTCTTTTCATTCAAACCGCGTTGATACAGAGAAAATGGATTTCACGTATTGATTTCTTTCGTGAATTTGAAAATTAGCTGCTTGTGTGATCAGTTTGAGAGATTTATTGAAATATCATTACATGGAAATTAGATTACTTGGAGAGCTATTTCTCGCGCTGTTCTCGACGTGATGTCCACCTCACGGCGCCTGTAAAGTTCAGAAATTGTAGCTATACAGATAAAAAAGACAGGCCGATCACTTCCCCCTGATGTGATCTACCAGCTTCTGTATCTTCACGAAATGGCCGTGGTAAAAACACAAGATCAAAACTCAATTTGGGTATCGTTATTGCTCTTTGGAAGCGATTTTCGAACACTCTATCTAGAAGCACGTGGCACACGGATCAGTATCAAGCGTCTTTATGACGTGATATAAGACATTTCGACTTGTGTGTAAATACCCACAGCTGGGTCGGTATCGATTAATTCACATCTGAGAGAAGTATCTTTCTTTTTTAATTGAAATATGGTTTCTATAACGATAAAATTGACTTCCTAATAATCAACGTTTATCTTTATTTACGTATCCAACGACCTTTCCTGAGACAGATGTTTCGCGTATTTATAGTACGAAAAGAGATGTTACACGCCTAAAATGTGATAGCAATCGATTTGGCTAGATAATGAGATAATTAACAGACGCGGTAGGACCTACATTCTCATAAATTTATTGACAACGTTTTATGTAAAGAATATAGAAAGTCAAATAAATCAAGAAAAATAAAGATAGCTCATATCCCATTTCATTTTCTCAACGCCTCATTCCTTTACGTATTTTATGATCACCCCTCCTTTGTATTTTCCATTTGATATTGGCAATGCATACAAATTCAACATTGTCTTATTTATATTTTATGGCAAGCCAAAATGCATAGTATAGACAAACAATCAAAACAGACCCGATATCATGCTGTCGATATTGAAATATTGAGGAGTACGTATCGATACACACATGCTGAGTATCGATACTTTCAATATATTTAATCAATATAAACTTTTAATTCGATTTTGTTTTTATTTTTTTCTGAATCTTATCCGATCACTTGTACGTTTAGGCATACAAGTTCAAATAAAAGCTGCTGGGCACCTGGTCTTACTCCCAAGTTGGGAGTTCGCTTCTTTTCATGTGGTGGAGGTTTTAGTTTGTTTGCTCTTGTTCCTGATTAATCCTGATTTTGGTTTATGATTTTCTGAATTATCGATTTTGTTTTGTGTAATGGGATATGGTCATTGTCCATATTTGTCATTCTATTTTACATAAATGGTGAGGTCAGCTGTTTGGCAGCATTTTCACAAAATCAATGCCGAGGAAGCCAAATGTAAAAAAAAAAAAATGTCAAAATAAGTCTTTTTTTTTATTATTATTGCTTTTGTTGCTCAACAATCATCATGGCATTTAACAGATATAAATATGATCAAAGAGCATTTTTTGGTTTTTGCAATTCATTCATTCATACATTCGCTCACACATGTACTCATCACATCTTCTTACAGGCATTCTCACATACATACACCCTTCCATACCTTAATTCTCATACTCTGAGGTTTGCTCGTTTGTATTAAGCAGCTTTTTGACAAATATAAAAGAAGGAAGTAGATATGAATTAATTTATCCTTTTGAGTGAAATTGCTTACTTGACTCATTTATCTAAAGGGAGGGGGTGGGGTATTCTACAACCGAACTAATTAAACATCGTTGAGTAAGGAATCAATATCGTGCCATCTCTCATCCAATTCTGTGTGTGTATATACTTTCTTTTCCAGTTCATAGTAAAATTTAATATGAATTTTGAGTGATTCAAATGATGGGATTAAATTTTGTCTTGAACATTTAAAGATGTAGTATTTACAATTAAGTATGAGAAGGTTAAGTGCAGTGGACCTTAAGTTCAGCTCTCCAAATATGACATTTTGTACTGTAAATGAAACTTGGAAAGTAGAATTGGAATTGATATGATTTTCTAACTTTATCCACATAGTATTCGAAAATTTGCAGTAGAAAAAAAGATGTTCAATGGTTTCTGGATACATTTTACAAAAACAACATGTTGAATCATTGGAATTTTTTTGTTTAAACAGAAGATCTCTTACTCCTAAGATTCTATGAATTATTCTAAATTGTAGCCATACTGGTAATAGTTTGGAGTCTTTTGTTACTTTATGGGGTAGGTTATGGATCTGGTTCCAATTTAAGTTTTGGTAGACAAAGAAACACTTTCCATAGCTGCCATTGTTATCTTTTTATTCCTTTATTAATGGAAAACATACATTTGTTGTTATTTTTTATCTGTTTTATAAAGTTGTCATTGATTAAATCATAAATACTCCATTCGATTATTCATTATAATGATAAAGATGAAATGAAAAAAATGCGTATTGTAATGAAAATTTTGAGTATTGAAGCAAAATGTATTGTATCGTATTGTATCTTAATTTATTTCAATATACAGCACTACTATATAGTATCATACAATCTCAAGCTGAAACCATCTTTAGCTAAATTCTTCCAAATTATATACCACAGGAGAACAATCATGGTCTGCTTACATAGTCTCCGTTATCTAATTGCATACCTGAACTTGCTTCAGCTTTCAGAATATTCGTTCGCAAGACCCGACTTCAATTCTACACTTTCCGTGGGGAAAATAGTTGTATATTCAAATCATTGGCAATTTTATAGGAAACGCTGTCTAATATCATCCTTAATTAGTTTTTGCGACAATACTATCGAAGGACCAAGTACTGTGACAACTTCCGTACAAGGATGTATAATTTTTTCAAGGCTGTGACAGACGATATTGAGATCGTCAGATTCAAAGGTATCCCTATTGTCCTTTTGAATGTAACTCCTTGCTGCAAGCATCGTTTTCTTTTAGGAAAGATTTCAACATACTGCTAGATACCGATAGCTTCATGATACCATTAATAGATTCGACAAGTCCAATTTTGACATTCCCTTATTTGCTCTCAATGGAACTGGCGACCCTGAAATGCTGCGTTCGAGTTTGTTTTTACACTTTTGTTGAATGCCTCTTGACCAGCTTACTTGCCGTGTATCGTTTTTGGTTGTAATTTTTTTCAGTATTTTTTAAATGATTAAAAAATATCAATGCTATGGTGGCATATTTCTGCCTCCTACATGCGAGATATTTTTCTGTAGAATATGTCGACTTGCGACTTTCTTATGTTAACATGCTACTTATTTATGTCTACAAGCAACTTGTTCATGTCAACATGCAACTTATTCATGTCAACATGCAACTTATTTATGTCAACATGCAACTTACTTTGTCAATATGCGACATAATTATCTTGCATGTCAACATATTTATCTTGCATATCAACATATTTATCTTGCATGTTGACATAAATAAGTCGCATGAGGACATAATCTATAGGAAATATCTCGCATTTAGGAGTCAGAAGTATGCCACCATACAATGCAAAGCATTACCTGTATATAAATCTGAAGAGGAAAGCAACAGAAGGGAGGAAGGGTTCTCCAACAAAACTCTGATGCATACGTAGCAAATCACTCAAACCTCATGAGCTTGGAAAAATCAAATGTTTCAATCGAACACATTCTTATCTTCCAACTTTTTGTCAAAATATCAACAGTGAGCATTTCATGTTGTTGTTGGGGTTTTTTTTTCATTTGTGAGTTTAGCTCAACTTTGCAAAATTATACTGAACAGTTTCTGATTGAATTCTTGTGGAAATCACTTCATATGTTCATTTCCCCTCAAATTTTACCTCACTGTCTTTGGTTCTCTACTTCATTATCTTCAGTTGTTCCTTATCCTTATTGTCTCCATCTAACAGTATGGAACCTTTGTCATGTGTAAATGAGGGGGAGGGTAATTAGTGTATATTCAAGCAATTTGTTATCTCACAGGAAATTAGACATTATTACTTCCTTTATGAATTTTAACAGCTATACAGCGGTTCATCAAGCAACAATCACCAGTATGGCACTATAGGCAAAATGGTGCTACTGTAACGTTAAATCACTGGTGTTCTTTAAGTTATGTACGTCTAAAACGGATGCGAAAAAGATCGGCTAAATGACATTCTGCACTAATACCGGATTGAAGTATTTGTTATGTTAACATATGAAAAACCAGTACTCTTCTTACACCTTGGTATATGTAGTCTTTACATCTATATACTGTAAATGTGATTATTTTCGCTGGGGGAAAATTTCGCGATTATAAGATCAAGACGTTACGCGTTGGGGAAATATTCGCTGTCTTTCTTTTCTGAAACTTCACAAGATAATAATTATTCCCTGACAATCTAAGATCCCTGTCCCATCGATAGGTCATTCTGAGTTGATTACACAGATTATTTAGCTAAATAAAAATTCGAAATCAGCTTTAAACAAGTTTTGGTGTCCCCTCTGAAATCATACCTGGATCCGCACCTGCGTGTTTTAATTTTCTGGAAATAGTTTCTATTGTTATTTCCAGTCAATCCGATCTTCAAAAAAACATAGCGCCGGGCGTTCATTCTCTTTATAAAGGAACAAAATAACGTTTAATAATTCACGTAGACGTTTCACGGACATTGATGTCTAACGTTTTTTACATTCAAGTCTCAAAATGAACTTTGGTACGATTAAAATTCAAAATACTAAAAAGTTACGCTTAGTCAAAAGCGATGTAAAAATAAGTTAGAGACAGCCAGGGTGAAAAGTTACGGACGTCTTGAAAATATTTTTCCGATTGTTATTATGAATATACTGCTGAGACTTGTGTCAGAAAGTGACTGCATATGCAAAGGTATGAATAAAGTTCATGTTTTCTATCCGTTGAATATGCCAAATATGTATTTTTCAATCTGGTATCAGAGGAGAATGTCATTTAGCAGCCATCCATTTTGGACGTACGTAACTTAAAGTTACGATCCGCCGTTTAACACCAGTGTTGATAGTAACACCTGTTACTGGATATTTTCATATTGATTTTTGTCCTAAATGCCTTTGTCCACTATGTTCCGTACAAGTCTACCATTTTGCAATTTCTTTCTGATAGTCTAGTGACTAATAAACAAGCTTTTCATTCAATGTAATTCAAACGATCTTGAGACAAAGTTCTACGGTCGTTACGTAGAATATATCACCAAAAAAATTGCATCTTATTGTCCAAAATGTTAGATGGTAATCCTTTTCAGACCTAGTTCGACCGTTGGAAACACATAATGAACTGAAAATAGCCAATGGTTAGAGTTGCCATCTGAAGAGCAATGGCTTCTCAGTGGGATATGATTACCCTTTCTGGTCACCTGATCTCACCACTCTAGTTGTCTCTATTTCTGATGTTTTTCTTGCACCTTACATTTGTATCGAATCTCGCATAGCTATATCACTTTCTATATAGACATAACCTCAGGCAAAACATCGACGGCGAACGCAGCTAGCCAAACAGGGGATGCTTACTCCTCCCGGGCACCTGATCCCACCTCTGGCTTGCTAGGGGTCCGTCGATGCTCCATTTGGTGTTCTATTATGAGTGCTGTTGAAATTATCGTCAGGATCTTCTTTATCTCACAGAGCTCGGTCCTTAAATGGGGCTGTGGTATTCATTTATATTTAAGGGTTACTGTTTCATCAAATAAGTAGACTTCGTGTTTCATTTTAATATTTCAACTCCAGTATCTTTAGGGATACATGATTGGGTTAAAATAGCATTTGGGACCTAAAACCATGTATGGTATATGTTCTTTGTATCCGAATTATTCATATTGCCATAGAAGAATGATTGCTGAGAACAACATTAATATATGTTATGTCTCAAATTCATAGCATCATTTAAGAAAAGATCAATTTGCAGCATGGACATGTTTTTCGTTCATCCACTTGTCAATAGGGTCTTCTCCCAAAATATCCAATAGAAGCTAATTTTTCCAAATTACTATTCATTAAAAGAAAAACGGATGCAATTAAGTTTGAGCATAAAGGCGCTCAAACCTCAGATGCTTGGACTATCCAGGCTTTATCGTTGGGTATTTAATAGATCATGAGCTGACTATAGGATGTAGGAGATGTGTATTCGTACATGAGAAAACACTCTACATTCACCCAAAGAGTTGTAAAATCACGGACAAGAACCTATTTAGAGGCTAGAAGGATCGTGACTTTATCCAAAGATAGCGGTAATAAAGCCCTCTCCACGAGTGGAGTGAATGGTCCGCGCCATTACTCGGAATCCAAGGAATTGTGAATGCGAAGGATAAAGTATGTAATTAACCCGCATGGATTAACATATTGGCGAATCCAACGACATAAAACTATTGAAATCATTTCACTGAAATAAACGAATTATTCTGAAAGAGAAAGCTAAAATGAAATCAATATGGTTAGATTTTTTCCTCAGCTGTAAAAAAAGTAATCATAAAATATATTCTGCTTTTGTTCCTTGATTCTTTCCTTGATTTTTTATGAAAGGTGTAGTTTTTATGTCGGAATTACTTGATTTCGCAACAAATTTGTTTCGCAATATGCTTTTTAGCGGTCACACGACTAACTCATTTGTGCAATGAATGATAAGATATACGCGACAGAAACAAAAAGGCTCAAATGATTTATCCCCATTTAAAACATTTACAAATAACTCATCATTATTATGAAGTTACAATAGACCTTTTGCTACAATTAATGTGGGAGGGTTGTGGGCACGTAATCCAGGATAACCACACCTTCTGCTGTTTTCGTGGCAGATGGCCGTCCTCTTTCGGCACCGGTTGCCAATTGGTCTCGTTGGTTTATGTGTAGTCCTTTCTGCTTGATGTTTCTGTGTTGTGCGTTGACGTTCCTTGTCTCTTTTGTGTCTCTTCCTGTGCTTGTCTTCTCTGTGTTTTGGGGGTTTTGTTGTGGGTGCTGCAGTCTGGTTTTGTTGGAGATCCCTTCCTTTGATTTATAAATGTAATGGCATCATTGAAGTCATAGATTCATTATTTTAGTTCCCTTTATTTCGGCTTCGAGCATCACAAATGAGACATTACTTGTTAGATACGCATATGATGTACCACTTGAAATTATTACAATAGAACATATACTTTGATACTGATCATTTCAACAGATATAGCTAGTGGCTTTGTCTTATTTGACGAAATGAAGACAAGGCAGCTCATGGAGTCATGTCGAATTCAGTCATTGTGCAAGTCTTGAAAAAGTTTAGGTACAAGGCTGTAGTAGATGGTTGTGAATATATTTCAGTGTTAGACGTCTTCAAATTCAATAGCATCATTTAAGAACTGATAAATTTGCAGCATGTACCAGACATGCAGGTTTCAGGTACTTACCCTCCGTCAGTGATCCTCAATCTAAACAATGTAATATGGCCAAGGAGTGTGGAAGTTATTATGTACCGAAAGGTGTAGCAGGATGGGTGGATATGATGCCTCAGAACCCACGTTTTAGAAATTTCAAGAAATTTTGATAACAGAAATTTTCGTATGCGTTAAAGAAACGGTCAACCGAAATTGATCGAACTTGGCTACATGTGCCCTCGGGGACTACTGGTCCACCAGCAATGACACTCTCCAAAGAGTACAAACGTTTAACGTCTTTAAGTTCATTAGCATCATTTTAAAACAGGTAAATTTGCAGCATGGACCAGACATATATTTCAAGTCAAATGCCGAAACTCTGTAAACTAGGCGAACGTTAACCTCTGGGACGAAACAATCCATCACCAGAGATACCAGCATTAGGTTCAAATTGTCAGTATTGAAATATACCGGGGTATGTTCTATTTTTTAAAAAAACTTCAATGCACCATATGCGCATCTCAATAACTTATGACTCATCAATGATCCCCGAGGCCTAAAAAAGAGGAAATCCAAATACATGTAATATGAAATTTTGAAGGACAAAAGTTTTGACCTGACCTATATTTTTTATGTCTAAGGACCAGCTAAGAACAGAACTGTACCAACAGGGAGATGCCCATTAGTTTTAGAAATTTTTCATTAAATTTTGTGCCGGAGAAGTCAAGAGCCGAAACACTGTGAAACTAGGTGAAGGATATCCTCGGGGACTATACAATCCACCATCAAAGATACCAACCTAGGTAGTGGTTGAAATTGTTAATCGTGTTGTTGTCTTTTTCTGGATTTTTTTAAGGTATTCGATGTACAATAGGGCAATTTTCTATACCTGGTAAGGTACTATGAACTATATATTTTCTGAAAATTAATAATGCCAGTGCACAGTTCAGAAATAATAATTTAACGGATGGAAAAACAAAGGGGAATAACTTATTAAGAATAAAATGTCTATTTTTTTCTATATATAACATATGCAAAATACTTAAGTTGTACAAGAGTTTTTCCTCTTTATTTTTTTAAAGCCCTGAGAGTCTTATATCTGTACTCAGGACATCATTACCTTTCAGAAAATATATAGTTTATAGTACCTTACCAGGCATAAAATTTACCACACTTTACAATGGAGACTAATATAGTGCTATGTAGAATTACTCTATTGTACATCGGATAGCTTAAGTCTGTCAAAAATCGTTCAGTATGGACGTTTTTTATAATTTCTTCTGATCATCCCCTTTATTCTTGTATACAAATGTACCATTACAAAATATACAGCATATTAATACGCTAGTAAGATGCTTTTACGTCAGAATGTTTTGAAATCGTGCTTTTATAAGCATTCTTTCTACTAGGAGATCTAGGCCTCTCTTATTCTCTAGCAATTATAAGATAAATTCACGCAAGAACTATTTATGTATTTCCTTTGACGGAGTTCTTATATTTGGACCATTAGATTCGGCACCATTTCAAATCTTTAACCCACTTCGATTTATTGAATATACGTTTTACGTAAATTCTTCCAAAAACTTCTTTAAACATTCTTTTTTACAAAAGCATCATTATTTACATTCCTTATGTTGCAGTATGTGCATTATTTCTGACCGACATAGTTTTTCATCAGCTCACGTGGAATCTCATTGATTATCTAAATATTAATTTTCTCCTCAGTTAAGATTTCTTGATTATTAATTCAAGGATACAAAGGAGGGACAATGTCTGCTGTCTTAATTAATATGACAGCTGTTCTTGTACCAGTTTGTGTAACATTGATTTGCACGTATGTAGAAGAAAACGTAAAGGAATTTATTAAGACACTGAAAAATTATGGGAAAATATACTGGTAAAACAAAACAGATACCAGTGAATGAACGTCAAACACAAAAGACGAAAACATACTCCGAAAACCACAATTAGACATTTTTCATCGTGACGAACTTCGCACTTCGTACTTCGCACTTCGAACATTGAAGAAAAAGTGGCGTAGCTGCCGTTCGCGTATAAACTCATGCGGAGTGATCTTCTCAATGGAATGGTATATTGGACTTCCTGTACAACTGGCACACTTTTTTCGGCAACCCACTTATGAAATTAAGGCTTACGAATTTCGAAAAAAAAAATACAAAACAGAACTTCCCCACGCGAAAAGAAAATAGGACAAACAGACGGAGACAATGACACAAGCCCCACAGAAACACGAAGGATGTAACTTATCTAATGAACCATCTCCAGGGCAAGTGCGGAAGGCATTGTAGAATGTATTGTACGTGATGTTGTTAAAATGTGTCGTGTTTATTATTTCTATATATCACATCATAAATGTACCATGTCTTATGCAAGTATAATATTCATGCAAGAAGGACCAAAAAGGAAGCCGAAAGTCCATCTCATTTTCTATCTAAGTGTTTCCCACAGATTCGCTGCTTGGCCACGCAATGACCAAAAGTAATAGTAAGTAGCGCCACTGTAGTACAAAATATCGGACTAACCATGAGAGTGTTAAATCTATAGCACTTAAGACCAATTCTTTGTTACCACCAAAATTCTGGCGCCACGGCATGTCATGGATTTTCATGATTTTCTGCATATTAGGTATATATGATGTCCTGATTGCAAAAATTAAGGTTTCTGGTCAATATGAGTTCCGGTTGCTATGGCAACGAGATCAGTCTTTTTGTGTTACTTTAAAGAAGTAACCTACTTTTAGATACTTCGTTGCCATGGATACCAATGAAGCAGATTTTTCATTTTCGTACCTTTTGGGCATCAATACCTCCTTTCTTGCAAAATGCATTCAGTTTTATGATAGGTATTACAGGACGCTTACTGTGCCCAGCCAAAATAAGGAAAACGTTGTCTTAAATGTTGCCATGGTTACCATCTTAAATGCAGTTTCCAGCAAAAAAGATAAAAGGTCCCAGCAAACTTTTTACATTTTCTTGTAGTTAAGGTACAATACATATTGAATATATAGAAGAATAATTCCAAAAACTTCTGCTTTTATGAAATTTTACACCGTAAATATACAAAAAACAAGCAAAATAAGGGCTCTTTTGAGCTACAAAATGAAGGGTTTAAAACCTTATTTAAGCACTCTTTTGGACCCCTTATACGAGAGGCATAGCGATAAAGGTTGAAAACCATTTCGGATATTCATAACAAAGAGGTTTGAAAGAAAAAAATCGTGGTTATTGCAATTGATAAATGTACCCGTTTCCATGGCAACAAAGGTCACAAACACGCTAAGTCTTATGAAATTTCCTAATGCTTCAAACTTTGGAGATGGTTACCATGGCAACGGTACCCCTTTTCTACATATTAAAGATAATTTTCAACTTAGCACTCCTTATTGAACTTCTAACCGAAAATCGCTAGAATCAATGACATGCCGTGCCAACGTGTCATTGAATTTTTTTGGTTCTTACAGAGAATTGCTCTTAACATGTGTGCGGCGCCACATACTAGTAAATTGATTTCTACAGCGCCACCTACAATAAATATTGATTCTACAAAAAAAAATTGCTATGGTGATTTAAACAATACAATCAACTAAACATTCCACTTAAACATTAGAAAGACAAAAGAAGCAAGGAAACAAATGGGCAGAACGGTACATAATACAACTTTGTGTCTGATTTAGATAACACGGAGGTAGTAGTAAAATGAAAGGTTAGCTTTGCTGACTGCGGACCCGTAAACCATTTCGAATAATCAATTGTACGTGCAATGCTTATGTGAAAATTTTGGAAGTTAAATTGAGATTTTATGAGAAACAGATTTTTACCTCTAAGATCCTCAATCCATACAATGAAGTATGGCCAAAGACTGTGAAAGTTATGTCCAAAATACACCGAATGACGTATCAGGATGGGTTGGATATAATGCTACAGGGCCCACTTTTCATAAATTTCGAGAAAATTTCATGAACAGAAATTTTCGAATGCGTTTGAGGAAACGATCGGACTTGGCTACATGTGCCCTCCTTGGACTCCCGGACTGGTACACCAGAATTGACACTCACCAAGTAGTATAAATGTTACGTCTTCAAATTGACAGCATCATGTGTTTTGACTGAAAGCGTTACAAGACATTTTCAATGTTTCAAGTTTTATACTTTGGCCTGTATACATTGTCATACTAGTATTTGTTCAATGTTACAATGATTTCAATTTTGTGCTTTGTTTATATACATGGCGTTATACATTCAATATTTCAAATTTTACCTTATTTGTTGCCTTGTTTGTTTCATGTTAAAAGTTTTGTTTTTCTACTGTAGGTTTTGCATGATTTGTTCAGTGGTTGAATCTTGGTTTGGTTCAGTCTTTATACATTTCCTTATTATACGATCAATATTTCACGTATTCGTCTTTGATGTATATGTTACAGGGAAAAGCGTAATCAGAGATTTGACTTAATTCCTGGAATTAAGGGATTTATATTCCTTTTAGCGATTAGATATTGATGTAATTCCTAAAATTTGCAATTTGTGTAATTCCTGAATACTACATGATCTTTACACCCTTTTCCCTAACCTTTACTTCGATTTATTTTTACTTTTGAAATCCATGCTTTCTCGCTCATTTGAATATCATCTCTGTCAAGTAAAACTGAATGGTCATGAGAAGAATAGCTATATAATTTATATGAAGATATTGCTCAAACCTGTTAGTTCCAACATTAGTAGGTTAACATGTTAAACGTCTTCAAATTCAATAGCATCATTTAAGACCTGATAAATTTACAGCATGGACCAGACATGCACGTTTCGGGTAGTAATCCCTCGTCAGTGATCCTCAGTCTAAACAATGTAAAATGGCCAAAAAGTATGAAAATTATTATGTCCAAAAATGTACCAAAAGACGTAGCAGAATGGGTGGGATATGATGCTACAGGACCCACGTTTGAGAGATTTCAAGAAATTTCGTAACAGAAATTTTCAAATGTGTTAAAGAGACAGACGATCAACCGAAGTTGATCGAACTTGGCTACATGTGCCTTTGGGGACTCTTGGTCCACCAGCAGTGACACTCACCAAGTAGTACAAATGTTTAACGTCTTCAAATTCAATAGCATCATTTAAGAACAGATAAATTTGCAGTATGGACCAGACAGGCACGTTTCGGGTACTTACCCTCGTCAGTGATCCTCAATCTAAACAATGTCATATTCATGGCCAAAGAGTGTGAAAATTATTAACTTCAAAAATGTACAGAAAGACGTAGCAGGAGGGGTGGGATATGATGCTATAGGATCCATGTTTTAGAAATTTCAAGAAATTTGGCAACAAAAATTTTGGAATGCCTTGAAGAGACAGACGATCAACCGAAGTTGGTCGAACTTGGTCTTTTGAATGCATTGAAGAGACAGACGATTCACCGAAGTTGATCAAACTTGGCTAACATAAACATTACAACATTTCGTTGTCCTCAAAGTTGGAAGATATTTTAGGTTAGAACCATCCGAAACACCGACTTTGACACATTCCTAGGATTAGACTTTTTCTATAATCTAAGTGACGGGTGTTGCTGGCAAACAGGAGATGCTTACTCTCCCCGGGCACCTGATCTGATTTCCATCGGGGGATTCACTTTTGCTTCTCATCAGTGAAACTCAAGTCCGAAATTTAAAAAAATATGAAAAACATTCTCTAAAAAAATCGTCAAAAATCAATTTATATCCTTAAGTTAAAAAAAAAAATATACAAGTCTTCAATCTTTTAGAGAATACATGTTTCATGGTTTGGTGTTGTTTTATGCATTTATTTGTACCTTCAACATTTCTTATTATTGTGTTTTGTTATATGCATGCCAATATTTGTTTGTTGTTTTCTTGCATTATATTTCAACGTTTCAAGATAGGGCTTGTTTAAATATCTTAAAGGTTAATCAGTTTGAAGGGGTTTTTTTCTGGCTTGCAATGCTATGTATGTTCAATATACATGTATATAATTTATCTCCTTCACTGTATGCATTGACTTAATTGTTCAGTATTTCCAGATTTTACTTTAATACCGGTACATTGCTTTATATGTTCGACATTTCTAGTGTTTTGTTTTTATGCATTATCTCAGATGTTCAATGTTGTACTTATATTATACAGTTAAAGTATACCATTGAGGGAGTTAGCACGATTCTGGTTCCCCGAGACCAGACCTATTTCCCGAGGCGAAGCCTCGGGAAATAGGTCTGGTCGAGGGGAACCAGAATCGTGCTTACTCCATTTGCCTCGGGAAATAGGTCTGGTCGAGGGGAACCAGAATCGTGCTAACTCCCTCAATGGTATACTTTAACTGTTTTATTATACCGAAACAAACATTATACTGAAACAAACATATCTCTTAGGTATACCGAAACAAATATTATGCTGAAACAAACATATCTCTTAGGTTCACATGGTTCTAATGGAAATTCTAATGATTTTGCCTTGCCTTCTCGACTGAATGACTGAGGAATGGAAAATATTAATTTTTGATCATAAGATAAGTATAGGATCTCAAATGAATTTTCATTTCATACGATGTATTATGAAACGAGTTGTGTGTTTTAAAACGCACAAAGAGTTTCATGATACATCGTATGAAATGAAAATTCATTTGAGATTCTTTTTATCACATGATATTGCCTAAAAATGTGTATTTCTAACGTGAAATCAACGTTTCCGAGAACTACAGAGGCGAACCACGCCGTGATTAGAAGTCGTCTGCTACGCCATGAGAAGTAGTGTTCCCATCGCATAGATATTCTGTGCGTAAGAGAAAAGTATTTCAATTTTGAATAGTATTTTAATGCAAGAATAAATTCAACAGCAACAATTTTAATCATTGATATTGACTCTGGGTCTGAAGTAAACAGTTGACCGATATTTGAAAAGTCATATTTGTCAAGGTTTATGTGATTAGGTTCCAAACTTGACCAATCGCATTCAAGCAGAGCGATATGTAACGTGTTATCATATCATATATTTATGAAATGGCTTTATGAAACTGCATAACGGGTGTATCATGTGATAAACAGAAATATCATTTATCATACTCATACATGTTTAATTTTTAATTGTTTTATTTTATTGCGGATTCATTTATGTGCTAAGCGGATAGGATGCGTATTACTCTGCTCGCGTATTAATAGCGTCATCCGATCAACCTTCAACGGCGCTGATTGGCTGATACTGACACACACCCAAAGAAGCTCCGCCCCTTTTTTGAAACTAACTCCCTAGGGAAATAGTCTTCTCAACTAACGCACCCCTTTTCAGGGAAATAGTCTTATCAGGCGATTTTCAGGGATTTAGTTAAATTTAATGAGTCTCTTTTTATATAGGAAAAAAATCAGTAGAGGTATAATAAAAGTTGATATTTTACACGAATGAAGTCGAAGTGCTTTATGTTTTCAATGATTCAAGGTTTGGTGTTTTACTTATTTAAATTTAGTGGTTTACTATACAATGCTATATATAGTTCAATGTTTCACATTCTAATGTTAGCTATATATACATACATGTTCAATGTTTTATGGTTTGGTCTTTAGATTATACAATTGCTTATGTTCAATGTTTCAATTTTCATGTTTTACTTGAATGCATTGCTACATATATTCAATGTAACGGTATCACATCTTGCTATATTGCAACTCGTTTTGAGTTTGTTTGTTTGTTTTTTTTTTTTCTTATGCAGTACACAAATTTGTATGCTCAATGTTTGATGCTTTACTTGAATACATTGTTTTAAATGCTCAATGTTTAAAACTTTTGATGTTTAGTTTTTATACATTTCTTCTTGTTGAGGGCAAAGAGACTCGCTAATACACTGCTTGCTCAAGGTTAATTAGGGGAACGACTTTTAAAAGATGTCACTTATGAAGTTCTATGCTTATTGAACATCACGACGTTTGCCTATCAAGGGTGATTGAGGACATTCTTGGGTGTGACATTTCCAATTGACCGTCTTTTACCTATTTTGACATTGCCGGATTTGACACATTTATATTTGGTATTCGCGGTGGGTGTTGCATGCAGTCAGAGGACACTCACTCCTCCCGGGCACCTGGTCCCGTTTCCATTCGGGAATTCGCGATTGCCTTATTATGGAGACTTACGCAATCATTACCTTAATCCCCTGGATCTACGATTGGTACTTCTATAATGGTATACTTTATATATATTCAGCGTTTTATGTTTTGGTTTTTAGCTTTTATTTGCATTGTTCTATATGTTAAACATTTCATGTTTTACAAAGTTTTTTTTCAATGTTCAATGTTTCATATTTAACGTTTCATGGTGTTGACCTTGTGTACTTTACTTTATGAATTCAATGTTTCAAGTTTTTATCATCGACTTGAACGAATTCTTTTATATGTTAAATGTTTCATGTTTGCTTGTATGCATAATCTTAAATGTTCAAAGTTTTATATTTTGGTCCTTTCTTTTATTTTTGATAATATTGCATTTATAAAAACCGAAATATATATATATCGCTGAGTTAAATAAATCTTATCAAATCTGAGTAATGCTGTGTCGCAACCGGATTTGTAATAACGACCGGATTTGTAATAAACTAGATTTATTACATATTAGGTTATTACAAATTAGGTTACACGTCCCAACCGGATATGTAATAAAACCCGAAATTGTAATAAACTACCAACATAGTCTAGGTTGCTCAAAAGTTTCTTCTTTCTTTTTCTGGCTTTCGCTTCTCTCCGTTTGTCTCATTTTCATGATGGAGAATGTACCATATAAGGATTGAGGTGAAGCACGATAAAGTGCATCAAATGGAAGAATTCAAGACCAAAAAGTGACCAAAAGATGATACTCAAGTATTTATTACATATTAGGTTATTACATATTAGGTTACACGTCCCAACTGGATTTGTAATAAAACCCGAAATTGTAATAAACTACCAACATCTTCTGGGTCGCTCAAAAGTTTCTTCTGTCTTTTTGTGGCTTTCGATTCTCTTCGTTTGTCTCATTTTCATGATGGAGAATGTACCATATAAGGATTGAGGTGTAGCACGATAAAGTCTCAGATAAAATTCAAACAGATATTGAACTATTAATCATTTTAAAGGATCAAATGCCTCGTCTCGCTGGATCAAATGGAAGAATTCAAGACCAAAAAGTGACCAAAAGATAATACTCAAGTATTTATTACATATTTGGTTATTAGATATTAGGTTACACGTCCAAACCGGATTTGTAATAAAAATTGAAATTGTAATAAACTACCAACATCGTCTAGTTTGCTAGGAAGTTTCTACTTTATTTTTCTGACTTTCGGTTCTCTCCATCTGTCTGTCTCATTTTCATGATGGAGAATGTACCGTCTCTTGATAACATAATAAGAATTGATATGTAGCACGAGAAAGTCTCAGATAAATGTAATACAGATATTGAACTATTAATCATTTTAAAGGATCAAAAGTCTCGTCTAACTGCATCAAATTGAAGAATTCAAGACCATAAAGTGACCAAAAGATAATACTCAAGTATTTATTACATATTAGGTTATTACATATTAGGTTATTACATATTAAGTTGCACGTCCCAACCGGATATGTAATAAAAACTAAAATTGTAATAAACCGCCAACATAGTCTAGGTTGCTCAGAAGTTTCTTCTTTCTTTTTCTGGTTTTCGATCCTCCTCGTCAGCTATCTCATTTTCATGATGGAGAATGTACCGGCTCTTGATAACATTATAAGAATTGATGTGTAGCACGAGAAAGTTTGAGACAAAATGGTTCAAAGGATCAAAAGCCTCGTCTAACTGCATCAAAGGGAAGAATTCACGCCATAAATGACAACATATGCATATAAATTGAGAGATACAATGTTCACTTTGCACCGACTTTGGAAAGCTATTTCCTTTAAAATGGCATATGGTGTGATTATCCGGATTTCGTGCAACCCCCCCCCCCCCCAAGTTATCCGGATGCACGGAGGACTTAATTGACATACAGTTGTTGTATACTTATTTCACCGCGATTCAAATAGCACTGCTGAAAATGAGCATTCTCAGTGGTCTGGTCTGACTCCGACCTTCCACCCAGTTCAGGTCAGACTAATTCGATATCAAAGTCTCGAAGTCATTATTTTCACATAAATAACAACTAGCTAGCTATGGTTTGCTGTCCAGTTATTCCCCGAGTCGCATGAACCAATGAAATTATAATTTGATTGGTTCATGCGACTCGGGGAATTACTGGACAACAAATCACAGCTAGCTAGTTATTATTAAGGATTCCGACTTCCGTCGGAATCCTTTCTGTTATTGCATTGTCTTTTCTTTATTAAGGATTCCGACTTCCGTCGGAATCCTTTCTGTTATTGTATTGTCTTTTCTTTATTAAGGATTCCGACTATTCCGTCGGAATCCTTTCTGTTATTGTATTGTCTTTTCTTTATTCTTATTATTATTCTTATTAAGGATTCCGACTATTCCGTCGGAATCCTTTCTGTTATTGTATTGTCTTTTCTTTATTCTTATTATTATTCTTATTATTATTATTATTATTATTCTTACCCCCAGATCGTTCCAGTGACTGTACAAAAAAGTACAACTTCTTATGATAAAACGAAAAGTATCATGTGAAAGAGCATATAAAGATCTTGAGGTAAAAAATTTTTGTCGTCGAAAAGTTCACATATGCCCCCGCTAGAGGCCATCAAAGGTCAAATCTTTAAACTCTTATAACTCCTGAACTAACCGTACGATTTGAATGAAATTTGTTTTAAAGTGTTCTTTGGGAAATTTGTAAACTTTTATACGCTATATGCTCGATAAAATATTTACGGTTTTCGCGCTATTCCGAGTTGAAAATGGAACTTTAAATTGGCGCAGTGCCAATTTCTACAGTTTTTGAGATTTAGAGTTGAAACTTGGATACTAGGTTACTTATAGGTAGTCATTTAATGTTGACCTACTTTCAAGGTCAAATTTTCATTCTCAAGGTCACAACAAACTTTTGCCTATAGAACAAAAACTATTAGACATTCAAAGTTCAAACTTCATACACAATATCATTAAACCAAGCTCTTTCACTTGACCTTGACCCAAGGTCAAATTCTAATTCTCAAGGTCACAACAAACTTTTGCCTATAGAACAAAAGTTATTTGACCTTCAGAGTTCAAACTTCATACATACTATCGTTAAACCAAGCTCTTTCATACTGACCTTGACCCAAGGTCAAATTTTGATTCTCAAGGTCACAACAAACTTTTGCCTATAGAACAAAGACTATTAGACCTGCAGAGTTCAAACTTCATGCATAATATCATTAAACCAAGCTCTTTCACCTTGACCTTGGCCCAAGGTCAAATTCTGATTCTCAAGGTCACAACATACTTTTGCCTATAGAACAAAGACTATTAGACATTCAAAGTTTAAACTTCATACATAATATCATTAAACCAAGCTCTTTCACCTTGACTTTGACCCAAGGTCAAATTTTGATTCTCAAGGTCACAACAAACTTTTGCCCATAGAACAAAGACTATTTGACCTACAGAGTTTAAACTTCATACAAATAATTGTTAAGTCATGATCTTTTATTTTGACCTTGACCCAAGGTCAAATTCTCATTCTCAAGGTCACAGCAACTTTTCGCTACAAAACAAAGACTATTTGACCTTCAGAGTTCATACTTTATACATATCATGCTTGGGCCCAGATCTTTCACCTTGACCTTGACCCAAGGTCAAATTCTGATTTTCAAGGTCACAACAAACTTTAGTCTATAAAACAAAGACTGTTTGACCTGGGAAGTTCAAACTTTACACAAATATTCCTTGCATCAAACCCCTTCACCATGACTTTGACCCAAGGTCATTTGTTTCATTTCAAGGTCATAACAGACTTTGTTTGATTAGATATTGAGCTTTGCTCAGATTAAAATCAATCGTGATGAGAATAATCACAATACTTTTTTTTTCATCCAAGACATCGGTTCAAGGTCAAATAATCATTCTCAATGTCATAACAATCATTTACTCTTGTAGAATTAACACTTTTTGTCCTATACTATTTATTCTCTACACAAGTAGTCCTTCTTATTTGAACTTAACATAGTATAAGAAAGATAACTCTTTTCTTCTTGTTCTCTGTTTCTTTTTTTTTTCTAAGTAGCATTACATATCTGTACTTTCATGTTGTTGTCATTTTCTATTAATAGAAATTACCTCATTGCAAAATCATTGAGCAATTCTGTTTTGAGAAAGTAATTGTAAAGGATTTGTTATTGATAGAGCATGGAGTTTAAAGCTTTCGTAAAAATAAAAGGTATTTATCATTGTTTTCTTCTATTTTGTTGATAAATATAATAAGAGTCCCAAATTAGACATAAGCTCTTTCGACTCATTTGCTGAAGTGAATAAGGTACTAAAGCAACTATTTTTTTCCATCTTCTTTTTTTCGGATTTTAACATTTCAGTTCCGAGGAAGGTCTTATAAAGGAGGAATCCGTCTGTTGCTTGCAACAGTAGCCATCTAGTTATTATTATTATTATTATTATTCTTACCCCCAGATCGTTCCAGTGACTGTACAAAAAAGTACCACTTCTTATGATAAAACGAAAAAGATCATGTGAAAGAGCATATAAAGATCTTGAGGTAAAAAAAATTTTGTCGTCGAAAAGTTCACATATGCCCCCGCTAGAGGTAATCAAATTTCAAATCTTTAAACTCTAATAACTCCTAAACTAACCGTACGATTTGAAAAAAAATTGTTTTAAAATGTTCTTTGGGAAATTTGTAAACTTTTATACGCTTACATGCTCGATAAAATATTAACGGTTTTCGCGCTATTCCGAGTTGAAAATGGAACTTTAAATTGGCACAGTGCCAATTTCTACAGTTTTTGAGATTTTGAGTTGAAAGTTGGGTACTAAGTTACTTATAGGTAGTCATTTAATGTTGACCTACTTTCAAGGTCAAATTTTCATTCTCAAGGTCACAACAAACTTTTGCCTGTAGAACAAAGACTATTTGACCTTTAGAGTTCAAACTTAATACATAATATCTTTAAACCAAGCTCTTTCACACTGTCCTTGACCCAAGGTCAAATTTTGATTCTCAAGGTCACAACAACTTTTGCCTATAGAACAAAGACTATTTGACCTTTAGAGTTCAAACTTCATACATAATATCTTTAAACCAAGCTCTTTCACACTGTTCTTGAGCCAAGGTCAAATTTTGATTCTCAAGGTCACAACAACTTTTGCCTATAGAACAAAGACTATTAGATCTGCAGAGTTCAAACTTCATACATGACATCACTATACCAAGCTCTTTCACCTTGACATTGACCCAAGGTCAAATTTTGATTCTCAAGGTCACAACAAACTTTTGCCTATAGAACAAAGACTATTATACATTCAAAGTTCAAACTTCATACATAATATCATTAAACCAAGCTCTCTCACTTTGACCTTGACCCAAGGTCAAATTCTGATTCTCAAGGTCAAACCGAATTTTGCCTGTAGAACAAAGACTATTTGACCTTAAGAGTTTAAACTTCATTCAAATATATGTTCAATCATGCTCTTTCACTTCGACCTTGACCCATGGTCAAATTCTCATTCTCAAGGTCACAGCAATTTTTCCCTACAAAACTAAGACTATTTGACCTTCAGAGTTCATACTTTATACTTATCATGCTTGGGCCCAGCTCTTTCACCTTGACCTTGATCCAAGGTCAAATTCTGATTTTGAAGGTCACAACAAACTTTAGTCTATAAAACAAAGACTTTGACCTTGACAGTTCAAACTTTACACAAATATTCCTTGATCAAACTCTTTCATCATGACCTTGACCCAAGGTCATTTGTTTAATTTCAAGGTCACAACTGACTTTGGTTGAATTGATATTGAGCTTTGCTCAGATTAAGATCAATCGTGATGAGAATAATCACAATACTTAGCTTTCATCCATGACATTGGTTAAAGGCCAAATAATCATTCTCAAGCTCTTAACAATCATTTACTCTTGTAGAATTTACACTTTTTGTCATATACTATTTATTCTTCACACAAGTAGTCCTTCTTATGTGAACTTACCATAGTATAAGAAAGATAACTCTTTTATTCTTGTTCTCTGTTTCTTTTTTTTTTTTTTTCTTAGTAGCATTACATATCTGTACATGATGTACTTTCATGTTGTTGTCATTTTCTATTAATAGAAATTATTTCATTGGAAAATCATTGTGCAATTCTGTTTTGAGAAAGTAATTGTAAAGGATTTGATATTGATAAAGCATGGAGTTTAAAGCTTTTGTAAAAATGAAAGGTATTTAATTTTTTTTCCTTCTATTTTGTTGATAAATAAATAAGAGTCCCAAACTAGACATAAGCTCTTTTGACCCATTTGCTGAAGTGAATAAGGTACTAAAGCAACTTTTCTGTTTTCCATCTTCTTTATTCGGATTTTAACAATTCAGTTCCGAGGAAGGTCTTTAATCTTTAAAACCTTATAACTCCTAAACTAACCGTACGATTTGAATGAAATTTGATTTATATTGATCTTTGGGAAATTTGCAAACTTTTATACACTTACATGCTCGATAAAATATTTACGGTTTTCGTGTTATTTTGAGTTGAAAATGGCACTTTAAATTGGCAGAGTGCCAATTTCTACAGTTTTTGAGATTTTCATTTGAAACTTGGATGGTACGTTACTAATAGGTAGTCATTGATGATGACCTAGTTTCAAGGTCACATGATTCTCAAGGTCACAACAAACTTTTGCCTATAGAACAAAGACTATTTGACCTTGAGAGTTCAAACTTGGAGCAAATATTCCTTGCATCAAGTCCTTTCACCTTGACCTTGACCCAAGGTCATTTGTTTGATTTCAAGGCCACAACAGACTTTTGTCGATAGAACAAAGACCATTTGACCTTGAGAGTTCAAACTTGGAGCAAATATTCCTTGCATCAAGTCCTTTCACCTTGACCTTGACCCAAGGTCATTTGTTTGATTTCAAGGCCACAACAGACTTTTGTCGATAGATATTGAGCTTTAATTAGATAAAGAGGACTCTTGATTAGAATAAACTCAAATGCTTATCTTTTATCCATGACCTTGGTTCAATGTCAAATAAACTTTTTCAAGGTCATAACAAACATATACTCTTATAGAATTCACAGGATTTTGTCCTTAACTATTTATTCTTCACACAAGAAGTACTTCTTATTTGAACTTTACATAGTAAGATAGATAACTCTTTTATTCTTGTTCTCTGTTTCTTTCTTTTTTATTCTTAGTAGCATTACAAATCAGTACTTTCATCTTGTTGTCATTTTCTGTTAATAGAAATTATCTCATTGCAAAATGGTCGTGCAATTCTTTTTTGAAAAAGTCATTGTAAAGGATTAGATAATGATTGAGCATGGAGTTTAAAGCTTTCGTAAACATGAAAGGTATTTATTATTTTTTTCTTCTATTTTCTTGATAGATAAATAAGAGTCCCAAATTAGACATAATCTCTTTTGACCGATTTGCTGAAGTTTATATGGTTCTAAATCAACTATTCTTTTTTCCATCTTCTTTATTCAGATTTTAGCACTTCAGTTCCGAGGAAGGAGGAATCCGTCTGTTGCTTGCAACAGTAGCCATCTAGTTCTTATTATTATTCTTATTAAGGATTCCGATTTCCGTCGGAATCCTTTCTGTTATTGTATTGTCTTTTCTTTATTCTTATTATTCTTATTATTATTATTATTATTATTATTATTATTATTCTTACCCCAAGCCAATCCAGTGACGTTACAACAAAGTACCGCATCATATGATAAAATGGAAAGTATCATGTGAAAAAGCAAATAAAGATTGTAATTTAATATTTTTTTCTTGTCGAAAAGTTCACATATGCCCCCGCTAGAGGTCATCAGCGGTCAAATCTTTAAACTCTTATAACTCCTTTACTAACCGTACGATTTGAACAAAATTTGTTTTATACTGTTCTTTGAGAAATTTGCAAACTTTTATACGCTTACATGCTCCATAAAATATTTACAGTTTTCAAGCTATTTCAAGTTGAAAATGGAACCTTAAATTGGCAAGGTGCCAATTTCTACAATTTTTGAGACTTTGAGTTGAAACTTGGATGTTAGGTCACTTATAGGTAGTCATTTAATGTTGACCTTCTTTTCAAGGTCAAATTTTTATTATCAAGGTCACATGAAACTTTTGCTTATAGAACAAAGACTATTTGACCTTCAGAGTTCAAACTTCATACATATAATTGTTAAGCCAAGCTCTTTCACCTTGACCTTAATCCAAGGTCAAATTCTCATTCTCAAGGTCACAACAACATTTTGGCCTATAAAACAAAGACTGTTTGACCTTGAGAATGCAAACTGGGTACAAATATTCCTTGCAGTAAGTCCTGTCACATTGACCTTGACCAAAGGTCATTCGTTCGATTTCAAGGTCATAACAGTCTTTTGTTGATAAAATATTGAGCTTTATTCAATTTCATATATAGTTTGAAGAAAATGATATTCTATACTCATCTTTTTTCATTGACCTTGGTTCAAGGTGAAAATTTCATTCTCAATGTCATAACAACATTTACTTGTTAAATACACAGTGTTTGTCCTACACTACTTATACTTCACAAACGAGGTCCTTCTTATATGAACTTTACATGATCTAAGAAAGATAAATCTTTTATTTCTATTTCTCTTCGTACCATGACTTGTCTGTACTTTCATGCTATTGTCATTTTCTAATTAAATGTTTTAAAAATGTCTTAAAATTGAATAGCATCATTTAAATTAACTGGTAAATTTGCAGCATGGACCAGACAGACAGACTGACAGTGTAAGATAGACAGTGTTAGATAGACTGACAACAATAGAAGAACGAACAGACATACGAACAGATAAAGAGAGTACTAGACAGAAACGCAGACGATCGGCGATAAAAAAAAAAACGTCCAGACTGGGGATCGAACCCGGTACCCTTGGGCCAGCAGTTCAACGCCCTATCCACATAGCCATTGGAGTTCCTGAATGTTAGTGGTTTTTATTTTTGATATACAGACGGAGAAATGCAAATGGCTGATTCAGCATTACAAGAATTATCGATCGTTCATGCAACAAGTCAGTCCTATTCATAGCTTTTTATTCAGAAGAAAAACACATTTCATATTGCGCATATTTATTTCACTGTCATTGACTTCAACGTGTATATATGGCCACCTTAGGCCTCTTTTTTTTTCATTCGTCAATATTTGAAACAACTGTACAAGACCTTTGACGGAGCAATGTGGCCCCCTTGGCCTTCTTGGTTTTTTTTTTTTTTTTTTTTTTGTTTTGTTTTGTTTGTTTGTCTTGTTTTTTTAATTCGTCAATCTTTGAAACAACTGTACAAGACCTTTGACGGAGCAATGTGGCCCCCTTGGGCCTCTTGGTTTTTTTTTTTTTTTTTGTTTTTATTTTTTTATTTGTTTTGCTTGTTTGTTTGTTTGCTTGTTTTTTTCTTTTTTGATTCGACAATCTTTGAAACAACTGTACAAGACTTTTGACTGAGCAAAATGGCTCCCTTGGGCCTCTTGGTTTTTTTTTTCATTTCTTTTGTTTGTTTGTTTGTCTTTTTCTTATTAAATTCCTTAGTATTTGAAACAACTGTACAAGACCTTTGACAGAGCAATGTGGCCCCCTTGGGCATTTTTTTTTTCTCGTTTGTTTGTCTGTTTCTTTTTGAATTCGTCAATCTTTGAAATAACTGTACATGATATTTGACGGTTTGTTTATCCAATGACATAGGCTAGTCCTTCGAAAGGGGGAGGTTGATAAGTTTTTGCCCCCCCCCCCCCGACTTACATGTTACATACGTGTACATACCTGTTTTCACCTACCCTGTCTAGATCCGCCCTTGCAAAATAAGCAAACACATTTTATTGATTCATAATTTTATTCTCTACATACATGGTCAATGAAAGTCAAATAAAAAAATACATTTTATGAAATTCTGTGTTGTTTACTCCTGAATACAAACCTGTAAATAGAATCGATCGATAAAGATTTATCATTCGGAACATGCTCGACATGTTGAGTCATAACATAGTCGCAAGATTTCATCCTTCTAAAGACTTTTGATGCAAAGCTTTGTCAGTTCTGCAATAGCTCAGCGGTAGAGCGTCAGACTTCGAATCGGTGGGTCCTGGGTTCGATACCGGCCTTGGCCATTTTTTTCCCTCAATTTTTTTTCATTCGTAAGCAAACATAAAGTACAGTGCTTCAACATTGTTTTCATTTCAAAATTTATACGAGTATGTATTAGTTCAAAATGTTTTCTAACAGAATCAAGAAATATCGAATACATGTACCAGTTTGAAAACACTTGCTATATTGTCATGATTCATTGGAAAATCCCTCACATAATTAATATGCATGACCCAGGATGTGTTACAAATTTCATTGGTCAATTCAACCATGTGACCTGACATTACATGTACAAGATACGATGGGGCCTACCTTGGTGAAGGTACCTGGTTCGAGTCCAGCTGCGGCCAGTCATTTTCGCATTTTTTCAATTTTCATTTCTGTTCTTAACAAGATGAAAATGAGAGGAATCCGTCTGCTATGTCCACAGGAACCTCCATCCTTCCATTTATTAAGGATTCCGATTTCCGTCGGAATCCTTTCTGTTATTGTATTGTCTTTTCTTTATTCTTATTATTCTTATTAAGGATTCCGACTTTTCCGTCGGAATCCTTTCTGTTATTGTATTGTCTTTTCTTTATTCTTATTATTATTCTTATTATTATTATTCTTACCCCCAGATCGTTCCAGTCACTGTACAAAAAAGTGCCACTTCTTATGATAAAACAAAAAGTATCATGTGAAAGAGCATATGAAGATCTAGAGGTAAAAAAATTTTGTCGTTGAAAAGTTCACGTATGCCCCCGCTAGAGGTCACCAAAGGTCAAATCTTTAAACACTTATAACTCCTAAACTAGCCGTACGATTTGAACGAAATTTGTTTTAAAATGTTCTTTGGGAAATTTGCAAACTTTTATACGCTTACATGCTCGATAAAATATTTACGGTTTTCGCGCTATTCCAAGTTGAAAATGGAACTTTAAATTGGCACAGTGCCAATTTCTAGAGTTTTTGAGATTTTGAGTTGAAACTTGGATGGTAGGTTACTTATAGGTAGTCATTGATGATGACATAGTTTCAAGGTCAAATTTTGATTCTCAAGGTCACAACAAACTTTTGCCTATAGAACAAAGACTATTTGACCTTGACAGTTCAAACTTCATAAATACAATCATTGATCCAAGCCCTATCACCTTGACCTTGACCCAAGGTCAAATTTTCATTCTCAAGGTCACAACAAAAAATTTCCCATAGAACAAAGACCATTTGACCTTGAGAGTTCAAACTTTGCGCAAATGTTCCTTGCATCAAGTCCTTTCACCTTGACCTTGACCCAAGGTCATTTGTTCGATTTCAAGGTCACAACAGACTTTTTTTGATTTTGATTTTTCATCCATGACCTTGGTTCAAGGTCAAATAACATTTTTCAAGGTCATAACAAACATTTACTCTTGTAGGATTGAGAAAATTTTGTTCTTAAATATTTATTCTTCACACAAGTAGTACTTCTTATTTAAATTTCACACAGTAAGATAGATAACTCTTTTATTCTTGTTCTCTGTTTCCTTTCTTTTATCTTAGTAGCATTACTTGTCTGTACTTTCATGCTGCTGTCATTCTCTATTTATAGAAATTATCTCATTGCTAATTCATTGTGCAATTCTTTTTGGGATAGTAATTTAAGAGGATTCAAAATGGATAGAATAGATCAAGGAGTTTAAAGCCTTCCTAAACTTGAAAGGTATTTATCATCTTTTTCTTCTTTTTTGTCGATAAATAGATAAGAGTCCCAAGTTAGACATAAGCTCTTTTGATTCATTACCTGAAGTGAATAGGGTACTAAAGCAACTATTATTTTTTCATCTTCTTTATTCGGATTTTAACACTTCAGTTCCGAGGAAGGTCTAATAAAGGAGGAATCCGTCTGTTGCTTGCAACAGTAGCCATCTAGTTATTATTATTATTCTTACCCCCAATCCGTTCCGGTCACTTTACAAAAAAGTACAGCATCGTATGAAAAAACGGAAAGGACCATATGAAAGAGCATATAAAGATCTTGAATGAAATTTTTTTTCTTGTCAAATGGTTCACATATGCCCCCGCTGGAGGTCATCAAAGGTCAAATCTTTAAACTCTTATAACTCCTTAACTAACCGTCGAATTTGAACAAAATTTCTTTTATATTGTTCTTTGGGAAATTTGCAAACTTTTAAACGCTTACATGCTCGATAAAATATTTACGGTTTTCGCGCTATTCAGAATTGAAAATGGAACTTTAAATTGGCACAGTGCCAATTTCTACATTTTTTGAGATTTTGAGTTGAAACTTGGATGGTAGGTTACTTATAGGTAGACATTTAATGCTGACCTACTTTCAAGGTCAAATTTTGATTCTCAAGGTCACAACAAATTTTGGCCTATAGAACAAAGACTACTTGACCTTCAGAGTTCAAACTTCATACATACTATCGTTTAGCCAAGCTCTTTCACCTTGACCTTGACCCAAGGTCAAATTTTGATTCTCAAGGTCACAACATACTTTTGCCTATAGAACAATGACTATTTCACCTTCAGCGTTCAAACTTCATACATACTATCGTTAAGCCAAGCTCTTTCACCTTGACCTTGACCCAAGGTCAAATTTTGATTCGCAAGGTCACAACAAAGTTTTGCCCATAGAATAAAGACTATTTGACCTTCAGAGTTCAAACTTCATACATATTATCGTTAAGCCACGCTCTTTCACCTTGACCTTGACCCAAGGTCAAATTTTGATTATCAAGGTCACAGCAAACTTTTGCCTACAAAACAAAGACTATTTGACCTTAAGAGTTCAAACTTAACACAGATATTCCTTGCATCAAGCCCTTTTACCTTTACCTTGACCCAAGGTCATTTGTTCGATTTCAAGGTCACAACATACTTTGGTTGATAAAATATTGAGCTTTCATCAGATTAAGATCAATCTTGAAAAGAATTACCTCAAATACTTATCTTTTTTCCCGTGACCTTTATTCACAGTCAAATGATCATTCTCAGGGTCATAACAAACTCACTCTTGTAGAATTAGCAGTTTTTGTCCTACGCTATTTATCCTTCACTCAAGTAGTCTTTCTTATTTGAACATAACATAGTATAAGAAACATAACTCTTTTACTCTTGGTCTCTGTTTTTTTTTCTTAGTAGCATTACTAGGCTGTATTTTGATTCTTTTGTCATTTTCTAATTATTGAAATGCTCTCATTGCAAAATCATTGTGCAATTCTGTTTTGAGATAGTAATTTTAAAGGATTTAGAATTGATAGATCATGGAGTATAAAGCTTTTGTAAACATGAAAGGTATTTATTATCTTTTTGTTCTATTTTGTTGATAAATAAATGAGAGTCCCAAATTAGACTAAAGCTCTTAAGACTCAGTCGCTGAAGTGAATAAGGTACAAAAGCAACTATTCATTTTCCATCTTCTTTATTCGGATTTTAACTCTTCAGTTCCAAGGAAGGTCTAATAAAGGAGGAATCCGTCTGTTGCTTGCAACAGTAGCCATCTAGTTAAGGATTCCGACTTCCGTCGGAATCCTTTCTGTTATTGTATTGTCTTTTCTTTATTCTTATTATTAAGGATTCCGACTTCCGTCGGAATCCTTTCTGTTATTGTATTGTCTTTTCTTTATTAAGGATTCCGACTTCCGTCGGAATCCTTTCTGTTATTGTATTGTCTTTTCTTTATTCTTATTATTATTCTTATTATTATTATTCTTACCCCCAAACCGTTCCGGACACTTTACAAAAAAGTACAGCATCATATGAAAAAACGGAAAGTACCATGTGAAAGAGCATATAAAGATCTTGAATGAAATTTTTTTTCTTGTCAAATGGTTCACATATGCCCCCGATTGAGGTCATCAAAGGTCAAATCTTTAAACTCTTATAACTCCTAAACTAACCGTACGATTTGAATAAAATTTGTTTTATATTGTTCTTTGGGGAATTTGCAAACTTTTATACGCTTACATGCTCGATAAAATATTTACGGTTTTCGCGCTATTCAGAGTTGAATGTGGAACTTTAAATTGGCACAGTGCCAATTTCTACATTTTTTGAGATTTTGAGTTGAAACTTGGATGGTAGGCTACTAATAGGTAGTCATTGATGATGACCTAGTTTCAAGGTCACATTATGATTGTCAAGGTCACAACAAACTTTTGCCTTTAGAATAAAGACTATTTGACCTTGACAGTTCAAACTTCATAAATACAATCATTGAGCGAAGCCCTTTGACCTTGACCTTGGCCCAAGGTCAAATTTTGATTCTCAAGGTCACAACAAACTTTTGCCTATAGAACAAAGACCATTTGACCTTGAGAGTTCATACTTGGCGCAAATATTCCTTGCATCAAGTCCTTTCACCTTGACCTTGACCCAAGGTCATTTGTTCGATTTCAAGGTCAGAACAGACTTTTGTCGATAAAATATTGAGCTTTGATTAGATCAAGAGGACTCTTGATGAGAATAAATTCAAATGCTTATCTTTTATCCATGACCTTGGTTAAAGGTCAAATTAACTTTTTCAAGGTCATAACAAACATTTACTCTTGTAGAATTCACAGAATTTTGTCCTTATCTATTTATTCTTCACACAAGTAGTACTTCTTATTTGAACTTTACATAGTAAGATAGATAACTCTTTTATTCTTGTTCTCTGTTTCTTTCTTTTTTATTCTTAGTAGCATTACAAATCAGTAGTTTCATGTTGTTGTCATTTTCTATTAATAGAAATGATCTCATTGCAAAATCATTGTGCAATTCCTTTTTGAGAAAGTCATTGTAAAGGATTAGATATTGATTGTGCATGGAGTTTAAAGATTTCGTTAACATGAAAGGTATTTATTATTTTTTTCTTCTATTTTGTCAATAAATAAATAAGAGTCCCAAGTTAGACCCAAGCTCTTTTGACTTATTTGCTGAAGTGAATAAGATTCTAAAGCAACTATTCTTTTTTCCATCTTCTTTATTCGGATTTTAGCACTTCAGTTCCGAGGAAGGTCTAATAAAGGAGGAATCCGTCTGTTGCTTGCAACAGTAGCCATCTAGTTCTTATTATTATTCTTATTATTATTATTATTCTTACCCCCAATCCGTTCCGGTCACTTTACAAAAAAGTACAGCATCGTATGAAAAAACGGAAAGGACCATATGAAAGAGCATATAAAGATCTTGAATGAAATTTTTTTTCTTGTCAAATGGTTCACATATGCCCCCGCTGGAGGTCATCAAAGGTCAAATCTTTAAACTCTTATAACTCCTTAACTAACCGTCGAATTTGAACAAAATTTGTTTTATATTGTTCTTTGGGAAATTTGCAAACTTTTATACGCTTACATGCTCGATAAAATATTTACGGTTTTCGCGCTATTCAGAGTTGAAAATGGAACTTTAAATTGGCACAGTGCCAATTTCTACATTTTTTGAGATTTTGAGTTGAAACTTGGATGGTAGGTTACTTATAGGTAGACATTTAATGCTGACCTACTTTCAAGGTCAAATTTTAATTCTCAAGGTCACAACAAATTTTGGCCTATAGAACAGACTACTTGACCTTCAGAGTTCAAACTTCATACATACTATCGTTTAGCCAAGCTCTTTCACCTTGACCTTGACCCAAGGTCAAATTTTGATTCTCAAGGTCACAACATACTTTTGCCTATAGAACAATGACTATTTCACCTTCAGCGTTCAAACTTCATACATACTATCGTTAAGCCAAGCTCTTTCACCTTGACCTTGACCCAAGGTCAAATTTTGATTCGCAAGGTCACAACAAAGTTTTGCCCATAGAATAAAGACTATTTGACCTTCAGAGTTCAAACTTCATACATATTATCGTTAAGCCACGCTCTTTCGGCTTGACCTTGACCCAAGGTCAAATTTTGATTATCAAGGTCACAGCAAACTTTTGCCTACAAAACAAAGACTATTTGACATTAAGAGTTCAAACTTAACACAGATATTCCTTGCATCAAGCCCTTTTACCTTTACCTTGACCCAAGGTCATTTGTTCGATTTCAAGGTCACAACATACTTTGGTTGATAAAATATTGAGCTTTCATCAGATTAAGATCAATCTTGAAAAGAATTACCTCAAATACTTATCTTTTTTCCCGTGACCTTTATTCACAGTCAAATGATCATTCTCAGGGTCATAACAAACTCACTCTTGTAGAATTAGCAGTTTTTGTCCTACGCTATTTATCCTTCACTCAAGTAGTCTTTCTTATTTGAACATAACATAGTATAAGAAACACAACTCTTTTACTCTTGGTCTCTGTTTTTTTTTTCTTAGTAGCATTACTAGGCTGTATTTTGATTCTTTTGTCATTTTCTAATTATAGAAATGCTCACATTGCAAAATCATTGTGCAATTCTGTTTTGAGATAGTAATTTTAAAGGATTTAGAATTGATAGATCATGGAGTATAAAGCTTTTGTAAACATGAAAGGTATTTATTATCTTTTTGTTCTATTTTGTTGATAAATAAATGAGAGTCCCAAATTAGACTAAAGCTCTTAAGACTCAGTTGCTGAAGTGAATAAGGTACAAAAGCAACTATTCATTTTCCATCTTCTTTATTCGGATTTTAACTCTTCAGTTCCAAGGAAGGTCTAATAAAGGAGGAATCCGTCTGTTGCTTGCAACAGTAGCCATCTAGTTATTAAGGATTCCGATTTCCGTCGGAATCCTTTCTGTTATTGTATTGTCTTTTCTTTATTCTTATTATTCTTATTATTATTATTATTATTATTATTCTTACCCCCAAGCCAATCCAGTGACGTTACAACAAAGTACCGCATCATATGATAAAAAGGAAAGTATCATGTGAAAGAGCAAATAAAGTTCTTAATTTAATATTTTTTTCTTGTCGAAAAGTTTACATATGCCCCCGCTAGAGGTCATCAGCGGTCAAATCTTTAAACTCTTATAACTCCTTTACTAACCGTACGATTTGAACAAAATTTGTTTTATATTGTTCTTTGAGAAATTTGCAAACTTTTATACGCTCACATGCTCCATAAAATATTTACAGTTTTCAAGCTATTTCAAGTTGAAAATGGAACCTTAAATTGGCAAGGTGCCAATTTCTACACTTTTTGAGACTTTGAGTTGAAACTTGGATGTTAGGTCACTAATAGGTAGTCATTTAATGTTGACCCTCTTTTCAAGGTCAAATTTTTATTCTCAAGGTCACATGAAACTTTTGCTTATAGAACAAAGACTATTTGACCTTCAGAGTTCAAACTTCATACATATAATTGTTAAGCCAAGCTCTTTCACCTTGACCTTGATTCTAAGGTCAAATTCTCATTCTCAAGGTCACAACAACATTTTTGCCTATAAAACAAATACTGTTTGACCTTGAGAGTGCAAACTGGGTACAAATATTCCTTGCAGTAAGTCCTGTCACATTGACCTTGACCAAAGGTCATTCGTTCGATTTCAAGGTCATAACAGTCTTTTGTTGATAAAATATTGAGCTTTATTCAATTTCATATATATTTTGAAGAAAATGATATTCTATACTCATCTTTTTTCCTTGACCTTGGTTCAAGGTGAAAATTTCATTCTCAATGTCATAACAACATTTACTTGTTAAATACACAGTGTTTGTCCTACACTACTTATACTTCACAAACGAGGTCCTTCTTATATGAACTTTACATGATCTAAGAAAGATAAATCTTATATTTCTATTTCTCTTCGTACCATGACTTGTCTGTACTTTAATGCTGTTGTCATTTTCTAATTAAATGTTTTAAAAATGTCTTAAAATTGAATAGCATCATTTAAATTAACTGGTAAATTTGCAGCATGGACCAGACAGACAGACTGACAGTGTAAGATAGACAGTGTAAGATAGACTGACAACGATAGAAGAACGAACAGACATACGAACAGATAGAGAGAGTACTAGACAGAAACGCAGACGATCGGCGAAAAAAAAAAAAAAGTCCAGACTGGGGATCGAACCCGGTACCCTTGGGCCAGCAGTCCAACGCCCTATCCACATAGCCATTGGAGATCCTGAATTTTAGTGGTTTTTATTTTTGATATACAGACGGAGAAATACAAATGGCTGATTCAGCATTACAAGAATTATCGATCGTTCATGCAACAAGTCAGTCCTATTCATAGCTTTTTATTCAGAAGAAAAACACATTTCATATTGCGCATATTTATTTCACTGTCATTGACTTCAACGTGTATATATGGCCACCTTAGGCCTCTTTTTTTCATTCGTCAATCTTTGAAACAACTGTACAAGACCTTTGACGGAGCAATGTGGCCCCCTTGGGCTTCTTGGTTTTTTTTTTGTTTTGTTTTGTTTTGTTTTGTTTGTTTGTCTTTTTTTTTTTAATTCGTCAATCTTTGAAACAACTGTACAAGACCTTTGACGGAGCAATGTGGCCCCCTTGGGCCTATTGTTTGTTTTGTTTTGTTTTTTTTTATTTTCATTTGTTTTGCTTGTTTGTTTGTTTGCTTGTTTTTTTTTTCTTTTTTGATTCGACAATCTTTGAAACAACTGTACAAGACTTTTGACTGAGCAATATGGCTCCCTTGGGCCTCTTGTTTTTTTTTTTTCATTTGTTTTGTTTGTTTGTTTGTCTTTTTCTTATTAAATTCCTTAATATTTGAAACAACTGTACAAGACATTTGACGAAGCAATGTGGCCCCCTTGGGCATTTTTTTCTCGTTTGTTTGTCTGTTTCTTTTTGAATTCGTCAATCTTTGAAATAACTGTACAAGATCTTTGACGGTTTGTTTATCCAATGACATAGGCTAGTCCTTCGAAAGGGGGAGGTTGATAAGTTTTTGCCCCCCCCCCTCCGACTTACATGTTACATACGTGTACATACCTGTTTTCACCTACCCTGTCTAGATCCGCCCTTGCAAAATAAGCAAACACAATTTATTGATTCATAATTTTATTCTCTACATACATGGTCAATGAAAGTCAAATAAAAAAAAGACATTTTATGAAATTCTGTGTTGTTTACTCCTGAATACAAACCTGTAAATAGAATCGATCGATAAAGATTTATCATTCGGAACATGCTCGACATGTTGAGTCATATCATAGTCGCAAGATTTCATCCTTCTAAAGACTTTTGATGCAAAAATTTGTCAGTTCTGCAATAGCTCAGCGGTAGAGCGTCAGACTTCGAATCGGAGGGTCCGGGATTCGATACCTGCCTCGGCCATTTTTTCCCCTCATTTTTTTTTCATTCGTAAGCAAACATAAAGTACAGTGCTTCAACATTGTTTTCATTTCAAAATTTATACGAGTATGTATTAGTTCAAAATGTTTTCTAACAGAATCAAGAAATATCGAATACATGTACCATTTTGAAAACACTTGCTATATTGTCATGATTCATTGGAAAATCCCTCACATAATTAATATGCATGACCCAGGATGTGTTACAAATTTCATTGGTCAATTCAACCATGTGACCTGACATTACATGTACAAGATACGATGGGGCCTACCTTGGTGAAGGTACCTGGTTCGAGTCCAGCTGCGGCCAGTCATTTTCGCATTTTTTCAATTTTCATTTCTGTTCTTAACAAGATGAAAATGAGAGTAATCCGTCTGCTATGTCCACACGAACCTCCATCCTTCCATTTATTAAGGATTCCGATTTCCGTCGGAATCCTTTCTGTTATTGTATTGTCTTTTCTTTATTCTTATTATTCTTATTATTAAGGATTCCGACTTCCGTCGGAATCCTTTCTGTTATTGTATTGTCTTTTCTTTATTCTTATTATTCTTATTATTATTATTATTCTTACCCCCAAGCCATTCCAGAGACGTTACAACAAAGTACCGCATCATAGGATAAAATGAAAAGTGTCATGAGAAAGAGCAAATAAAGATCTTCATTTAAATTTTTTTTCTTGTCGAAAAGTTCAAATATGCCCTCGCTAGAGGTCATCAAAGGCAAAATCTTTAAAACCTTATAACTCCTATACTAACCGTACGATTTTAACGAAATTTGTTTTATATTGATCTTTGGGAAATTTGCAAACTTTTATACGCTTACATGCTCGATAAAATATTTACGGTTTTCGTGCTATTTTGAGTTGAAAATGGAAATTTAAATTGGCACAGTGCCAATTTCTACAGTTTTTGAGATTTTGAGTTGAAACTTGGATGGCAGGCTACTAATAGGTAGTCATTGATGATGACCTAGTTTCAAGGTCACATTATGATTCTCAAGGTCACAACAAACTTTTGCCTATAGAACAAAGACTATTTGACCTTGACAGTTCAAACTTCATAAATACAATCATTGAGCCAAGCCTTTTCACCTTGACCTTGGTCCAAGGTCAAATTTTGATTCTCAAGGTCACAACAAACTTTTGCCTATAGAACAAAGACCATTTGACCTTGAGAGTTCAAACTTGGCGCAAATATTCCTTGCATCAAAGCCTTTCACCTTGACCTTGACCCAAGGTCATTTGTTCGATTTCAAGGTCACAACAGACTTTTGTCCATAAAATATTGAGCTTTGATTAGATTAAGAGGACTCTTGATGAGAATAAATTCAAATGCTTATCTTTTATCCATGACCTTGGTTAAAGGTCAAATTAACTTTTTCAAGGTCATAACAAACATTTACTCTTGTAGAATTCACAGGATTTTGTCCTTAACTATTTATTCTTCACTCAAGTAGTACTTCTTATTTGAACTTTACATAGTAAGATAGATAACTCTTTTATTCTTGTTCTCTGTTTCTTTCTTTTTTATTCTTAGTAGCATTACATATCAGTAGTTTCATGTTGTTGTCATTTTCTATTAATAGAAATTATCTTATTACAAAATCATTGTGCAATTCTTTTTTGAGAAAGTCATTGTAAAGGATTAGATATTGATTGAGCATGGAGTTTAAAGCTTTCGTAAACATGAAAGGTATTTATTAGTTTTTTCTTCTATTTTGTTGATAAATTAATAAGAGTCCCAAATTAGACATAAGCTCTCTTGACTCATTTGCTGAAGTTAATATGGTACTAAAGCAACTATTCTTTTTTCTATCTTCTTTATTCGGATTTTAGCACTTCAGTTCCGAGGAAGGTCTAATAAAGGAGGAATCCGTCTGTTGCTTGCAACAGTAGCCATCTAGTTCTTATTATTATTATTATTCTTACCCCCAAACCGTTCCGGACACTTTACAAAAAAGTACAGCATGATATGAAAAAACGGAAAGTACCATGTGAAAGAGCATATGAAGATCTTGAATGAAATTTTTTTTTTTGTCAAATGGTTCACATATGCCCCCGCTCGAGGTCATCAAAGGTCAAATATTTAAACTCTTATAACTTCTTAACTAACCGTACGATTTCAACGAAATTTGTTTTATATTAATCTTTGGAAAATTTGCAAACTTTTATACGCTTACATGCTCGATAAAATATTTACGGTTTTCCTGCTATTTTGAGTTGAAAATGGAACTTTAAATTGGCACAGTGCCAATTTCTACAGTTTTTGAGATTTTGAGTTGAAACTTGGATGGTAGGCTACTAATAGGTAGTCATTGATGATGACCTAGTTTCAAGGTCACATTATGATTCTCAAGGTCACAACAAACTTTTGCCTATAGAACAAAGACTATTTGACCTTGACAGTTCAAACTTCATAAATACAATCACTGAGCCAAGCCCTTTCACCTTGACCTTGGTCCAAGGTCAAATTTTGATTCTCAAGGTCACAACAAACTTTTGCCTATAGAACAAAGACCATTTGACCTTGAGAGTTCAAACTTGGCGCAAATATTCCTTGCATCAAGTCCTTTCACCTTGACCTTGACCCAAGGTCATTTGTTCGATTTCAAGGTCCCAACAGACTTTTGTCGATAAAATATTGAGCTTTGATTAGATTAAGAGGACTCTTGATGAGAATAAATTCAAATGCTTATCTTTTATCCATGACCTTGGTTAAAGGTCAAATTAACTTTTTCAAGGTCATAACAAAGCTTTACTCTTGTAGAATTCACAGGGTTTTGTCCTTAACTATTTATTCTTCACACAAGTAGTACTTCTTATTTGAACTTACATTGTAAGATAGATAACTCTTTTATTCTTGTTCTCTGTTTCTTTCTTTTTTATTCTTAGTAGCATTACATGTCAGTAGTTTCATGTTGTTGTCATTTTCTATTAATAGAAATTATCTCATTGCAAAATCATTGCGCAATTCTATTTTGAGAAAATCATTGTAAAGGATTAGATATTGATTGTGCATGGAGTTAAAAGCTTTCGTAAACATGAAAGGTTTTTTTTTTCTTATATTTTGTTGATAAATAAATAAGAGTCCCAAATTAGACATAAGCTCTTTTGACTCATTTGCTAAAGTTAATATGCTACTAAAGCAACTATTCTTTTTTCCATCTTCTTTATTCGGATTGTAGCACTTCAGTTCCGAAGAAGGTCTAATAAAGGAGGAATCCGTCTGTTGCTTGCAACAGTAGCCATCTAGTTCTTATTATTATTCTTATTATTATTATTCTTACCCCCAAACCGTTCCGGACACTTTACAAAAAAGTACAGCATCATATGAAATAACGGAAAGTACCATGTAAAAGAGCATATGAAGATCTTGAATGAAATTTTTTTTCTTGTCAAATGGTTCCCATATGCCCCCGCTGGAGGTCATCAAAGGTCAAATCTTTAAACTCTTATAACTCCTTAACTAACCGTCGGATTTGAACAAAATTTGTTTTAAAATATTCTTTGGGAAATTTGCAAACTTTTATACGCTTACATGCTCGATAAAATATTTACGGTTTTCGCGCTATTCAGAGTTGAAAATGGAACTTTAAATTGGCACAGTGCCAATTTCTACATTTTTTGAGATTTTGAGTTGAAACTTGGATGGTAGGTTACTTATAGGTAGACATTTAATGCTGACCTACTTTCAAGGTCAAATTTTTATTCTCAAGGTCACAACAAATTTTGGCCTATAGAACAAACACTACTTGACCTTCAGAGTTCAAACTTTATACATACTAATGTTTAGCCAAGCTCTTTCACCTTGACCTTGACCCAAGGTCAAATTTTGATTCTCAAGGTCACAACATACTTTTGCCTATAGAACAAAGACTATTTGACCTTCAGCGTTCAAACTTCATACATTCTATCGTTAAGCCAAGCTCTTTCACCTTGACCTTGACCCAAGGTCAAATTTTGATTCGCAAGGTCACAACAAAGTTTTGCCTATAGAATAAAGACTATTTGACCTTCAGAGTTCAAACTTCATACATATTATCGGAAAGCCACGCTCTTTCAACTTGACCTTGATCCAAGGTCAAATTTTGATTCTCAAGGTCACAACAAACTTTTGCCCATAGAACAAAGACTATTTGACTTTAAGAGTTCAAACTTGATATAAATATTCCTTGCATCAAGCCCTTTTACCTTGACCTTGACCCAAGGTCATTTGTTTGATTTCAAGGTCACAACATACTTTGGTTGATAAAATATTGAGCTTTGATCAGAATAAGATCAATCTTGAAAAGAATTACCTCAAATACTCATCGTTTTTCCCTTACCTTTATTCACGGTCAAATGATCATTCTCAGGGTCGTAACAAACTTACTCTTGTAGAATTAGCAGTTTTTGTCCTACGCTATTTATTCTTCACACAAGTAGTCTTTCTTATTTGAACATAACATAGTATAAGAAACATAATTCTTTTACTCTTATTCTCTGGGGGTTTTTTTTTTTCTTAGTAGCATTACTTGGCTGTATTTTGATTCTATTGTCATTTTCTATTCATAGAAATGCTCTCATTGCAAAATCATTGTGCAATTCTGTTTTGAGATAGTAATTTTAAAGGATTTAGAATTGATAGATCATGGAGTATAAAGCTATCGTAAACATGAAAGGTATTTATTATCTTTTTGTTCTTTTTTGTTGATAAATAAATGAGAGTCCCAAATTAGACTAAAGCTCTTAAGATTAATTTGCTGAAGTGAATAAGGTACAAAAGCAACTATTCATTTTTCCATCTTCTTTACTCGGATTTTAACACTTCAGTTCCAAGGAAGGTCTAATAAAGGAGGAAACCGTCTGTTGCTTGCAACAGTAGCCTTCTAGTTTCTATTCTAATATTGTTTTGCACGAGCTCTATAACACGTGCATGGGCGGAGCTTAGCAAACTGTAAGTTTGTTGGAGATTTTACACCAGGCGAGTTCTACAGTACATATAGGGATAAAATCTCAAGTCATGTTAGAATTATGATTTCACCTCGTGAAAATTATGATTAAAGTACATGTATATCATAGATCAGAAAAATCATACTGAGCGAGGACGTTTATGAACTTTCTATGATATTGGAAAATCTGCAGGATATGTACAACCGCAAAAGTAAAATAACATTAAAACACGAACAACCAGACACACAAAAGTCTGGTTGCCATTCATGAAACCCAAAAATTAGGTACGCACGAAATGTTTTTGTATGAAAGTGTTGTGAATACCCTCTACTTTGATAATCCACCGGATGCCACTCTGGCATCCTTGGGCATTTCGAAATTTTTGGGTAAAAAGGAGATTTTATGAAGAAAAACCGTTGATTATCGGGAAATCAATTACTTTTACCATGCTGCAGCTAGAACAAATTTGTTGTTCTAGCTACAGCATGGAAAAAGTAATTGCATTTGTCCCAAAATACCTATCAAATTAACAAAGGATCATAGCTCAAATGCAAATTTTTGAATACAAAAAGTATTGCACCATTTTATAATAATAAAAATGTTTCCCGAAATTAATGCTTAAAAAAAACTGTGATTATCCCTCAAAATAGCAAAATAATCAAAACATATCTTCTGGCTCATTAAACTTGGTCACGTACATGCCGTTAAGTTATAGGAAACCTCTCCTTCTGCGTTTTATTCAGATATATGAATTATAAAAAAAATCACAGAAATAGCGATTTTTGCACATGAATACGGGTCTTTGTCCCAAATTGCATAGAAATTGAAATTCAGTTATCAAATGACCTTCCTAAGGAAAAGAATAAGAAACAGCATCCCAGCAAAGCTAAAATGTGTAAATTAAAACAGATTAAAAGAAATAGTGCTTATTTTCTCAAAATAAGTGTTTTTTGCATAAAAATGCATATTTTACCCATAAATGTTGCTTTTCATGAATCATTACATTCAATCTCACATTCATTTGATAAAATTATTATTTCGTCATGATAATAGCTTTAAATGTATGATTTTAGGTGATATAATGCATGTATAGAATTTGTCCAGAAATCTGTTATATTTAGACATTTTGCCCCTAAACAAATTGAAAATATACCCTTTATGTTTCAAACATGTAATTCGTGAATGAACCTAAATAACAGTTGAAAATACATAGATTTCAATCATTGCTTTCATAATGGATAAGGGTTGTTTAAAATAAATAAACAGAAATCAGATATTTCTAATTGAAGATACTGTCAATTGATAAAAGGAGACTTTTAAGGGAAGCAAGAATAAATTAACAGGGACGTATCTAGAATAATATTTTAAGCCCCCCCCCCCTTTATTAAGATGTTCATTTGCTTCCGTGTTTCCACTCGCCTTATACTACCTTTTTTCGGCAATCATCAAACTGAAAGTTTTGTATGAGAAGATAAACCGTCATAGTCTAAAATGCAAGAAAGAAGAAAGAAAGTTTTATTTTTATTTTATTTTCTCTCCGCTCGCACAAAAAGGCTTTGCCTTGATTCATACTAATATGAAAACAATACATAAAAACCCTCAGTTTTGAGCTCTTTTAGATTTTGAGAGAAAAATAATAAATCTCCAGATCTGATCAAGACACGGAAATCTAACCCTCGTGTCCAGGATTTGCTTTTGTCCACGACTCTGTAAGCCTCGTCGTGGTGCAAGCAATTCCTTGACACTCGGTTGGATTTCCTTGTCCCTGATCACATCTGGAGATAGATCCTATAAGTCTCAAGACTGGTAAATCTGTATAGATCTCTGTCGAGAGTGAAAGAATACAAATCAAAGGAGGGGATCTCCAACAACACCAGGTTGTAGCACCCACAGCAAAATCCCAAAACACCCAATGCAAAAACACAAAGCAGACAAGCACAGAAAGAGACGCATAAGGGACAAGGAACGTCAACGCACAACACAGAAACATCAAACACAAAGGACTACACATAAACCAACGAGACCAATGGGCAACCGGTGCCGACTTAGGACGGCCATCTGCCACGGAAATAGCAAAAGGTGTGGTTATCCTGGATTACGTGCGCACAACCCTCCCACTTTTCCGATTATCCAGAGGTCTCGAAGAACGTACACTTGTGGTGTAAAACAACCTCCTCACTGTCAGATGACCACACACAAACAAGACCGCAAAATGCAAGGGCCCAAGCAACACAGATGAATATGTAAATGGATATAAAAAGACGGAGAGAACCGAAAACCAGAAAAAGAAAGAAGAAACTTCCGAGCGATCTAGGCTATGTCGCTAGTTTATTACAACTTTGGTTATTATTACATATCCGGTTGGGATGTGTAACCTAATATGTAATAACCTAATATGTAATATAATGTAAATACTTAAGTATCATCTCTTTGCATAATAATGGTATTAATAGTCGGTATATTCTGCATCATGAAAATGAGACAGACAGACGGAGAGAATCGAAAGCCACAAAAAGACAGAAGAAACTTCCGAGCGACATAGACTATGTTCGTAGTTTATTACAATTTGGGTTTTATTACAAATCCGGTTGGGACGTGTAACCTAATATGTAATAACCTAATATGTAATAAACACTAGAGTATCATCTTCTGGTCACTTTTTTGGTGTTGAATTCTTCCATTTGATCCAGTTAGACGAGGCATTTGATCCTTTAAAATGATTTATAGTTCAATATCTGTCAGAATTTTATCTAAGATTTTCTCGTGCTACACATCAATTCTTATTATGTTATCAAGAGACGGTACATTCTCCATCATGAAAATGAGACAGACAGATGGAGAGAACCGAAATTCAGAAAAATAAAGTAGAAACTTCCGAGCAAACTAGACTATGTTGGTAGTTTATTACAATTTTTATTACAAATCCGGTTGGGACGTGTAACCTAATATGTAATAACCTAATATGTAATAAATACTTGAGTATCATCTTTTGGTCACTTTTTAGTCTTGAATTCTTCCATTTGATGCAGTGAGACGAGGCATTTGATCCTTTAAAATGATTAATAGTTCAATATCTGTATGAATTTTATCTGAGACTTTATCGTGCTACACCTCAAGATTATATGATACAATCTCCATCATGAAAATGAGACAAACGGAGAGAAGTGAAAGCCAGAAAAAGAAAGAAGAAACTTCAGAGCAACCTAGACTGTGTTGGTAGTTTATTACAATTTCGGTTTTTATTACATATCCGGTTGGGACGTGTAACCTAATATGTAATAACCTAATATGTAATAAATACTTGTGTATAATCTTTTGACCACTTTTTGGGTCTTGAATTCTTCCTTTTGATCCAGTAACGGGAGGCTATTGGTCCTTTAAAATGATAGGTACGTCAATATCTGTTTGGATTTTAACGGATACTTGATCGTGCTACACTTCAATACATGAATACTAATGTTATTAATAGTCGGTATATTCTCCATCATGAAAATGAGACATACAGACGGAGAGAATCGAAAGCCAGAAAAAGACAGAAGAAACTTCCGAGCGACCTAGACAATGTTCGTAGTTTATTACAATTTCGGGTTTTATTATACAAATCTGGTTGGGACGTGTAACCTAATATGTAATAACCTAATATGTAATAAATACATGAGTATCATTTTTGGTCCCTTTTTGTCTTGAATTCTTCCATTTTATCCAGTGAGACGAGACTTTTGATCCTTTAAAATGATTACTAGTTCAATATCTGTATGTATTTTATCGGATTCTTTGTCATTCTACACCTCAATATTATAAAGTTATTAATAAGAGACGGTATATTCTCCATTATGAAAATGAGACAGACAGTCGGAGAGAATCGAAAGCCAGAAAAAGAGGGAAGAAACTTCCGAGCGACCTAGACTATGTTCGTAGTTTATTACAATTTCGGGTTTTATTACATATCCGGTTGGGACGTGTAACCTAATATGTAATAACCTAATATGTAATAAATACTTGTGTATAATCTTTTGACCACTTTTTGGGTCTTGAATTCTTCCTTTTGATCCAGTAACGGGAGGCTATTGGTCCTTTAAAATGATAGGTACGTCAATATCTGTTTGGATTTTAACGGATACTTGATCGTGCTACACTTCAATACATGAATACTAATGTTATTAATAGTCGGTATATTCTCCATCATGAAAATGAGACATACAGACGGAGAGAATCGAAAGCCAGAAAAAGACAGAAGAAACTTCCGAGCGACCTAGACAATGTTCGTAGTTTATTACAATTTCGGGTTTTATTATACAAATCTGGTCGGGACGTTTAACCTAATATGTAATAACCTAATATGTAATAAATACATGAGTATCATTTTTGGTCCCTTTTTGTCTTGAATTCTTCCATTTTATCCAGTGAGACGAGACTTTTGATCCTTTAAAATGATTACTAGTTCAATATCTGTATGTATTTTATCGGATTCTTTGTCATTCTACACCTCAATATTATAAAGTTATTAATAAGAGACGGTATATTCTCCATTATGAAAATGAGACAGACAGTCGGAGAGAATCGAAAGCCAGAAAAAGAGGGAAGAAACTTCCGAGCGACCTAGACTATGTTCGTAGTTTATTACAATTTCGGGTTTTATTACATATCCGGTTGGGACGTGTAACCTAATATGTAATAACCTAATATGTAATAAAAATCTAGTTTATTACAAATCCGGTCGTTATTACAAATCCGGTTGCGACAATGCTGTACAGTATGTGTTCTCGCAGCAGCGGGGAAAAATGTTTCCGTCAAAATAGTTTTAATCTATGAGAACTGAACTATTGATACCGTAGAATTGAGAGATTGATTTTGAAGTCGGGAGTAAAAATGAAATAAGGCTAGTTTGATTTGAAGCCAAAGTGCATCGATAAAATTTGAGCTTTGGTTCTCATTATTAAGCTAAGAGGGATATTCATTAAATAGGTGTATTAGTTTATTAGTTTATCCTGAAACCACGGTACCATACGGTATCAACATGGAAAATACATTAATATTGTTTTCTATGGAATCGTAGGCAATTAATAGATTGGCATTTGGTGTGTATATATCTCAGAATATATAGTGAGTGTGATTTACATTACACCTGTAAGCATTTCGCTTCCTGTTGTACTTGAAACCCACAAAATAAAAAAATATCTATGATAATGTTCCACAGAAAGAAAATAATCAACAATGAATATAAGTCATATTTTCCTATTTCAAATAAGAGCTTACTCGACTGGAATAACCATTGTTAAATTTCTGATATACGTTAATTGCATAACATGCTGCTAGCTTGTAGAATGCAAATAAATGTATTCTAGCTCGTTTTAGATAGTCTGGTGCAACAATGTCATTTTGCCTTCCTAATCTTTATCTCTAAATTGTGGTGTACTATAGAGTCTCGTGTACTAGATTTTGTTTTTTTAATTTTTGGTAATGGTTCCTGGTAGATTTCTACTGGAAGAGCAGAACCATTGGAACTTTCTTTTTCCGGGTAAAGAATGAAATTATTTTTCGCACAACTTTTAGACTTATGAAACCAAACGATTATCGATTTAAATCGGAAATAATATTTCATAAAAAAAAGGCAACACAAAAGACCTATTGGCTATATTGAGACATATTCTTACGAAAAGCAAAATATAAAACCTGAAATTGTTTGCATCTTTTATTACCTTTACAGGCAAAACAACAAAAGTAACCTTGAAAACAAGGGGAAGTATTACCCGAAGCATGAACATATTCCTTTCAACGACAATCGATTGTGAAAAGAATAATTGAAATCGATCATCGGAATCGGAAGACTTTTGGCCATTGAAAATCAATTGTCAGCGACAATTGGTTCTTCACTACTAAATTGTGCTATTTTCTCTTCTTGTGGTTTCATTCTTGAAAGAGAATTTGAAGTTCACCCCTTTTCCTCTTGATATCAAATCTAGTATGCTAAAAAAATATTTTATCTCTTCAGTTTTTTAGCATACCAGATTTACGACCTTGGGCCGAGATTGATAAGCCTATGATTAGTGGAGTATACAACTTGATGCCTTGTAAATCAGCCCAGAATGATGGAAATAACGTTATAATTATACTAACGCCAACAGCTATAGACTAAAACATAAACAAATTAACGAAAACTAACTTCATGGAAATATCATCATGACGTCATTTCCCGCCAGCAGTTTATCGCGCCGTCAATCTGCAGGATTTACCTCCCGTTGTTTTTAATGTTTGCATAGTTCTCATCCACGGCAAGTTAGTTGCTTTATCTAATGTCATATTTTCTTTGCGCGTGCAGTATGTCTTATTAACTGCCACTTAACAAAATTTCTCATTGTATAGATGGTTATCATGATCTGATCATTGGATCCGCGCGGATCCATGATGCCGTGTCTGATTCACTGGAGACATTATCATACAGAGACGGACTAAATGGCAGCATTTCATGATAAAGTATATCTTAATAACTTAATCAGTCGCCGATTTTGATAAATATGTACTTGTGCAAGGTCTGTGCAGAGGTTTGCCTCAAATGTCTCAAAAATGGAAAAAGTAAGACCTTCTGACAAAAACCAAATTTCCGAGTTGCACCGCAGACTGACCAGCTTCATTGCAACTTATGTAGGTGACTTAGCTTATCCTACTGTGTGTGTTTTTAAATAATTTTTTTTTTCTTCTCAAGATCTTGTTTTTTCATTCTTTTACTGAAATATCGCACATTGACACAATAATATTAATATTCAATCAAAATTGCCTTTTTGGTTTTTTAGATAATATACATGTACTGGTGTCAAAGAAGCAACTGAACGATTTTGAAGGTTTATTCACGATGACTTCGTTATTTTGTTAATTGAGACATGAAATTTGGAACAAATAATGGTTGGCATATGTCTCAAAATATTTATCGAATAATTATCTAAAAGTTTCGGACTTTCATCATCTTTTATGTCAATCTTTTAACCACAAGATTTCCTCATTTTCTCAACTTTGCTATAGAAGTAACCGAACGATCGAGCATTCAGATGCGTTTAATTGATCGATTTTCAATTATATATTGATAAATCAGAGGTAACATCTTTTCCAAAGACCGAATTGTAGAAAATTCTTGAAAATTCCAACAAATATAGTTCTTACTGAATGTTTTAGGAGGCGACACTTTCCAAACCGTAATATCTAATCTGAAACTATCATTGCTCAATAAACGACCAAAAACTATTCCAGGGTGTAGAAACTACATTCATCAAGAGTCATCCTATTATAAAAATGTTGACACTTATGTTGATTTCTAGTGAAACTTCATAAGTTTCCTTAATCTTATCCATTTTAATATTTATATATTAATACCCCTACACCGTAATCGTTCGGATTTACTTCTTCCGTTCGGTTACCGCTTTGACATCAGTACACATGTCATATTGTTGCGTAGTGTCTTGTTTTAAAAGTGTTGTGAACATTGCAGTGGTCGAATGTGTTCTTTAAATTGTTTGGACCCCCCCCCCTTCCCCCTTCCTTCTGTCTGTGTACTTCTTTATCAATAATAAAAAGATGGGTATACAAAAAGCAAGAATGATTCTTTGCATAAGGGTTGTAACATACTGCATGTTTTCCATGAAATTGTCATACACTGTATACATCTGCAATGTCTATAATGACTCTTATCTTCATATAACTGTTCATTTACTCTATTACACTGATCAGTACAAAAAGCAGTGGCGCCCGCCCTTTGTCATGGTTTGAGTCTGGAATCAAAGAGAGATACTACAAATGCCAGTAATGTCAGTTACATATAAACAATACAACGTGTTTATGTACCTTCATTACACCCCTACCGTCAGTAAGTGAGAAGTTTACGTTACCCAGTTCCGTTACGGATCTTCTTATACTTGACGTTGTAAAATCAAAGGCGTGCCATTATCAGTACATGTAAACTAAGATGAAAAGACTCATTAAGCCGCTAGACAATATTCTTTTATCTTGTATTTTCTCTTTGTCTATGACAATAAAACGTGCATCTGAGAATTCAAACTTCACTGATTCCAGGTAACGGACAGGTTCTGAATTTCTAGGGCTCTTTACTTTGGTTTCAACATTTCAACACCTTTACAGGCCCGGATCTAGAGGGTGGTTCGGGGTGGGGGGGTGTTCAGAAACCACACCCTTGCCACACAATTTGCAAAAAAATTATATCATAAATAGATCAATCGAATATATGGGGTTTTGTAAAACTCCCTCTGGCTTTAAAAATTCTTTGCTCTAGGGGTTCAATCGAAGTATTCGAATATTGAGTACAGACTCTCTTCGTAATACAAGTGCTTTCACAATTTTCATTAGATTCGATTTTTTCTGCTTTGTTAGATCAGGAACACCACTAGAATTGTTTAATTCATTCTAAAATGTACGTCAAGGATAGCGATATAATTAATTTGTTAAAAAAGCTTTGAGTGTCTAGATTATAGATTAATTATTCATATGGTCTTGATGTGTTTATCTAATATTTAAGCTTCAGTACAAAAAAATTGCCATCGTTTTTCGTTACTGATATAAGTGTCTACTTGCAGCGACGAGTCTACGTTATATCGATCAATTTCATTTGAGCAAATATAATCCATAAATTATACGTAAGAAAAATACAATGGCGTTGCACGCTGACAAACAACGAAGACGGGACTATATGTAATTTCAAGTTTTTCTTCATGTCATGACACAGTATACATTCTTTACCTTTATACACAGCCTTACCCCAAAATACCATAATGCAGTTATATTTATCATACTAAAAACGTTGTATTCCAACTTTTAAATATTCTTACGGAACTCCTTGAAGGTACCCTTTCCAAACCTGAGCTGGTCACCATAATCATTTAAAATTCGAAAACCAAGTAAAGAAGTTATCAATCTTTGTTTCCGCATGGCAAAGAGTAGCCATCTTGCCGAATTCAGTTTACCAAACATGCATGTTTCAAATATTTGATCCATGTCATTGGTACCTTAACAAAAATAATTCAGTGTCTCCTGTACTTCATTACTTAGATTGTATGAGTTTTTTTTTATTTATTTTAATAACAGGGAGGTAGTTTTGGTCTTCCAAATATGAATAACATAGGTCTATACTTTGACCTCTTGTTATAAAATACGCACATGGATGGAACGAAAATATAATATACAAACTAATATATTTTAGGATACTTAAAAAATATATTTCTTCTGTATTCATGGTAACAAAAATTTTAATCTTTGAATTTAAACTTCCCCTTCAAAAGGATACGTTATGACTTGAATTACGTGTCAACGACATGACTACTCCCGTCTTGTTTTCTTTTGTGGAGGGTTTTATATTGTATAAAATTGTCATTATACCTTGCATAAACATTTGTTTTGTGGTTCATATAAACTTAGTATACGAGTAGTACTGCAAACGAACTAGTTTACATACAAACATGTCCCTTTATTTTGAGTGTCGGAGTCATGTTGGCCTTACTCTAAGTCAGTTTACCCAAACTTGTTAAGAAATGAATTTCATGAGATTGAAGAAGCAGGTTTATGTATTCAGGCACATTATGTTTGAAGTATAAAGAAAACATAGGTGTGTCCCTCAAAATAACATGCAACGACTAAAGTCAACGTGCAAAATGTCAGCGCATGTTAAAGTCAAGCAGAAAATGCTAGATAAAGCTGGATGCCGCGGCATTTGGGAGAAAGGGATTTTCTGTATCTCTTTCACTGCGATATTTGAAAGGAACAAAAATACATCGTGCTTCGAATTCTTAAAACGTGTGAGAAATATTAAAATGCGTGCCATATTCTCCGTTAGTGTGATTCTGTAATACGCTTTTTTTTATAAACAGAGATTTAGAGATTAGCTATTGATCAAATAAGATCATACAAGATACAAGATACATGGAAATAATGTCGTTCCTTCTGCTCGATGAAGCGTTGTGAACTGCATCACATTTATATTATAAATTCTATAATCAGCTCCCACTTAGAAAACGTAAACTATTTATTTATCTATTTATTTATTAATTTATTTATTTATTTACTTATTTATTTATAGATCTGCTGACTTGCAAAACCATCTTTTCATTCTTTGTGTTTTGTTTTGTTTTGTTGTTTTTTGTTTTTTTTTTGGGGGGGGGGGGGTATGGTTTTTTTTTTTGGGGGGGGGTATAGTTTTGTCGATTCAATACTTTTTATCAATTTCTAGTTCTCCATATTCTATTCATTATTTTATTCTATACAGGGCGCATATCTGGAAAACTAACTTTACTTAACAACTGCCTTATGTTCGAAGTCAACATTGTCACGTCGTTTCCTTTTATTCGATCTTATTCTATATCTAAATCTCACAAATCCTGAAAGTAACATCCGGGATTCCTGAAAGGTGTGGGCGTAAAAATTGGTGAAATCACGATAGCACTCGGTTTCTAAATCCAACAAGTCTAAAATCAAAACCGGATCAAGAAGTCGGGAAAGATCTCCAACAAGACTACCCTCAGTACCCTGCAACCAGGTCAACCACAAGGACACCAACATGCACAACGAAATCATGGCAAAATTAATAAACATCAGGCCATAGTAAGTAAATATTTTGTTTTACGTCCCCTGGAGGGTACCTTCTTTGGAGAATTATTCAGAAAAAAAAAACCCACACAGAAACATCTTTTCATATATCCGAGCAAAATGAATTATTTCAAATCAATCACATTTTTTATGAGTACCTTTACGACCAGACTATTGTCTAAACCCGCCACAACATCAACAACATCATCGAACTGACACACCCTTTTAAGTTATTTTTGTGTTACCTTGCTTGTGTTTCAATATGACATAGGTACCTATGCCTAATGTGAGAAGATGGGGAGGGGTGTAGGGGTGGTTGGGAAGAGTGTTGTAACTTGTAGTTTACAAGCGTGTTTCTTTACATTGTTAGTATGTTTATGTTTTGTTGTAGCAATGTTATCACTGAGTATCTTTTAATATTCGTCCCTTTTCCCTCCAATGGAAATGATCAATTGTAAATTAATTTCACCTCCATCACACGGACGGTATTTCAGTCATATTTTCCAGTGTCATCCTCCTCCATTCAATAATAAAGCATGACGATGATTATTATTATCATGTATTAGATTATCAGTACATACGAACTTATATGTTGGATCCCTTCTTTCCTTTATAGAGCCTGGTTATTATTATCTACCATTTCATTCTATCCTCCTTCTATCCTCCGTCATCTTCGCAAGCCAATGGTATAGATCCGCCGTGCTCCTCAAGTGTTTGAGGAGCACGGCGGATCTATACCATTGGCTTGCGAAGATGATCCTCCATCTGTCTTTGTACTTTCGCTTTGAACGAAAAACTGTTACGTGGATTTTAATATAAATTTGTTCCAAATCAATTAAGATAAGGAAACTATGTATGCTCATTAATAATTTATTCACTGTAATTTAAAATCTTATTTTTGGAAAATTATCTTCCCTTCAAATCAAAATTGAGTAAATAAAAAATAAAACAAAGAAAGATGATTTAAATATTGGGATGGTATAACGTATATGGGGTGACTCATAAAGAACGATATAACCTCGGACGTTCGTTGAATTTCAATAATAAATATAGTTTATATGTAAACTTTTCTTCATACTACAACATTACAAAATTGTTTTAGTCTAAGTTTCTAAGTTTAATAGATTAATACTTCAGGATTCCATCGTGATTTTCGTAAACTAAAGGTAACTCGAAAATTCATTTAGTGTTTTTATTTATCAATTTAATTGCTTCATCCATTTTATTCGCCGTGTTCGTTTTCTTATCTGTATAGAAACCCTCTTTTCTATAGTTTACTCTAAAACATGAACGTCCTGACAACTCGGATGTATGATTTTTAATAATTTTTCGAATCTAGAGAAATAAGAAAGTTCATATATGTATAGTGTTAAAACTTAATTCAAAAAGAAATGTAAAATAGTATAATATATAATATACGTGTAATATGAAAAAAAAAGTAAATATGTACTTAGAAAGCATATGCGTTAAACATATTATCGAAGCGTACACAGAGAATATCCACATATATTGAACGCGTGTTTCAAAACCATATGTGTGAAGCATATGTAAAAGCAATATATTTTATATGATAAACTGGCGAATATATATGCGTAAAACATATAGTTATGTACTTCAAACATTTGTTATACACATATGTTGAATATGTATTTAAGACACTACATCATGTACATGTAAGGGACTCATATATTTCTAGTTTGAAAAACATATATTTCAAACATATGTAAGAATGAAGCAAGAAAATGAGAAGGAAATATATAGATATGAAATATACTATTTTATATACAATTCAAATGAATCGCACGTTTAACAGGTGGTTTAATATATTCATGTTTTACAAATGTTTACTGCGTATATATTTCATACAATATTGCAACATTTTCATACGAATAACAGATGATTTCCATGTATAAAACATATGATTATCCAAAGTTATATATACGATTTTCATATCTTACACACATAATTCTCATATGATTTGATTTTAATATGTTAAACATATGGTTTCTATGCATTAAACATATTCTTTTCATTTCTTAAACATATGACTTCCATATATAAAACATACTATTTTCATATCTGAAATATATGATTTTCATATGTTTAAACATGATTTTCATATGTAAACTTTCATTCTGTATACTTGGATTTTCATGTTTAAACGTTTAATTTACATATGATCACCATATGGATTTCATATGTAAAATATATTATTTTTATGTTAGACATATGATTTTCATATGTTTAACATATGATTTTCATATGTTAAACATATGATTCTCATATATGTGAAACGTATGATTTTTCTTGCGTTCAACATATGAAATTTATATGTTAAACATGTGGTGTTCATATACCTGTATTGAACGTGTGATTTTCATATTTAGACATATTATTCGCATATGTTTGTTATATTAATTCATATATTTAACATGAATTTCATATGTTAAACATAATTATGAATTTCATATTAAAACACATGAACTTCATATGTTAAAACACATGAATTTCATATGTTAAAACACATGAATTTCATATGTTAAAACACATGAATTTCATATGTTAAACACATGAATTTCATATGTTAAACACATGAAATAAATCAGATGTACACTGGGGAACTAACATAAAAAATATCTACGCCATATGTAAAGCATGCATTTATTTTATATACATGTATATACATATGAATATTTACGTCTATTCTAATACATTTCACATAAGCATATAGATTAATTTAAAGAAAAAATATATATGTATGTATTTGCAGTGTAATTTTGATGCATATGCTTCTTAATTGTTTGACGAATCCTTGGAAATTGAGTTGCTTAATATACATGTATATGAAAAATATACAACATTCAAATATATATATCTTTCATAAAATTCGGACTCAGAAGTAAACATATATACTAAATTTTTCAAGATGTCTAGCATATATTCAATACTTGAAAAATGTGTGTGAACGCATTTTCACTGTGTTCACCGTGTTCATTTTATTTTTAAGGGATTTTAAGGGAAGGAAGGTGGGATGGACATTCCTTAAATATCATAAAATGATTATGTTCTTTTAAAAATATCATAAAATGAAAAATCCCATGAGATGAATGGTGTTCCATTGTTCATTATGTGTGTTAATTTGGTATTTGGATCTTTGGTCACCATTTGCCCCCCCCCCCCCCCCTCCTTGTTCTATTTGCGGACATTTATCATCTGAAAGCTTAGAATGTCCTCATTTAGATGCCTATGTTTGGGTGATTTAATGTGGGTATCCCCCCGCCCCCCCCCCCCCCCCCCCCCCCCCCAAAAAGGAATTCGGATGATGAGTTTCATGCCTTAGGACTTTATGCAGAAATGAAGAAAAAGTATTAATTTGGATCGAATGTTAAGGAGGTGGTCCAGAAAACTGCCCCCCCCCCCCCCCCCCCCTCTTTTCCCCTTAACCGAATCACTTTCGTTTTGTACGAGTTATCGACCTTTACCTTGTGTTGAATAACTGACTTCAATCTAAAAGCCCCCTATTTTATCTACAATAAACCTACGTCGGAGACGTAAATTTTATATTATAGAGTTACTTACATTTCGTTGTAGTGACTGAAAGAAATGGGTAAAGGAGAATGAATTTTAGAATCAAAAATTCCCAAAATTTGAATAACCTTTTGTATGGGCCGGCATAGATCAAAGCTTGGTTTTATCAGGGTATATAAAGGAAGGTGCTTATCTTTCTGGCGTTACCTGGAAGCGAAGAGAAAAGCTTTCTTATCGACTCTGACCTGTGGCAGCCTTCATATCAGGGATTAAACCACAGGTAGATATCTTGATAAATGCCCAGGAAACGTTATTTATTATTTACCTTTCTCTTTCTTATCTTGTCCGATTCCTTGACACCTGATAGAACTCGCTGTGCACGTAATTAGAGGTAATTAACTCGGGGTTTAGAGTAAGTTCCCGTTTTAAAACGTATTCTGGTATACTTCTATGTTAAACAAAACTAATTAAAGGAATCAATCTGTAAATGAGAAGTTAAAAATTCAAAAAGTGTGTAAAATATGTAAACAAATATATTTTCATACTTTTTCCAGAGGTTAACTTTTGGTTTCAGATTTTGAATGTTTTTTCCTGGTTTCGCGGTCTCCCATTCATGAAACATTTACTTATAATTATAGATACCAAGCTATTTTTGTCTCATTACTATTAAAATGGGCGTATTTGTTTTTATTGTAATAGGCGTGTTGTTCTTTTCAGTTGGTGCTCTAGCGTCATAATAGAGTAATTGTTGTTGCTAGGTGACGATATCTTAGCCAATCAGAAACAAGGTTTATCGCTGTCAGTCAAGGAAATCTTGCGCCTTCGTTTGCCGCGGGGGTACCGCCCACTACACCTTAGTAGTTCACAGGAAAGTCTCCCCACGTGCTGTATTTCACTCTATCGTGTAGTTTAGTTAGCAGTAGACATTTTAGGAATCATGAAGATGGACCCCCAGTCGCCTCAGTCCCCCTCTAACGGATCTATTGACGGTGATGTCCCTAACGATCCAGGGTAAGTGCACGTTACACGCATTCCGACGTTGTTTTGTATCGGCTTTGTTCTTTGCCGCGATCGTTGATTTCTTGTAGCGTTATTTAGGTCACACTAGCAGAATGGCCCATCTTCTAACAGGAATTTCATTACGTTTTGCAGGAAAATGTTTATAGGAGGTTTAAGCTGGCAGACTACAGCCGGTAAGTGACTCTTATATTTCTTCTTTAATGCAATAGTACAGGTATTATTGTCCCGCGTGTGTAAACATAACGCGCTGTTATTCGTCTTCAGTCAATAGGATAGCGGTCCGATCCAATCGGAAGTCGTTTAATAACAATCTAGTATTAAATTTCAGAGTCTTTTAGTTTACACTCGTTCACCTATAGCTTGTTTCAAATTACCAATGCTTATTTTTATCAGAATCACTCAAGGATCACTTTGGGAAATATGGAGAAATTAAAGAATCTATGGTTATGAAAGATCCCACAACGAAAAGATCCAGGTAAAAGCTATGTTTACAAAAGTTTTACGCTTCACTGAACATGTAGATTGCCCTGTTTCTAATTTTAGATAAACCACGTTGTGGGCTTCAATTAATTCCGACACCAACTTTTCAATATCGCTAATCGATGTCGGACTTGGGGTGTAATCATGTCCATTGTGCTTTACTGTAGAAATAATCTCCTGTTACAATATCTTGTCAAATATTTCACATGTAGCCAAACATTGGCTGACATTTAATTTTATATCTTTATTATTTTATTTTCATTGTGTTTTATGTACGCTTGCGTAGTTTCCCTTTCATGTACCCTGTTTTGTTTTTACGACCTAACCATGTTAAAGGATAAGGCCAAATCGCATTGCCTATCTGTTACCTGAGGGGGTTTACATGTTTGTTGATTTTGAATTTGACTGTTAAATTGCCTTTACAATTTTAGTGTATCATGTTACTGGCAATGGAGAATTCAGTTTTCACAAAGAATGCAAGAGTTTAGTCTAAATTTGGCACTTACCCTATTACGGTGATTGAGGCCTAATCATAATTTTGCAGTTCTATAGGAATGGAATGCACATTGACATTATCTCTGCTATTACATACACTATTCATTCTATTGCAGTCTTTGCAATTGTGCAATGTACAATCGCGGACTTATTGGAGCGGGGTTCTCTAGTGGTCAAGATCATGGATACATTTTTGCATACAATTCCAACCCCCCCCCCCCCCCCCATTTCCACCTCTCCCCTAAGTTGACTTTTTTCCTGTAAAAAAAAACCCCTCTGTCAACGCATGCCCTCCTCTTGATCGTTGACGTCAAACCACACAGCTTCTCCCCAGTCTTTTAGAATCATTGTATAATCTGAATTTTTATTGAAAATGCATACAATTTTATTGTAAGTTACTAAGACTTGTTTGAAATTTTTATTTTACAGGGGATTTGGTTTTGTAACTTTCAAAGATCCATCTAGTGTGGACAAGGTGCTAGAAAACGGACCACATATTCTCGACTCCAAAACGGTAAATATCCTTCTATTTTCATATCCTGGTTTTGATATCGCTGTAAGATTTGTGGTTTTATACGAGTAAATATTATCTGGTTGTCATTACCTTATTGTGTGTTTCACTTTGAAAAACCAAACCTTCAAAGGTAAACAGATGAAGTGAAACATAATCTCTGTATTTTATTAAAAACTTTCACATGATTTCGGTGTGCAAAAGCAATTTATATGCATGGTAATTTTGTTGTGTAAAGATGGAATATCGTATAATATTATAATGGATTAACTGTCAATAATGTACCGCTTAAATTATAGCCAAGGACGATTCGGTTAATCGAGGCGGATATGAAATTTCCCTGATTTATTACCTAGGTTACATAACATTTATTTATAAAATCTTTGGGTATGAGTTCTGTTCCATCGGTTTACTGATTCAGAGAGCTATATAAAACCTCTCTGCTTCAGTGACGGCCTTTGATATAGAATCAATTGTAATTATTAATTCACCGTTTCCCCTCGCGAAAAAAACTGCACTTTAAATGTAGAAATAGTCACATTAATTCCTTTGCCCCGAGACTCCGTAGAACTTTGACGATAAAATATTCATAAAACGATGCATTCTGCATAGTTTTCTGCGGAAACGAGATTGGGAAAATTTGTCTCTGGAAAAGATATAATATCGCTGTCGCCTCAAAGTATCCCGCTTGTTTTAGGTTGACTGACGTCAAGGTTACATCATTTTCACGCTCGATTGAATCTGTAAATGAAATGAAATATCTAATTTGATCACGTCGCTTTAGAGAATGTGTCGAATTCACTGTAATGACATAGCACATAGAGCAAGGTAATTTTCTCACATCCTTTCAAGTATTTTAACCATCACCCGGGGTCTTCATGCATTCATTTACATACTTGAATAGGCCGTTGTATACTATTTTCTCCAGGTTTATAAAAGTTGATTGCCAGATTAAGGCCCGGAGTCTGGATTTTTATTGCCCTTGCTACGCATGACTGACCAGCAGTGAATAAGTCAGGTGTACTGAATGGTCAAGTCATTGGTCCATGGGAAAGTATCTAAATACTTTAAGGTCATCCACAGGTTGTGTATACAATTTGTTTTAAAAATTTCTGTCTTTAGATGAATGAAAAATGCAAAAAAGTAAAAAAAAATAAAAATAAAATAAAATTAATGAAAGATTAGATTAATAATAAACAAGGAGGGGGGGGGGTTGGTTTGTTAGGCTCTCTTGCTCAGTAAAGTAAAAAAAAAAGAAAAAGAAAAAAAGAATAAGTAAATATGGAATAAATAATGAACAAGGGAAAGGGGGGGGGGTAGGCTCTCTTGCACAGTAAAGTAGGAAGATCGCCTTGATAGACGTTAATACCTTCGTAACAAGTATTGCCAGTGACCAATGTAAAGTTTTAGGTTTTAGTAGAACAAAGTTAAAGTATCAAAAGCTAATTTTTCAAATAAAATATTTGAAAGACTGAACAAGTATGAGACAGTTTCAAGATATTTTATATCGATTAGAATAAATCTTTTAAAATTCTTTTGATATCGATAGGGTACTAAGTAAATTGTAATTTAAGATGAAAAGCAGTGTCCCAAACATCAAAAGAATACAGATAAACGTATTAAAACGAAGCAAGATTCCAACTCAAATACGGAAAAAGGGGACGTAACAAAGCTATTGGCTTATCTCCCGTGATTGGAAATAAAATTGGTGACCCTACTTAACATGTTGTAAAGCGTTGACATAACGCATGATGTCGCTTAGGAATGGGAACTCTTCAACGTCAGGAGTCTTGTAAGTTACACCAGTTCATGTCACCTAATTGCACGTTTATGTGCATGTTTTATAGCTCATTAAAAGTGCGCGAACACGATTCTTTATTTGAGTTAAGAGGTACTAGCGATATATGTACACACAGAAATTTTGAATCCCTCCATGCACGTAGAAAATGACTTTCAACCTTGAGTAGGGATTAAATCTGCTCGATCCCCTGATACCTGCACATAAAACACACACGCACACCTTTTGATCAAATACTACGTCAATTTGATTGTACCCAGAATTTAAACCAAAAACTGCCAAAACTTAAAGTGCCTTCGGTCCATGTAGATATGCACTTAAACGTGAAAAAGGAATGTTTTACGTTTCGTTAGTCTGAATCTGTCATGTCTGTGCAACCGTTTGTTTGTGCTTAAAAGATAACAAGGTTAATATGTGACACGAAATCCAAGACTCGTGTATTCCTTCAGAAGTTTTATATCGAGAAGAAGCTTTTGGTTTAAACAGTATTTATTCAAGAAGAAGCTTTTGATCGAAAAGGTCAAAGTTCAAGGTCGACGACCAATTTAAATATTTTCAGAGACGTATTTATAGATTTAGATATCAAATCTTACATTTCATGTTTGTAATTTCAAAATTTCATGGAAATGAAATATGTACATAACATTTTTTCAAACATTTGATCCCCCCCCAAAAAAAAAATAGGGAAGAAATAATTGATTTTTTGTTCCTAATGAAGAAAAAAACTTCGAAAAGATAGTTAGATCATTAAAACTTGGTGCATTATTATAATATCTTTATTATTCTTTGAGAATTTAAAATTGCATGTCTTCCTCAACGTAGCTAAATAATCATGTTATGACAAATGACAAAATGAGATGTTATAGATGTCACCACCTGGTTTGGTACGTTTATAGATGTCTTAGGTCTGTGAAATTATAGATGTCGCCACCTTGTTCTGTATATATAGGGGTCGCCACCTACATTTATGATATATATATAGATGTCACCAACTTGTTCTGTGTATGTATAGATGTTGCCAGTTTGGTCTGTATATTTGAAGATGTCGCCACCTTGTTCGTGTCGCCACCTACCTAAATTATTTATAGATGTCGCCACCACTTATTAGTATAAAATGTATGAAATATGTATGTATGGTAGTAAATCGAAATAGGTCCCCAAGTTCACAAGTGCCTTTGTATAGTTGTATTATTGTTGGAAGTTTTCTTTTCCCATCTGTAAGATATGCTATAAGAGATTTCATTCTATATGCTGATGGAGAAAGGATAGACGTAAGTCTAAGAAGAGTTATGTCCCACGTTTTTTCATCTTTGTTCTCTAACGTACCATCCCTTCCTCCCTATTATTGATTTACAACATATATATTGAGTTCATTTTCCTCTATACTTTAAGAAGGATTAGTTTGGTGGATCGTTGTTTTCATTGTAAGTATATAAAGTCATCTCTATATTTCCAGAGCATTTGGCTGATCTGTTATTTTCTATGTACTTGTCTGTAAAACATAAAAATAGTATAATACCGGCAAAAATAATATAGTACCGACAGAAAGCGCGCCAATGGCCACGTAAAATTATTGACGGAACACGTGTAATGAACTCTTGATAAAACTTGAAATCCTTAAATTGCTGTTCAATCATTTGTCAGTTCAAAAATCGATACAAGGGACATAAATTTGACAGTTTCCCGTTAGGGCCTAGCGTTCACAAGCGCCGAGTGTCACTTCGGGTTCTGTAGGCTACTTTATATAAATCCTAACCCTATGCACTCCGAAGGGAAAAACTCATTAATTTTTTGTGAATATTGAATATTAAATATAAATGTTAGTTATGGTTATTTGTAAAGTTTAAACACCTTTCACATTTGATCACCTATAGTATTAAAAGGGAGTCCCGCAGTCTCCGTCCAAGAGAGCCTACAATTAAACAAATGTTTACCCTTTCTTGTTTGCAACTAGTCAAACAAGCTTTAACTAAAGCATTTTTTCACCCAATACTTCTATGTGCTTAGTACATATTTGTCTACCTACAAAATTGGAACCTATATTTACTTTTCTCTCCAGGTTTAAATAGAATTTTACTCAACAAGATCGCAGCTTTTAATTGACTATTTCGCACCCGCTTTCATAGCGTTCCATTATAAAGCAATATTGAAAAGAAAATTCAAATATTTCATTACTGATCTATTTTAACCCTTAGTGCCGCGCTGAACAATTCCATCTTTACATGGACCTTTACCATGCTTTTACCCGCGACTCGAGGGCTACATTTAAAGATTTTATTAAAGCACCAACCAAAAAAGAGTTCGCAGTGAAAGACACTTAACAAAGGGCTTTAGCCGAGCTTTAGTTCAATAAATTGGCCTTGTGTTTACCTATATCTCCAAACGATGAGAACAACTTGTGTTACATCACATCTGGTCCTTTGTACAGGATAACGATTTCTTGCATTCAATACATTGACTATGTCCAGAGCTTTTGTTAAACAAACGCTTGTATGACGTGAAAACATCAATAGCCCAGTAACTGCTTTAGTAAAAAGAAGGGGACTAGATCTAATTGAACCACATTCTCCATGTGAACTCTTAGAAGTAAGGACTATAACGGACCATAACGGTGTAGGAGGATATAGACGGAGGGAGAGAGGAAGAGGACCTTAGCGCTTCACTTACGTTACATGCATAGAAATTAGTGCTTTATCTGTCATATAATATAGTAACGCGGCGACACGCATCGTAAAGCAGACCTTACTCATAACTGACCATCTTTACGGACTTGACCAGGCGTTTTCCCCCGTGTGTACAGATTTTATCGCTTGATACCGGAGACATCCATATTTGCCTATCAGCCCATAACGATTTTTTGTTTTTGCGCTCGTTATAAGTTATAAAGACTGACTTTGGCTATTGATAGACGATTCTTAATCTGTTTTTTCCTTCTAAAATGGAAACTTTATGGTACCTCTATCCGCAGGTCGACCCTAAAGTTGCCTTCCCTAGGAAAGCTCAGCCAAAGGTAAGTCGTCTTTATTAATAGCAATTTATTATTATGAGAATAAATATAATTTCATCTATACCTCAAACATGTATGAATGTTTTAATTATTTCTGATCATTTTGCTGATCACTATCAGCTTTGTTAGTCTGAATTATCAGCTTTATTTATTCAAAATTCAATTTTTAATGTAGGGAAAATGATAACATTATAAATGATCAATGTGTGAGCGTCAATTTTTTTGTTTCCAACTCTCCGATGACGGTTTAGTATTGATTTTCTCTAGTTTTATTTTACATTTTTGAAATTTAAACTGACGTGAAGTGCCGAGGGGATGCAAGATCTTAAATACAATATAGATCTGCATGGAAGAGGATGTGGGCCTAATTGATATAGTATGGTTCTAGAACGCTGACTGTAGTCAATTCAGCCGTGTACGCTTCACAATTTTCACATTTCAAAAACACATAATGAAATGGGCAATAGACAGCTTTATCTGTATTTTCTATACACATCGAAACCAGTCTTGTTTACAGTATGACAATGGCTGGTGTCATTTTAAGAAGGATTACATGTGAATTTGACCCCGTCATCAGGGGTCAAACTTGTCCGCCAAATCTCATGTCAGTATGTTGCAAAAGGAATGTACAGACGACTTGTTCATTTCCGCTTCCCATCAAAACCGTCTTGGGTCGAAACGGTCGAATCATTCGAAAAAAAAGATATAATTTAGAATGTAAGATACTTATTTCGATTCGTTTGATCAATGATTACGGCATTAAATCTCACATCAGAGGGAGAGATAGAACACGTTTGCCTACGTAACCATTGGGTTGTCATTGATGAAATACCTATAGCTATTTATAGCCAACACAGGAAATTTATCTGTGCGTAATCGGGAGTAAATTTCGATGTTGTCAATTCAACTCGGTAATTACATTGCATTTTGGTAGATTCTAGTTTCTCCGAGGAATAGCGCGTTCCGGGACGAGAGTTGACGTGATTGATTCTACCAATTATCATTTCACTGCTTCTTCCCGTGATCGACATTTACGTCGGTTTGGCGCGAATCATTATCACGTTAAACACCGCGTCTAATTGAAATGCGGTACATCCATCGATACCCGATAAATATTTTATATCGCGTTTTTGTCATTGATCAAAACATTGGTTTAACTTGGATGATAAGGAGAATTAATGTCAGAAATTGGAGAATATATCATTTCAAAACTCGACTTTTCATTGATCGCCGGATCGCCCGTCTTCGGCAAGGACGGTGTTCCCGACCATTCTCAAATCAATTCTAATGAATTTAACAAACAAATCCTTTGATTAATGAATCGTTTACAGAAATATCTCTTGCAACAAACACCTGCAGAACAGTTGTCAGAATACCTTCATCATTTTCATCAGTTTGTACCCAATTACCATAAATGAATAATTTCTCAAATATCAAAAGAAGTATCTACAGAGAGAGAGACAAGAATTGAAGGAACAGCGCATCAATCCAGAACGTTCTGTAATTTAATTTTAACGAGAAAGAAAGATCAGTTTTGGGTTTTGTTTGTTCTATACGATGACGTACTCATGGACGGTTGACCAGTAGCCTGTCTTTATATTACCAGTTTTGAAGCCAATGATATGTATTGCCTATGAATATGGTAATGGCTTTCGCTCAATTCAGAGTTATACGGCTTAACCATTCATCTCAGAGTCGAATGCCAAATACAATAATCAAGAGGGATTCCGACCTCGTCTTCGTTGACACAAGAAGCCTTGTGAGAAAAGAAAATCAATGAGGGGTACCGAAGTGTCTGTAAGTGAAGCAGGAAGCCTTCTAGAATACATGAATACAGACGTGGAAACTAGTTTGCTCGATCAGGCATACATAAATATGCCAAGCCCTAAAGCTCCAACTAGAAAGTCCTACTTCACGAGGAGACCAGGGTCTATGAATTATAACTCCAACTGGAAACAGTCCTGACAGAAAGGGTCCATGTATGTATTAGTCAAAGAATAGCTCCATAGCTAGGGAGATATGGAGGGTGGGTATGACTTGTTTGTCCCGATCTCGTTTTGCAATCGGTAGTGCCCCTTGATAAAGGTAAAGCTGAATCATTCATAGGAGGAAGAAACGTCGTGGTACCTGGAGAAACCATAGAAGTTTTATCTGTAATAGTTGTTGCTTTACATCTCTGCTGCTCTGCAATGATAAGATTTCGGGGCTAAGAATGATGGAAAAATCATCTCGCAGACTTCACAGGATACGTTTTAACTTTGATAGGGGGATTTGGCGATAATCTGTCGTGACGTCACCGGGAATCGTCGGTGATTTGCAGGCTGTAAATGCCATAAACGATCGTCAGGTCGAAATAAGCTTTGTACGAATTAGCTCAGCACGACAAATAGTTGAAGATTACGTGATAATTACTACTTATCGCATACAGACATACTTGTGTATGTTATGATAAAAATTGTTGTAATTTGTAAGGACATATCGATTGCATATTGATATAAGACGTAACAGCTCTTCGTCAAGTATAAAGTTTGTGAGTTAGCACCCCTTGACTCATTTATGTTTTGTCTAGTATTACCTAAATATACATAGCTTCTCTGGTGGATCAAGAAAAGAAAGGGGGAGGGGGCATTGTCGTATCAATTTAAGAACTTTGTGCCCCCCCCCCCCCCCTTCTGTTTAATTATGAAAATTCATGTCTAAATTCCAGAACAATTCACAAACACTCTAAAACATCCTCTAATTCCGCGCATGTTTCTGAAATTCAAACCAAGCTTACTCGATCGTCATCTTATTCGATCTTGATATCGACACGGCTTTGGTGTAGATCTGGGGTGAATCTTTTACGTCATGCTTGACGTTAGAAGCTTATATCTTTTGCACGTGGAGGCATTAGAGTACTCAAACAAATGCCAAATTTACAAGAGATCTTCTTTGATAAATCTGAATGATATAGATTTGCCCTGTAGACGAAAAGGAATCAATCGAGCTATAAATAAATTTGAACACCGGTACCAGGCTTCCATAGTGATAAGAAACAGATTCCTGGAGAAATGTTTAGATGAATTTGCATCCATCTCTTTGAATCTTCAGATGCTGCATATGGGGATAATAAAGTAGTTTTGCAGTTTTTCTTTGTTTCGTTTGATTCTCACATCATCTGATCGTGAACAGCATTCACAGCTCATTTTCTTCATAAAATTAAGACCACAGGTGTAGACATGCAGGGAGGAGTGTCGTCAAAGTAACGTTTTATGGAGTCTTGATTGGTTGTGAGCTTCCTCAAAGCATGTTTCATTATGGTCACTTAACAAAATTATGATAAAAGTCTTGTCTGGGAATCAAGCAAAAACACATCATGGTGATTTATCTGTGAGAAGTAGGGCGTCGTCTATCAAAGAGTATTATATCTCAACCACATCTTGAAAAACGTTACAAATTTACAAACACACATTTTGCATAGAAACTGGCATGGTTTGGAATCGTTACAGCGAAAATGAATCCCTTCAAGGACATGTATGTTTAAACAATTTACCAACAAGAACTCAGGTATGATTTGATGGGCGTTTTTGAAGGACCAAGTTTGTAATGGTCAGTCACGAACCAGACTAAAGACGCAGGTGCCCGTTCTCTTATATGCTCCGTCATTGTTTTGTAACGTTATTTTAGGACCTCAGATAAACACTTGATGGTAGAAGTGTAATAAAGTATCTGTATTGTCCTCGTAAATACGACGTTAATGGTCAGCTCTGAGAAAGACCAGATAGAATTTGGGATTTAATTGTCCAAGCATAAGATACAGACGCTAGATGGAGAATGGTCAAAGTCCACATCGATATGGAACCAAAATTCTTGGTTTGACATATAGATAGAACGAACAAAAGCTTATCAAGATATCAAGGGGTGTGTGTCCAGTGTTGCATGGGATAAGTGTCCGGCCTACTATTTAAAAAAAAAAAAAAAAAAAAAAAAAGATAAAATAAAAAAATCATTTCTAGCAAATAGAAAAGGGGGAGGTATCTACCCCAACATCCTTCTATATCCGCATATGCAATGTACGTAGTGAAAAAAAAGAAGGAAAAAAAAAGAATTATTGAATATATTTGAAAAAAAAGATGAGGAAAGAAAAAAAAAAGATATTCAGATTTGTTTAGCCCGAATTGCATGATCAGACACGCTATTGGAAGAGGCAATAAAAATTCTATGATGATGTATTGGAAAATTTGAAATGAAATCAAATGTCAACTTGAGTGGAGCCCAATAGTTCATATATGGTTGGCTTTTATTGATACTTGGCAAATATTACATAAATTCTCTATTTATGATGCCATATGGAAAATGTGCTTCTTTATAGATTTTTGGTATTATTGGACTATTCAGTATCGTGTGATTTCAATGTTTATAGTAGACGTTACTGTTTGAAAAGTTAGCCATGAATGATAGAGCCTGTAGGTGCCCCGTCTTTGATGTTTTTCATTTATATGTAACCGATAAATTGATTGAATAAATTGCAAAGTTATACTTGAACTATTTTATATGGAAAATATGACGTAAACAAAGAGAGCCAAAGTGTTTCAATAGAGTTGGCGCGATAGGTACACAAATATTGAAATCTATTTACCCAGTGTCAAAAGGGTCTTTTCGCAAATCAATAAGGTTTGAGACTTGTGATTAGGTAGAACAGGTTAGAACGTTTGCATTTCCAACATCAGAGAGTTTGGATGGTTTTGTTTGATTATGTACATCTGTTTTACTTGGACAAAATTCCCACGCCTTGGTAAAACCAAGCCTAACCATAAAATAAAAAAATATCCAAGATTTTGATGTCCTTGTTTAAAAGCGAAAAAATTTTAATCTGTGAAATTAAGATTTTGAAAGCAGTATAAGTTATGAAAATATGAGATGGTGAAGATGAAGAGGAAAATTACTTTCAGTAAAACTACTAGCATTTCTGTCGTATTGTTCCTATATATAGTCCCTACTTGCTACTCTCTTGGTCATGAAGGAATCGCCCCATGATGCTCGTGACAATAACATTTTCTTTTTGCCCTTTTTTGACACACCCCATGTCCTCTTTATTAGAACTTGCATTCTTTTTCGTTGGAATTGTTTAATTACGTAATAAAGGTGCAAGAAAAGGGATACCCGCTTCCAGAAGCGATAAATCTTTGTGAGTCACCGGATTTAAAACGCCCCGTTCTTGATCTGACATTAAGTTATTTCGCTGACAAGAGAAATTAGCAAAAATCTCTTTACATATTTGCTGTTCACTAATATGAGAGTGCATAATTAGTAAGAATGCTCTCTATTGTCAAAATTTATATGATAGAGTCCCGTTATGTTTTTCCCGTTTCTTTATGATTTTTAAATCAAAGAATAGCCAAATTAGACAGATTCTTGTAAGCTTTTATGTAGCGGTTTTCGCTTTTCTTTGCCTTTGTTGGTTCTGGACAATTTGCCCGTTGATTACATTGGGGAGCCATATGTACATATCCGACTAATTGTTACCCGACAAACAACAGGGTCCCGTGGAGGAACAAAAGACCAAAAGTTTACAAAGAAAAGCTAATATTATACCAGTACTACAGAGGGGAGAGAACTGATCATTTTACAGGTCTATTCAGGACCGCCATACGTGTATAGGGTGGCAAATATTTGCTTTGTAATTCCAAATTTATTTTTCTGGAACTACTGTATGTGAGGGGTTTTTCTGTAGTAGACGGTATAGGCTTGTGTGAGGTAGTCGCTTTTATAATGAATCCACTTAATTCTGGACATAAACTGACCATGGGACAGCTAACAGGAATGACCAAGGTAAGGACTTTGAGTGATGGAGAGGAAGGGGGGGGGGGGGGGGGGGTTGCGTTGGAGAAGTGTCCTAAAATGTTCAAGTCTTAAGTCCATAAAATATCACCATTTTCGTGCGAGGGGCTAGTTCATCTCATTCAGAATTGGACAGTTACACAGCTTTAGAAAAGGGCGTAGGTGGAAAAGTTATCAATATTCAAGTAAAGTATCTATAAAACCAAGTATATTGAAAAAAATGCAACGCAAAAGTGTGCTTGTTCACCTTTAAAAGGTAAGATTTTTGTTGCGGAGAGATTTGAGGGAGAAAACTTTTTTCCCACACTTATTTTTCATCTTAAACCTGTTATAAAGGTAGACAGATCCCTTGTCATGCTTCCATTTCAACTTAACACATAATTACGATACATATACATGATGTAGGGCGAATTGGTGAAAACGTTCCCACCGTCTCCATGGTGACAGGAAAGTGTCAAAATTCTCACCTCTTATTTTGAAAAGAAAAGGAAGAGACACAGTCCCCAATGACAATAATAACATTGTACAAGGTCTAAAACTTCTCTGGTATTTGAAAAATAAAAAAGATAGGGTGACATGAAGAAAATTAAGCTTGACTCATCACGGCCATGACGAACACGCCGTTGACGTAAGGGACTCGAAGCTTACAAACAAAAGAGGGGGAAAAATTAACATGAAAATTCACTTTTCTCTAACACGTTTAGTACATTTTACATAATAAATGATTTGTGGTGAAGAGGGGCTCGCGGGGCTTTGATTTGAAAGTGATAAAGGAAAGAAAAAAGCAAACGTTTAATAAGAGTACAAAACTCCGCAAATGACCTTCACCTTGAACTATCGAACGTAGCCTTACCCAACTGTGGCGTCATTTTCATATTTCTACTATTTCTAACCTTTGACATCGCAAAAAAATCCGTACCCAAAATTTCTCATTATTTCAAATACATGATAATATACTGTCTTCTGATGAATATATTTTGTAATCTCCATGGGATGCTCTCGGGTTGTCTAATTTACCGAGTTTTAATCTTTTTCAAAATTTATGCACTGAATTCTAATTCGGGTGACGTCTGTCTTGTGAAAGTCTCGTAAACCCTCCTTCATTTCTATAGTATTTTGCTGTATTTGATGAAAATTTGATCGATTCGTATGAAATACATGTACATTAATTTTGTTACCCAAATAAACTTATCCATTTTCTTTATATCTCCATACATAGAGTAGTAAATCGAACGAAACAAAATTTTAACTTTCGCTGACTCTGAACTTTAAAGTTACTTGCGATAAAATTATTTCGTTTCAAAAAGAGTTCAATATTTAGTTATGTAAACGGAAATATATTCAGTCGTATATTCAACAAAATTGTAAAAATCCGCGGGAGCTCAAGATATCATGTGAAATACAAACAGAGAGATTTTGGAGCGCATAGTGGCATGAAAAATCTGTCTTTTATAATAAAGAATAAATATATGGTATTTAAGACATCCCATGGAACTCTTAGTAATAGAAAAATCTAATACGCAAAGGGTCTATTTATTTCAATGAATTCATATATGACATGAAAACTGAATAGGTGATTACGATAGTACGCTTGACATTTTATGATGGTTTGTTTCTGTCGTGGAAATAAATTACCAATTCGGAAAAAATTCAATAAGAGAGTTATCATGGGTTTTCCTTTTTAGGTCTAGGTTTTAAGTGCATTTTAAAGCTCTTCAATAAACATATTGAAAGGCAACAGAAGACGAGCTTAGAATAACTATGATAGATTAGTGGTGGATAGGCAGTTTTAAAGTCACGGTCAATATTTGCCGTACGTAATGAAAATGTTTGACTAAAAACTCGAGTTATTCGTGTATAGAGGATTCGAATCCGGTATCCATGGCGTGGTTACGGAGGCTGAAGAATGAATCTGGAATGAGTCAGGACTTGTTCTAAATTTTCATTCCCTTAAAAATACATACATCGGACTTAAGTCCTGTTTTCCATGGAGATAGGGAGCGCGGAGTTAGAAAACCGTGTCCGATCTCGTTTTATGTTTCTGTTTTCACATGCAGCGACACTAGTAAAAGTTGTTTATGAACTATCTTTGAAAACGAAGTCGGTAATCTTGTGTAGTGGCTATTAGTCAAGATAACATTCTGACCTTTATAAGTACTGGTCTTACACTCACCTGGCCACCAATGATATAGTGAAGTCAATGAGATATAAAAGAAAACCCAACTGATAACGGCGCCGTTTACCAAACGACAGTCCGGGAGGACTAATACTCTACTGTCGACTGTCGTTTAATTATCTAGGACAGATACAGCATTGATCAGGATAAAAGTAGAAATCTTGCTCGATTCAGTCTTATCTTTGGAGGAAAAACTCTCCTTTGAAATCATTCTTGATGTTTTCCTTTACCTGTTTAGTAGTTGATAAGTAAGATAAATCAGCTAACGTCGAATCTAGATCGATCAGTATGGCGAGATGATTACCTGTATTATTATGTCAAGACACAGCGCGAATTGCCTTTGTCGTTCAGGAAATTTCTAACGCATTACTACTTTAATGAAAATTCTCTCATTGCTTCGGTCATTATTTTGGCGCCAAACAAAAGAATAACCGGCTCTCTGATTGATTGTGATCTGTAATGAAAGTCCGACATGCTAGTAGATCATAATCGGGCGCGGGAAAACCAGTCGGTTCGGTGGATCTAATAACATGTAATACAGACATGCTCTTTTACGATATTGTTACTTGTTGTTTAGCATAAAAAATTTCACACAATGGGTCCTCTATATTTTTTATTGGGTATATTGGTAGGCATATATTAGGCACGGTCCATTTGATATTCTGGGGGGGGGCTTGGGTTTTTTTCGAAAAAAATAATTTTGCTCTGAATTTTGATGAAAAAAATTAATTTGCTTATGGTGTGACAGAAAAAAAATAATCTTGCTCTTACAAGTAATCTGAATTTGAAGAACTACCATAAAATTCACTTAAAATTCCTGAAAAATTTTCGGCTCGCTTCGCTCGCCGCAGTTTGAACTTTCTGAAACAAATTTTTGGCTCGCTTCGCTCGCCATAGTTTTCTTCTGTAATGACAAGATCATATTACAAAATATCAAAAGTGTGCATGTGACTGAAACAAGGGGCTTCCTTAAATGCTTAGATATATTATCAATATAATTTATTACTATTAATATTAATAGATACATGTATCACCATAGTGTTTAATTTTTCATACAAGCTTGGAAGGAGAATTTCTTTCATTTTTCACTAGTTTTCATTTCTAGTTCTACATGCAAAAACTTGCCTAGAAGACCCTCCCCTCAGGCCCTGTTACATGACCTTATATACATTTTGTTTGCTGAAAACTATAAATCGCATATTGTAAAAATCTTTAATCTCTCTCAGTTTAGATGTAAATACAAGTTTTACATAGAAATAAAGTAATGTTTAGAGTTTAATCTAAGTAAAAATAAAGAATTTCTATTGAAAAAACACAAACATTCTTAATATTCACATCAATTGTTATTAAAAAAAATTTCCTTGTTCCAACTTTGCAAGAAAAAAATAATTTTGCCCTGGTCCGGGGCGAAAAAAATAATCTTGCTCCGACAAAAAACCCAAGCCCCCCCCAGAATATCAAATGGACCATGCCTTAAGATGAAATCTAGATCCTACTTCGCTATTTATCTTGGGCGATGAAAGACGCAATAAAATTTTCTCTTTGTACACATCAATACATGTATGTGTTTCTGCATGAAACAAACCACCAATAAAAATTGATACGTAAGAGGAGTACTCAGTTACTTTTGGTAGTTTTTACCTTTCGAACATAAATCCCACTATTGACATGTTGTAAAGCAGCTTGACGATTTTTTGCATAGTACAAGTACATGTAGTACTATTTGATTAAGGGTAAAGAATGCCTCATATATAGTTTACATGTCATGAACTTATATTACAAGACATTCAGTGCCTGATAAGGCGACTTGTCTTTCGTTGTTTCTGTTGTTTTCTCATGGGTCCAAAAAGAAGAGTTCGAATCGCCTCTGACACCTGAAAAGGTTGTCCAATTTGTCAGTTAATCGACAAAACAATAAAGATCAGGTGTTGTATATTATCATGCAGAGTTTTTGTGGAATAAAAGAAATATCTGGTATTGTGGAGAACAAATAAATATGGTATATCTGATACATACTTTACGACTACGTCAAATCTGTTTACGACATTTGGCGCGTAAACGCCAGCGGAAGTAGCCGTACATTGTCGTAAATAACGGGTAAATTTGTTAACGATGGGGTAAAATTGGAGAGACAATGGCGTTAATAACGGCACTTATCACCCAATCAGAGAAACCGTTATGTCGATTGTGTAATGGGACAATAATCAAGTGCAAGGTGCACCACAGATGTAAACAAACTATAACAGCCGATAATTCGCCCCGATTCATGCAAACAATTCATCCAGCATTTATGATTAGACATGACAGCCTATTTATTGTCTGCGATTATCGCCCTTAGAGAGGCCACATTCTGCTGTCTATGAGACGGGAAGCAAATTCCTCATGGTTGTCCCTTCATTTACATTGTAATAGACATGCTATATTCTCTGTTCTTGCTGTGGGGGTTGTTATTTGGGGCATAGTGATGTACAAGAAGTGTGAATGAAGAGAGATTGACATTCCTTGTTTTCTTACAGTATCAATAATTGTCAGAGTCTGTACTGGACTCAGGAATTGACGCTCACGCATAGAACAACAAGTTATACAAAATGTAGTTTCTGTTAATAGATACATTTTTTTGTGTATGACAGATGACTTGTATATCAGACGGTCATTCTCATTAAATTTTCACCTTTTCCTTAACATTATTGTTGCTTCCAAATTTTGAGAAGTCTTTTTATCTCGTACATTGCAGATGGTAACAAAAACAAAGAAGATATTCGTAGGAGGTCTTTCGGCGGCCACAACAGTAGAAGATGTAAAAAACTACTTCCAGCAGTATGGAAAGGTAGGTCAACGGTTGCCATGGTTACTGATTGAGGTCAATGCCATAGTGATGATCACGTCAATAGGGATTTGCCGCCAATCTTTCTGTCTGGTCATGTCTTAATCAACAAGGAAGACTCGCTTGACAATTACTTACATCTCAAAAGCATTTTCTGAGAGTTTGAAAGCGAAATGTCAGAAGTCTTTAGCAAATCAATAATTGTTGTGTCTCAGATATTTGACTGTAATGTAGCAGACGTTATTGCCTGCACGGCCATCTCTCCCTGTCCAGTGACAAGATAGGGTTTCCTCAAGCCTAGTTAAGATCGTTTAATACAGACTCCCTAGCTTTCTGCTTTTGTTGTAATGTCACAAAGTGAGGTCTTGATTGCCGGGACTTTTCCTTAATTGGATCTTCATTTCCTATCGATTTAAGACCTCGAGCTATATGTTGTGGAGAAAGACCCTGAACGACGCACATACACAATGTATAAGGTACAAAAAAGCCCGAATCGCCTGTTGTTCAAAGTTCAAACCGAGACTTCTCAAATGAATCAGAATTCTTTACGAGTATGAGACGAACAAGAATCTTCTCAATATAGGCCACAAATCTTCAATTGCTTTATCATGCATATTTCTATCGGGAACAATACTGGCGACCATTTCTCAAGCGATACTAAATGGGGCTATCACATAAACTAAACTAAATCATCAATAAAATTTGATTGAAAGTAATCGGAAAGACATTTTTCATTTGCCTTTCGTAGTTTGTTTATCGAAAATCTATTCAGAAGGGGTTAGATAAAAGTCAAATCGGATATGGTCACCAAGGATAAAACCCTACCATAATAACGTATGATTAGAGATAGATTATTTATCATAAATTTATTTTCCATGCTCGTCGAGTTAGGTTTAACATTTTGGCTTTTAGACGTCGTCCGCGTGTTTGTATCAAATTGAATGAATGTTTATTTAATGGGGATTATGTATAAAAGAAAAATACCTTTACTCACTACTTGAAATAATTGATACCATTGAAAACTTTTAAATGTGACCCATTTAAATTTTGTTGAAATTTTAAAAGTCGAGGTCTAACCAAGGTCTTATGGGATTTTTAAGTAACTCATAGATACCACAGTACTGATGTAAACGTGTGCTATGTCATTGTACTAAAACCAGAGGCAAAAATTGGCTCGACAATATTAGAGCATTTTGCATATTTATATAGTGTAAAAGTAAGATTATCGACCTAATTATGTTTCAAATAGTTTTGTTGCGGAAATATCGACAGATACACAAAAAAAAAACCCCTTGTAATCATGACATGTCAAATACCAAGAAGTCATATAAAAGACAAGTTCGAACCTATTAATGTCAAAATGCTTGTACTGTGTATTGTATTACACGTGTGTTAGGTCAAAATGGAGGTCAAAACACATAAGGTCAGGGATCATGCCAATCTGAAATGGACGTCGCCGTCAGAAGGTGTTGCGGTATTTAGACCTTAGTCATTTTATGTCTGGAGAGGCTGTAAAAATTAGGAAATGTCCCCCAAGGGTATGGTAATATTGTACAAGATAAAAATAGGATAGAAGGGGGAAGAATGTAATAGAAATATCAATTACCGGTTATGACTTCTACTATAATTGGTTTGTTTCCTTAGTGCATGTCGATTTATGGGGAAAATGGTCGTTAGTTTAGAAGTATGAAATCTTCCTTTGGTAAAGTATAAATAATATCGACGGAAACTCATGTTCTCGGAGTATCGTTACACGATCAGGTCTGCACAAACGATCAATTTGTAGACGAGGGAATAAATCCAGAATGCGAGGGGGGAAATTGTTTCTTTCATTATAACACCATTTCCTCTAATCACTGTCCCCATTTATTCTCGTTTCAAAGGGGTTCAGATCATTTTATTTTATCATATACAATCCTCGTGTAAATCTATATTGTAAAAAAAATTACCATAACTTTGAACGTATTTGGATCTCAACTTGCTCATTTTGGGATTTAAATTTTAATTAACTACAAGCATGCAATTTAGCTCCATCTTTCTGATATGTCAATTGAAAATAAAAACTTGGAAGTTCTTCATTCTCATACAATATCATACACAGTGGCGGATCCAGCGCCCTCTTTGCCGGGGGTCAAGGGGCGAATTTTGCCGATTTTGACTGAAAATGGGCCAAAATATACCTGTTTTTTTTAAAATTTTGGGTTAGTGCCCAGGAGGGGGGGGATGCCCCCCTCCGCACCCGAATCCGCCACTGATACAATATTTTATATAAGATAAAAAGATTTAAGTACATGGAGCGCTTGCTTATTCTAAACCTTCTATATGGGATTTTCATGTAACTGGGAAAAATCTATCTTCATAGAGCCTACCAACATCCGTCTGATTGCTTTTACCTTAAAACATCAAAGAAAGCCGCTTATAATGAAATCGTTCATGTGAAATCGCGCTATCCGAACGGATCGGTCACAGAATAAAGTCAATTCATATATATATATATATCGTTTACTCTTTAATAATATCTTGTACATCATAACCCTACAACTCTCTGAATTGAAAATAAAATTATTAATTCATCTTTCATTAGCAAAGCAGGAGGCGTCGTTGAGTAGGAAAAAAAGATGAAATCAATGTATATTATACTCGCTTCAAAATGTTCAACTTGAAATTCGTTGAGGCGATAAAAATCTTTAGAATTTGTAGAAGATGCTTAGCGAAGTTTGCTGTCATAGAGTCATTGACGAGCATGTAGGTATAATCCATGGGTCAGGGGTTTTATTTCGCCCAATATACCCCGGGCTTGTTATTAAAGGTACCCGACTTTGTTCTTGTTTGATACTTGATTGACACCTATGTCATACATCTACAATAAGACAACCATATCATATGACATATCTCCGTATAATTGTATACCACTCATAATTCACCATATGACAATGTGTTTAACAAATGATATGTGCTTCATATTTGAAAATTAACACGCTACAAGATGGGTGTTAGATGTAAAGTAAGATAGTCTCAGCTTCGGTGTAACGTAAATTGCTGCTTCAAGGTTGAAAACTGAAGCTTAAATTGCTGTACTAGTAATAGTATACGTTTTATTTTTTGTTTGGAATTGTGTTTTCTATTGTAACCGTGAGGCGCGAATTCTTAGTCTATAAAAATGTACTGGAAATCGGAAATGATACGTACGCGAATCGTAAGAGACTTGGAATTTGAAGGTTTTAAGATGTCTACACATTGAATACCGTAAATTAAGACAAATAGGGTAAGAGATTCCATTAGTGAGTGCACATCCGCATCTTAATTAGGAATTTCACGCTCGAGTTGCATTTACTTTCAAAATACTTCTGATGCATTATGTGGAAGTGCGCTAGGAGTATTCTTTTCTAAGCATTTGGAAGAGCGCTTTTCTGAATATTATAAAGAATTTACTGCACAAAACAAAAGCCAGAAAAAATAACACAGAGCAAAATATTTTAATTTATTGTGAGACAGAAACGGAAAGTAGATACGTTGACACAATAACAAGCTGGAGACAAGATTTTACATGTTTACTTTTCATCGCCTCTCACACATTTTTGCCTCAGTAACTCGTGTGTCAAAAAGCGTTAATCCGGTTGTACGGACAAAAGAATTAGTGTGGCTTTCTCATTCAGTGCCCAGGATGTAATAAATGTATGAATAATTCATCATTTCATTTTCTATATACAAGGACACGGTTGTATGGCAAATCACTTCTACCTATCGATAAAACTTAAAAGAAGTTGCATTTTTGGCACACCGAGTGAAACCTCCATGGTGTTGGTATTTACCAAGTTTCTCTTAGTCACAAAGCACTATTGAAAGTCAACTCCTACGTGATTAGAATGTATTTTGGGACTTTTTATGGACTTTATAAATCTTTGGTCTTGTTTAGAATTTTTGTAACCTTCTTGTAGAAACGATGAAAAGGTCACTCATCATGTTTCAGGATATTATAAATTTTGACGTGTATCACTCGAAAATGTCGTCGAAATTGATTAATACCTGACAATTAAGATATCAAAACTTCTTGACCTTCAAATTTACAAGGAATGTAAGATTGCACAATAAATTTACAAACATTGGAAACGTTATATTGCCAAAGTTGTTCCAACTCTCTTCTAAAACCACAAGTATGGTCAAATTATAGGAGCTCTTTTGATTGGAGGTACGAAAGCGTGAGAGTCGCGCCAAATCTCATTGTTGCCTTCCCTGGATTTTCTGTTTGTTTTTCTAGCTGTACCAAACAGAAGATTATCTTGACCCATTGTGCGAGACCAGGTGCCGAAAGGCTTTTCCTGAGCCAAATTATTAGGTAATGGAAGGAGTTAATGGTTTAACTTTTAAATAGTTATTAGTTTAATCTTGTAAAAAGTTAAAGAACAGGTACTGCACAGACATAAATGGTGTAATTGACTTAAAAATGAATTTGAAACACGAACGAAAAATCGATCGTCTTCTGGTGACAATATATATACTGTTACAAATGCAATCGTTCTATTAATAATAACGTTTATTTGATTTTTTGAAGGTAGACAATGATAACAATAAAATTTTCTTTGAATTACACTTTGGGGATTTTTAAACAACTTCAACATCAACTTCTCCCACCCCTTAAAAATCAGACATAAGAAGTTTAAGTTCAGAGAAACACAACATTTCCCGTCTCCCACTATGTGATGTGGTAATAAATTTTAGAGATAATTTAATGATTTGGTCGTTAAGCGCTTGAATAATGAGTGAATACCTGAGATTTGTCATTAGGCTTTTATCTTGACACACATTAACATAATTATTTGTCTGACTTAACGTGTATAACAAGGTTCCTAATTTATGGAGGACTTTTAGTTGAACGAGGATGTGCTTCACCTGTCTAAAATTTGCATGTCAACTCAATTCGACCGACGTCTTAGTTACAATTTACAAGATTGAAATTCATGGTGTCTTCATTTGTATCCCCAATACTAAGAGGAAAACGCAAAGTGTCCACGACGCGAAATTTCTACACGTCAGAAAATATCAGATTCGTATCTATATTGTGATGTAATATAATTTCACAGGAGCAAATGTATACGCGACCTTTAATCTGTCTAAGTAGATAGGAAGGATATACCGCCTTATGTCACTTGTAGTACGAGTTGATTTAGTGCGACATAGCCTCTGTTTACATAATCTGCAAGGTTGTTCGCTATTAGAGCATTTCGCACAGGAAGTCTTGGACTGACTTTGTCTAGCCTTAGATATTTCTAAATCATTAATGTATGGTTATGAAATTGATTGCAGGCCATGACTCCATTTTTGTATGAAAGACAAAAAAAAAAAAAAAAAGAAAGAAAGAAAACGAGATCATATGGTGAAAAGGAAGTGTTTCCTTTTGCTAATGAATCTGTCTTTAGTAATGTTCCATCATCTTTGTCTTGATATCACGCTAACATTCTTACCTTTACACGAATTCTAAAAATTGTTTCGCGTTCTGAGCGAAAGACTTCTCTATACATTTCTATAACTACGCCCCCACTTTTTGTGACAGTAATTGAAATTGATTTCATTTTGATAGAATTTGATTGAAGTTTGCTTAGCTTAGGCTGCAATAATAACAGGGAATGTCTGATTTTGATTAAACTGAACCTGCTTGACTTTTCCCTTTGTAATTTAAGGTCAGACATATGCAATATTTAAATTTATACTTGGAAATTTACTTCCTAATCTTCATTTATGATTAATTCTTCAGAAAAGAAAACCCTTTCTTTTCATAAATGTATTTTCAATTGTCATTTGATTACTGTCACAATGCGTTAACACCAAGTAGTCGTTCAGCCAATCGCATTGCCTCGTTTGGCACATCTATCCAATCAGAGCGCAGAAAAAGTGGGTGAAATGATTGTTTTTAGATTGTAAACACGTGTATACAATATACCAGCTTTGTCATCCGTAATATTGGCAGCCACAGGGAGTAGGGGCCTGTAGGTCATCCCAGGTGAGACCAAAGATACATAATTAATGGTAATTACCTGCACATGCAGAGAATTATGATTTCCCGCCAAGGGAGATGTTCGGGAACATACGACAGGTAGCAGAGAGCTGTACGTCCCCTTGTAATACACGTAGCTTTACAGATATTGGTTGTTTCTGAGTTCGTTTTCCGTTCATTGGGAACTAGATGGAATAACCTTCAAACCTCTTGGTTACCCATCAAAATCGACCCCTGACCTTTTTGTAACAAGGGTGATGATTGGTCTTTCGTCAATATGAGCGGTCAATGTTTTTGTGTGTTTCAAGATTACAGTTTTCATAGTATTGGTGATATCCATCCTGGTTCTTATTTTCGTCATACTCGCAATGAAAATGCGATCATGAACTGAATTTTTGTCTTTGTTCTTTAGCATAATGAAGAGGATAGAAATGTCTATAAAAGTTTATTTCCCAAATTTGTTGGGCAGTAATCATGGAAATCTCATTAATCAGAGCGTTTGAGGCGAGCTTATCTGGTGGTGATTGATTTTATAGTTGAGGTGAAGGTGTCATGTTATAGTCTGTAACACCCTATTGGACATCTTATCAATACTCTAAAAGATATATGGCTCGGCAGGTGAGACTGGTGCTCTCCGGGAATCAGATGCTCAGGGGAAATGACGTTTTTAGTAGAATGAAAGCGAGTCGATGACCCCGGGAAAGGGTGAAGGCAGGGTACCTCTTGAAATGTTTATTGTTTTATGAACTTGATTATTATTTTATGTCTTACATTCATTTTTTTTTTTTTTTCTTTTTGCAATTGAAAAATAGATTCTACGGCGTGATTGATTGGATGTTGGAACCTTTCAAAGACTAGAGGTCAAGGTCGTTTTTGTACTCCTGATAATGACATCCATAAATCATAGCAAAAGTATTAAATGTGTAGGTATTGGCTCAGAGTTTTTAGCAGAGGTGTAGTCTATAAAGGTATTTAAATGAGAACTTTTGTTGTTCGCCGCTATAGACGAGATGGTGGGCTAATGTCGTTTCCATGGACGAGAAACGAAGACGAGGGAATGTGGTAATTTGCAGCTCATTTTCCCACGAATTGCTGCACAAAATTGAGGGCCTGATGATTACACTAGTTTTGGGTTCTCTTTAGGTGTTGATGCATAGCTTACCAATGTGATCTGTACTTTTACTGTACATCTGGTCGCTTCACTGTCACCCAGGCGCTGTAACCAGAGACTTGGTCGTGCTGTGCTGTAGTCGACTCGGGGTGATACCGGCGATGAGTGACACGGTCCAATCGTTCATCCTTGGCGTACTTTACTATAGAATCGTTATGTGTTGCAATAGATAACAAGAAATAAGAGATTCTGCTATTTCATTAAAATTTAAAAAGCTACCTGCTGATCGCATCATCCTGCTCGTCATTGAATGAGCTATTTATAGATTCAGATCAGTTCCATTTCCTGAGCGAAATCGGCATGCTCCTTTCTCTGACCCAGATAAGGAAAACAGCAAAGATACCCCTCAAGTCAAATGTAACCTTGTCGTGAAAGAATCTTGTGTGACTCACCAAGTCACAGAGAAGTCAAATTCTGTACTGTCTTGTTTTGTTTAGTGATTCATAGGTAAATTTCTTACTGAGAAAAAGAACCTCCACCCTGATCTCGCATATTACTGCAAAAACGCAATGGCAACCATTCATACCTTAAAGACAATACAAACTATGTCAGAAGTACGTATAGGATTGTGAGGACTTTGAAAGTTGTGGCCGATTGTAGTATCAAAGATACATGACAATGGTAAGCAGAATTCATGTAGTCATTCTGAGACCATATTCCATATTGCATTTGTCCTCTCAAGGATTCGCAAACTCAAGCCCCCTCCCCCACCCACCCCCGGCCCTCCTATCTCAACACACTGTAAGGTTTTACTGTCCCGATACCTGGCGGATAGTTTAATTGTGAATTTGAGATGCTGTAATTCTATTCGGTTTGAGTTTTATTTTCTGGCAGCGCTGGGATATCTGACTATTTCACATTGATTGATTGGGATGTGAATGTAACCTAGCTGAGGACCCGTCTATCTGAGTAAAAGCGATAGTTGGACGTTATTCACTGTACGTACCTGTCGTGATTAATATTATATCCCAGGCAGGGATATTGGACCGGCAATGGTCCCGATTGATATCGTAGAAAACAAATACAAGAGGGGAATTCAAATAGGACTGCGGGATTTCTTGGTCTCCATGACAACCTTACCCGGTCCGTTGTGGTAACGGGACGGTTGTTATTTGACATGGAGAAACTTGTGCAAATGAAACTGTAATATGTCGAGTTTCTTACCCATAATCCATCACTTAGAAACAAGACAGCAGACGATTGGATGATTATGGCGGTAAACTGCACATGCTACATCGTGTCGTGATTTCCTGCCCTATCAGGCTAATTTAATCAAATCAAAATTTTATTATTAATTTCAAAAATTGCATACTACTGTATGCACAAAATTATGAATAAATTTCTAAATGATATGACATTGTTGACCGAAGATTAATCTTATTTTATATTAACGGAGAAGTTATTAGATTCAAACAAACATTCGCAAATATTATAAGCTACTCGGTGGGAATGCATTTGCAGTGAAGTGCGAATCCATATAATATTAATTGAATTATTGGCACGTGGAATTGTACCGTTAAATTGAATTTTTATGAGAGGCTATTTTGGTAAACCGTCTCATGAATAAGTTAGGTTTCTCTTTCTGTTAAAGAATTGTGTTTTGCTAAGCGTCTGGTGAATTGAAATTGGAAAGTGGAGTAGCGCACATATGAATTAATATTTGATTTAAATTATTCTTGGAGAGAAATGCTATAGGAATCTGATAATGCCAACAGGGGGCGCTCCAGTACATTCTACTTAACACAAATCAGATCTGCTTTACCGGGTATATAAATGTCAGACAATCAGGATTTCGACCTATTAAGCAATTTTGTGCCTAATGCTGCTATAAACTCGTAAAGTCAACTCATTTGGGCTACTTATAAGCCTCGCCAGATAATTACGGTTTCTAAAATCTTTCCAACTGCACAGCTTCGAAATAGATTTTGATTACATGTATTTTGCATACAATTCATCAGGAGATAGGACAGTAACATGCTTAGTACATGGACCTTACTCAAAGCTACTGCATCCGCAAATGTTTCTACGGGAACGAAATTCATCTGTTCTTTCCTTGCATCTAAATCTAATACAAATGTATGTGAGACAAACTGGTGATAAACGTACAGACTGATGGTAACTCTGACCTTCCCAAGGAAAAAATCCTTATTTCCCACGGGATATATCCACAATTTGCCGATGCAGTAAAATTACATTTTGTCGATGTTTTGTGAATAATCAATTTGTTTGGATGCTGGTCCTTGTTTCTGGATATCGATGTACACAGTCCTCGGCGACTTAGGGACTGAAATCAGATTAGTTTAATTTGTTCTGGTGGCTGAAGAGAACCATGATCAGGGTGCTCCATCAAACTCTGACATCCAATCTTATAGTATGGATTACCTCCCTTTCAGGGGGACCTTTCACTACACTCTCCCTTCTTTTGTTTAATCAGAGGACACGAATCCTCGATATGACGTCAGGTCATTCCCTTTGGAACACATAAGCCGACCTCTAGAGAGAATTAATTTCCTAAGGAAAAAATAGTATTAATTTCCCAAGGAGAAAAAAAGGCGACCACCAGAATATAGAGTAGGCCAAAGGAAGTTGAGTTGTAGGAATTTTACCTAATAAGATACAAAGCAGGTTTTATTGTATCTATTCTAATTGAAGCTCGTAGACTTGCAGATAATCACTGAGACAAGGTGCTCAGAATCGACGATACGGACACGAAAACAATGTCACATGATGATTCAATGTATATATAGTTTTGCTTTTGAGATTTTCTTGTATCAAATGAGCATTAGTGTGGGACTGTGGGTCTTTCTGCCTTGTCACAATCAACGATAGGACTTGAAAATAACCTCATTTTCATTTTCAAGTGTTACCTCATAATGTGACGTCATACATAGCATCAGTCTCGTGACGTGATAATGGCCAATCAGATTGACTGTATTTCAAAAAACAAAAGACTATTGTCGGCCATTATCGATAAGGTTAAAAGATTCCTTCAGAAATCATATCAGAACTGAAAACGAAGAAGATGGAAAGCTTACAGGGGTTATCATCTGCTTGGGAAAAATAAACATTTAATATACTTAGATTGATCAATGAGAGAATTGCATGGTAATTAGCCACGGCTGATTCTGATTGACACCAAGAAGTATTGATAGTGCTAAATGGGGAAAAGTCAAATGGATTTAATCCCATTGAGAGCCTTCTGAATGCTGCTTCTTTAGAACCGAGGTTTAGTGTAAATGTCAAGCATTATGGGAAGCTCAAGGAAGCTGACGACGCCGCTATGTGCTCGTCTTAGAATGTTGGTTTTTAAATTGTTTGCAGTTTGTAACGATGTGATTCATTTCTGATGTAGGAAGTTTATATGATCATATATGATGGATGGGTTTGTGTTAGGCAATGTGCAATGTTATTTTCCGTTATGTCGTCAGGGGTATCTAGTGCAATGAATCTTATCAATGTCGCAGGGGTCATGGGTGGCGCTCATCAAGGTCTTTTCGTGACGTCATTTGTCACGCTTGCGTAGTAAATACTAACAATTTAATTAAGCTTAATATCTGTGACATTATATCTATAGATATGGTCTGATCAAATCCGCACATGCTATACATTTGTACGCGTCTCGAGGTTTGTCCTTTAAGTTTGTACATGTTTTTAATAAGTCATTTGAAACATACATGGATCGCAGTCTTCGAAAATTCTTATCAAATTTTTACACGGTGTAATTCGTCAAGGCGTGGACAGGTTTTTATGTTAGGTCGGTAATTGATACATGAATGTGTGTTTATTTTTGACAATGTAGAACTTGTTATTTCAACACGAAATATCTGGATAAGGAAACTTTGTATGTGTATGAGTCACTAACATCAATTACCGCTTTCACTTAAAACACCTGTAATTACTGACTAAGTACAACTTTTCTCAAGCATTGATTAAGGCATTTTAAAGATATTTCTCTGATAAGATCTCTACATCAAGATTTCCATTCTGCCCATTACTACTAATAAGACAGTCTATAACATCGTTCGGAAAACCCATCCAGAATTGTTCTTCGCTGTAGACAGCTCTCAACTGTATCCATGGGGCTTCCTGGAAATTCATGGCGTCTTCTAGAAGCGCCATTAGGTAGCTTCTTTAATAAAACACTGGCTTTGTCAACTTGTCGAGATCAAATTGAATCCTTAAAACATAGCACACTGGAAATGCAATTTGTGGACGTTTAGCCTGCAGATATGAGCTAAGAGAGTGTGCTAGCTCGGTTCCCCAAATTAGATCATAATCTTTAGACAGTCAAGATTTCGTCTTGAATATTCAAGATTCTTTGTTGACGAAAGAGAAAAAAAAGGTCGGTGATGCTTCAGGCAAATTTGTTTGAAAGTTATTTATTGAAAGGAGCGGAAAGCTTGTTATTTCTTTAATTTTACCGAAATACTGTCATGATTTCACATTATTGCACAAAATGAAGTTACTGATAGACCGGCAGCCTCCCTCTTATCTAGAGGGCGCTACTTATGCAAAGTCAAGAAAATAGGTTCTGTATAAGAAAATACGCTTTATCCAAAAATCAGTTAAGTCCATGAGTGTAGACTATTTTGAGTCATCTTTACATTTTTGCTTGAGAGCAGAGGAATTTGAATTTAGGAACAAAATGAAGTTACTTACAGACCATCTCTTACCTAGAGGGTGCTTTTTATGCGAGGTTGGAGAAATAGACTCTGAGAAGTAAAACTTAAAGAATAGACCATGGCAATTACATTTTCGCCTGAAAGCAGAGAGGGAATTTCGAAGGTACAGAAAGGCTAATTTGACCCCAATTATAACGGCAATTGTAAAAGAAATATGAAACGTCGTGACCGAAGAATCATTAGGTCTCTCATTTGACAAAGAATTTAAATGCATTATAGCACATCGAATGTCAATGACTTTGGGCTCGAGAAGTATAGTGAGGCGAATTTGAGTGAAACTGAGTACTTTGGTCGCAACAAAGCTGTTTTCGACTGTGTTGAAGTCGAAGTAAAGTCAGATAGTCTAGATGAATAACATTGTCGTATTTCGTGTCTTTAATTGAATATAGAAAGCCATGCACGTGTGTAGGCCTTCAAGCAAAAACAATTAAGATTTCTCTTAAAAATGAATTCTCCTGTAACATTAAAAGCTTAAGTGTTCTCGATCTTTTTGCCTTTAGAAGGTGCATTTTTCAAGGTTCGCTTGATGTCTTGACATTCCATTTAAAAACAAACAATATCCCTAGTTATTGTATTGAGTACCTCCCATATATACCCCAGCGTTATGTAACGGAACCTAACCGGTACAGGTCTGAGTGTCGGGGTGTATTTTACCGTGATTTGGGTGGCATACAAACGGTACGATAACCCGATAGCTTTGCATTAACAGCTCTGCATTGTGATCTTGACTGGCACGTTTGTTTAACGATGGATGTGTCTTTATTTGGCGATAACTTTGACGTTATTGTTAGCCATCCATCCGTGCGGACTTTATTTAGCCTTCAAGGCGATGCACACGTGATAAAGACCGACCTTGATGACGCTATAGTCCATTTCTCCCATCCTGTCGTTAAATTGTTTCAGGGCACAACTTGTGATCAAATGACCGTGGGGAAATCATTATGCTGATAACACAAACGGTTCGTTATCTGGGTCAAATTCTTATGGTTAGTACCTGACATTCTTACGTGTACCTGTACGTGTATAGGTCATTATTGTGTACACAACCCCCGTAAACAGATTAAAAGAATTTCAAAATACTAATGAGTATATGCAATAGGTAGATCCAAACATTTTTTGCATTGAAGGGGTAGGAAATTTCAAATAATTTCGCTAGATTCAATGGTAAAAATAATATCAGTAACTAGATGGCTACTGTTGCAAGCAACAGACGGATTCCTCCTTTATTAGACCTTCGTCGGAACTGAAGTCTTAAAATCCGAATAAAGAAGATGAAAAAAAGAATAGTCGCTTTAGTACCTTATTCACTTCAGCAAATGAGTCAAAAGAGCCTTTGTCTAACATGGGACTCTTATCTATTTATCGACAAAAAAGAAGAAAAAGATGATAAATACCTTTCAAGTGTAGGAAGGCTTTAAACTCCTAGATCTATTCTATCCATTTTGAATCCTTTTAAATTACTATCCCAAAAAGAATTGCACAATGAATTAGCAATGAGAAAATTTCTATAAATAGAGAATGAAAACAGCATGAAAGTACAGACAAGTAATGCTACTAAGATAAAAAAGGAAACAGAGAACAAGAATAAAAGAGTTATCTATCTTACTATGTAAAGTTCAAATAAGAAGTACTACTTGTGTGAAGAATAAATATTTAAGAACAAAATCCTATCTATCCTACAAGAGTAAATGTTATTTATGACCTTGAAAAAGTTAATTTGACCTTGAACCAAGGTTATGGATGAAAGATAAGCATTTTAGTTTATTCTCATCAAGATTCCTTTTCATCTATTCAAAGCTCAGAATTTAATCAACAAAAGTCTGTTGTGACCTTGAAATCGAACAAATGACCTTGGGTCAAGGTCAAGGTGAAAGGACTTAATGCAAGGAATATTTGCGCCAAGTTTAAACTCTCAAGGTCAAATGGTCTTTGTTCTATAGGTAAAATTTTGTTGTGACCTTCAGAATGAGAATTTGACCTTGGGTCAAGGTCAAGGTGAAAGGGCTTGGATCAATGATTGTATTAATGAAGTTTGAACTGCCAAGGTCAAATAGTCTTTGTTCTATAGGCAAAAGTTTGTTGTGACCTTGAGAATCATAATTTGACCTTGAAACTAGGTCATCATCAATAACTACCTATAAGTAACCTACCATCCAAGTTTCAACTCAAAATCTCAAAAACTGTAGAAATTGGCACTGTGCCAATTTAAAGTTCCATTTTCAACTCAAAATAGCGCGAAAACCGTAAATATTTTATCGAACATGTAAGTGTATAAAAGTTTGCAAACTTCCCAAAGAACAATATAAAACAAATTTCATTCAAATCGCACGGTTGGTTTAGGAGTTATAAGGTTTTAAAGATTTTACCTTTGATGACCTCTAGCGGGGGCATATGTGAACTTTTCGACAAGAAAAAAAATTTAAATTAAGATCTTTATTTGCTCTTTCACGTGATACTTTCCATTTTATCATATGATGCGGTACTTTGTTGTAACGTCTCTGGATAGGCTTGGGGGTAAGAATAATAATAATAATAAGAATAATAAGAATAAAGAAAAGACAATACAATAACAGGAAGGATTCCGACGGAAGTCGGAATCCTTAATTACATGTAGAATACATTTTTATCGATGAAATCTACAATACATGTACTTGACTTCGGGGTAAGGAGTCCTTCGGTCGTTTTCACTTTTGTTTCATTCCGTTTGGACTTGCCAAGGCACCGCATCTTTTTATGGCGTTTGAATGTATATATTACACTTGCTCAAGAACAAAATATATCAGTTTGTTTGCCCTACTTCGGTCTACTTTCACGCTTACGTAAGACATACATAAGTACTTTTTGACATTAGAGGAGGGTTTCCTATCAGCGATAGTGGAATCCACCCTGTTATAACTGGAGAAATACGTCAAACTCCGTTAAATAACTCGTAATATTCGGTATTGGCAATATCTGAATAAGTCATTAGACAAATCTTAAGGTGGTTGAGAAGAGGGTACGATAACCTTGGCTGTCATCAAAGAGATATTCCGATCTCGAGTTTTTCTCAAACCTTTTATTAATATATTGAATGGTGGGAAATTTGACAGGTAGATAATAAGATGATTCGCGGCGGTACTATCGATAACCTGTCTGCTTTACGATCAGGCTTTTATTCCTTACTCTGTTATTTCGATTTCAATCACTTTGTATCCCTAATGTAAGTTGAGAAAGAATGCATTTTTGGTTCTGACAAGAATTTGTTGGTACTGAGCGACTTTTGTAATCGACTAATTAAATCACTACCATAAATGCAGGAGTTCACTGGGTGGTAAAATGGAAGGAACGCGGAGCTAGGTAGTCCTGGTCTCGGATTGCAGTTTAATGTTCGTAGATGTTAAATGATAGAGCGATATTTCTGATAACGATTGAAATCGTTCAATATGCACCCTTTTATAAAAATGTAAGAAAGGACATTGGGTATGAATTTGGAGCCATTCTACTATAGCAATCGTCCATGCGCGGATTCAGAGAGTTGTTCGTTTGGGAAAGACTGAGGTAGAAGGGCTTCATCGTTTAATTCCAGGAATGACCATACATATAATATAGAGATACTAAAGGGACTATGGACTGCTTACCCACTCCATCTAGAACCATGACGTTTTTTTTTTTCCGTTTCTTTTTGAGTTGTCATTTCAGATAAACAATTCATTTACACTATCCCATCCTCTTGCTGTGAATTTACATTTACACACATTGCCTAGGAACACTCTGAAAACAATAGAACGTCTCTATAGTGTATATTCCTTACAACCATCTACCTATATGGGAAAACCTTATAAATAAACATTTCATTGATTTTACAGAGAATTGCTAAGTAAGGGACCCATTGAGTATTGTCCTATAATTACAACCTTGATTATCGCGTGGAATCCCTAGCTTGTATTTTACTGTGCTATCCTTTCCGTAGTCTCATTGGAAAATCAAACTAAGGACAACAATATGGCCTGGGCTGGAGATACTGCTTTCACGTATCTTATGTTGCGTATTCTTCAATATGTATCAAAGTCTTGCATGAGCACCGTACCAGATATATACGTATGTGATTGAAATATTGGCTATCCTGCGCAGCTAATCGTGAACTCAACCAGCTTTCCTTTTGCGCCTTTTAATAAAAGTACTAGTTATATGACAATATCCCTATGTGGCCACTATCCAATTACTCCGCTCTCTTGGGTTCCTGATGAGCTTGCCTTTTCCAATGAAAGTGCTCAAGCTGAAATATTTGACGAAAATAACAGCTCTTATTGCATTCTTCCCAGACCAAATTGATAGGTTGTCACGCATCAAAATAGGGTCATACCCCGGAAGGAGCAGTAGTCCAACAGCCGAGGGCTATCCACACTTCCCGCAGACGTCACGACAACCGGTTTTGCGACACACGGCATTTAGTAACCCCCGTCGTCTTTTCAGGAATCGTCGTAGAGAGGCTACAATGTTACTTGCTGTTTGGGGCAGATTTACTGTGATGAATATTGATTACCAGACACCATTCATTCATCCGGTGACTGTTACAGATACATAATAAATGACAATATGCCAATTCCGTTTAGGATAGATAACTTAAAGATTCTCCAGATTCTGCCTGTCTCACAGACGAAATTGCACTTATTTTGTATATGAAAGTAAAAAATTTCCCTTTTTCACTGACGGCCCATATACAGGATATCGTCATTATGAAACCCATCGATGTTCAGAAGAAAGCACAGATGTATGAAATTCTGAATTCCTTTATCAGAAATATTTCAGACTTTGAGTCAGTATTAGATAATTTATTTATCTAGATCTTAATAACTAGATTAGTGTAATTGTTAACGTGCAGCTTTATTGGCATCATGGTATGCATAGGAGGAGCTCTCCAACAAAACCACATGGCAACGACCACAGCGGAACAAACACACACAAGCACGAAGCAAACAACGGACACCATACAATACTATAATACTCGTATCAAGAGGACCAGCAAGCAAACAAACATGGGGGACAACACGTAAAAGGAAAGATACTAACGTGCACAAAGAACCGGAAGGTCATCTGCTACATTCATAACAAATAGTTGGTTATCCGGATAAGGTGCACAGAATCCCTCATTTGTCCGGATACAAAGAGGCATTTCAAAGACATGAGGTTGCTGTTACATATCATGTACTTGTCAGAACATATGTATTATTGACTGAATCACTCGCCTGTCTGATATACTTTCATGTATGAATAATTGAAATTCTTAGATTTTAGACGATAAAATTTGATCCATTTCGTTTCATTGTCAAAGAACAATGGAGAATTACGGCTTTTGTTCGCAAATATGACAACTATTACAAATCTGCATTAAATATTTCAAGACAGCTATTAAATTCTCAAAAAAACGTTGAATTATTTATAACATTTTAGAGGTTTGCACGTGATCTCTTGTATCGGGAATTCTGAGATAGGTATAGATTCCATACACTAGGGATGACTTTATTGACGTGATCTTCACCCAGTTCTACAAATTGTCTCTAAGACGGCGAGGCGAAAACTTAGCAAAAATTTCAATCTTGCTCGGTTTATTTGATCGATGTCATTATATTGATGAATATAAAGTAAATTCTGATACAAGGGAGACCCATTACTTGCCCTGTAATTTTGTTAGAAGTTATCTTGTTTGCACTTACTCCATTAGGTTCACTGCTCTGCAATTTAATTTCGCAATATAATGTCACAATAAAGATATTGTTGTATATCAAACTGAAATTACATCATTAAATTTAAAACCAATAAAACCTAATAGTTCTTTATTTTCAAAGAAACTTTTGCAGCACGATCACATTTTAATGAAATATTTAAAAAGGCAAAGTTCTTTGCCTATCATTATATATGTATTTGTTAATTGAACTTAAGTCTCATTTTTTTCCCTTACAGATTGAAGATGCCATGCTTATGTTTGATAAGACGACAAACAGACATCGAGGTATGTTCAAAGTCACGTGACAAATGTGACAGCCAATCAGAATGGCGAAAATGTCATCTGGCCTTGAAACAGATGATGGCATTTTTGTAAAGTACGCATAAGTGTGGTCTATAGCAATAGGTGCTCAAAATTATATTTTATACATCGAAATAAAGGTTACCGTAAGAGTATTCCGCAGTCACCCAAAGAACCCAGAAAAAATTTGACAGCTTCTCAAAGATTGTAATTTTGGACCTGTATTGCCGACAATGTAAGCATTATATGAACGCAATCGCTCTCAGCCATATGGAAGGGCGTTTACTTTCTCATGTGTACAAGAACAGAGTTCCCATTGATTAGCCGGAGACAATAATGTGCAGTTCAAATAAATGACGAAAATAATAGAATTAAAGAATGAAAAATAGATCTTCAGGAACGGGAGAGAAAAACAAGATAGCCATTCAATAATATTTATGCGTTCCATTGTTTAGCTAATCCAATTTCTATTTCGCCAAGGCGGACATCAAATGATGTAATTAGATTTTGAACAAGATTCATTTTCGCTGATCAGCGAGATGGAAAATCGGGGTTCAGTGATAGGAATTTTTTATTAACTCCAGAATTTATTAAATGGTATAATAAATGCTTATTTGATGAATTGAACCTAGGAAGAGAACAATTTGCTTCTTTGAGGGGAATAATTGTTATGGAATATAATACAGAGGGCCGAAAAACAAGGGGATTTATCAAAGCTCAATCAGAGTGTTCGATTAGAACGCACGGATGTTGGTACAAACTTTCCGGTGCGTGGCTATGAACTTAGATAAGGAGATTAAAACGTCAGAGAAAATTTTATCCTTAGCCATTAGAGTATCTGTTTGGGAGAGGGAAAGTTTTTTTGTTTATTTTGTCTGGCTTGGCTCTTCTTTGACACTCTACGGCAAGCAGCAGGAATATATAGTATCCATAGAGGTCGTAACTCGTATGTTTAATGATGCAAAAAGCACCTTTGTGCATTTTGTTGGGGAAAGAAATGGGAGACAATAAACACTCTAGGTGCGCTGTCTACACATGACAAATGCACGAGCGTTTGGACAGCACGCGGCTTCTAGCGCTACATTACCCATAGTTTCATGAATTAGCTTAATCACCAAGGCATTCCAATCGTGCCGCTTTCTGTTCAGACTAAGAGGAAATCTGCGAATTGCCAGACCTGTTTCATACGGTGAAAAAGACAGAAATTTATTTTCCCAACTTTTCTTCGGTTATTGTTTCAAGTGGTGCCCTAACAAACGCCAGGAATTGTGGGTAAATTAGGAAACAATATGGAAACTGTGCGAGATGTATTTTGACCACGGGATATTTTATAACCACATTATAGTTTTGACTATACACCTTTGCATGTACAGTAGGTCTAGATGGTCAACATTGCCATAGACATAACAATAGATTTTCCTTCTTTGAATGTATATGTCTAATCGAACGCTTACTTAGGTACTAAATCTGGTGACTGACCTATTAGATAGTTAGATAGATTTCAGGTGGTGGTCTACATAGTTTACATAGTTCTATTAGTTTGACTAGTCTTTTAGTTGCTATCATAGTTGGCATATTTAAGTCAATCTTTGCACAGGTAATCGCTTTTGTGGCTTGAGTTTGATGGGGTAGAGGGTAGTTGGTTTAGGGTAGATGGCCATTAGTCACTCTTCTAGGACCATTGGTTCAGTTTAATTTCAGAAACTTGCAGGTAAACTGGATTAGCAGTACAGTGTGACTTCACGTCGGGAATAAAGCTTTAGGATCTCGTGACGAATGAGAAGTGTCTGGTTTAATTTGTGAATTTAGTGCAATAGGTTGTAAAATCGATAGCAATGAATCTATTCTGGGATTTGTATAGAGTGTGGCTGAATTCTACTCGCTGTATGACTTCCTTTGATCACCGGGCAATGGATTAATTGTTTATTCATTGAATAACAAAGTTTGTGACCTCCGTATCAACATTCAGGGATTTTCTTGGCTGTCACTTCGCCTCGGAAAATGGAAATCTGTCAGGTCCGGGAACCAGTATCGATTCTAAAGCATGGTGACCAAATAGACCGGTTGACATCAAGGATTATTATAGATGTTATGACTGTATACGATACACGAGACGTCCGTGCTAACTCAGCATCCCCTGTCACAATTCATTGTAAAATGTGACAGATTTACAGCAAGAGTTCCGGGTTGCCGAATAGGGAATATCTGATACTAGTATGAGATACGTCGTCACGTGGTCGATAGGATGTCACGTGATCAATAGGACGTGAAAGTTGAAGGTCAGTGACTGTAGGTAGTAGTAGAGTAGGTATAGATACTAGAAGTCTCTGGTTTTGTGGAATTGGTAGGTAGTATAGTGCAATACACTCAAAGAAAAGATAAAAATTAATGTCAATATTATAGCTACAGTCATCTGACATGTATCCATGACACACATACACGACCCGTCCATGTCAGTTTCAATTTACCCACAGTTCCATTTTCCATATGGTGTACCGTGTCTTTGACGGTCCAAGAGAAGTACTGCTCTTCCGACCAACTGTTCTGAAGGCATTAAGGCTGACGTGAATTGTCAGTTTGAGTGACGCTTGTCTTATCTGTATCAGACATATAATGAGGGTTATATCAGTTTATCTGTAATGAGTGTGTAAGATGCTGGAATAGTACATGGTAGTGCATGAACACTTCAGTACATCGGCAGTACTTTTGTCATTACCAAAGAATTTAGAGAGATATCACACAATGCGTCAGCCATTTCTGTTCACCGATACACGCTATGTTGATGCCTCTAGCGGGCTGCACATGCTTGGGAATTTGAAATTCTTGAAATACCTGCACTCTTATAAATAAACAGTATTGAATTATACACTGTTACCATGGTGATAGCATGTATGCAAACTAATCCCGGTGGTGCATTGCACTTTTGTGTTGGTTCATGCTTTGAAATCGGGAAAGGTGCACGTGCCAAATTGTCAAAGTTTACAATACGCTTCCGCGCACTCGTTCCAGAAACACATCTCGAGATGTGTGTTTATTTTGACAAGGAGTTCAAAATGCCACAGCCATTGCTTTCTCTCAAGCTTTTTGCTAGAAGAATTAGCGGGTACCAGAAACATATGTGCAACGTGATGTCAGTTAACAGACGGAGAAAGACTTAAACAAGATTATATCAGATCTAAATAGTTATTTCTGTGATTTCCAAGACGTGTTTACCGACATTTTGTTAGTGTTGAGATGCCTTTTTTTACGCTCTAATCTTTTCTATTATATTACGTACATGTACTAATTTGTACAGGGTCAACTCATTCCATCCTCAAGTCACCCTTATGTAACGTTCATTTACCAACAAGAAGCATTAATTCAGAATGTACGATTCTTAAAGAAAGTGTTCGATTAGACTTGATAAAATTCTCTCTCGTTTACATAAATATATTTGGGATTAGAACGTAGGGACCACACCGATCTTTGCGTTAAGGTGGTTTTGAGTTAACGCAGTCCTCGTGTTGACATGTAAACTGTCTTCTTGATGTTCTTTGTATCTTCGTATCATAAATATAGCAATTATAACATAACAAATTAATACCCAGATGGGCCTCCATACGTCCAAGGGGCCTCTATAGGCTCCAGTCCTCAGTTCCATGCGTTTTCTCTAGGTAGACATTAACTCTTTACTATTGGAAAGTTTGACATTGGTTGAAGATGTTTTGTGTATTATTTTTTCGTTAAATGCCCGCAGGGACAGCAGCATAATTTGATATAATGGTAAAACATTGATCTGTGCTATGATTTATGTCTTCTGTGTGCGGATCTAGGGGGTGGGGTCGTTGAAAGCATTGCTTGTAATCTCCAACACTCTTTTTTTGCCCCCCCCCACCCCTTTAGAGATCCGTGGATGTCATCATAGATTAAAATTAGCAATCCTTCTCATTTTATACCGGAGTTGGAGTACATTTGAACTTGAATTCATATTCATTTTCAATGCCGAATAATAAAAATACTTGTGTGGTTAGAGAGAGATGTTGTAAAACGTTTACAATAATATCAAGACGTAGAGGCAAGCTTTACAATAATATCAAGACTAGAGGCATGTATTCTTTAGAACGGAAGTAGTTATTTTCTTAAGTAGACCCCGGCTAATTTAGTATCAGATTCATGTAAATTGGAGGATCTTTCAAAAGCAGCAGCTTTGTATCTTGATGAAAAACGTTTCTTCCCATCTCCTCTTATATCATGTCCAGAAACGAATTGATCGTGTATCGACTCGTCTTTTGAAAGAAATAAAATGTTGTTCCCTTTCATCGTCTTTAACGTAGATAATCCAAGTTAGTGTGATCTATCTTCCCGGGCTAATGAAAGGTTTTTGTCCGAAAAGTTTTTATCCGAATACGAGCCTAGGAAAATTTGATTGTGTTGCGGACTTCGGAATAATATATTGGACAGAACGGCCAATTTATCACGTCTTACAACGAGTGATTTGCCGAAAGAAACCAATTATCGTGAGTGGGGAAGCCATTCGAATCGACTAGAGGGTACTTGAAACGATGCGTCGATGTGTTAACTTTTTACTACAGTACCAGCCTTTTCTTCTATGTAATGTAAATTATCTAATCTATCTTCCCGCTGTCAGAATGGTCTTCAATGAGTACCACTGTATGCCAGTCTCAGAATGCATAATTGATAATTTGAAAATTAATTAAAACCAATGTGTCCAGATAGATATTGTCTACAGTAATATACTAATAAACAGCGGGATTCACGAAAAAGGCTCATATAGTGACGCTGAGCGCTAAATATGATGTGTCCTCTCAAGCCTTTTGTCAGTAGATTCGCGCCAGATGTGAAGTTAATGCAATTTTCTAATTCTGAGCGAATCGTTTTAAACTACCATCATTTCATGTTAATTTCAGATCGAAATTGGCTGTGACTTCCATTTGAGATTTCCATTGAACTATTTCACACACACGCTACATTAGATGGGGGAGAGTAGCCAGAGTTTGCTCTGATCTAATTAGCGAGCGATGATAGTATCGCACGATAAGCGTGTTTGAAGAAATTCCCGGTATTTGATTTCCCGTTCGTTCAATTGTTAGTGAATATACATTCCTGTCTGTAGATGATAGTTTTGGTATGTCAGAATTCTCTATTAATGCATGGTTTCCGTTTATTTATGTTCCCTGCCAGCTATCTTACATACATTAGTTCTTTGGAGTGCGTAATCGTAGATTTATAGTACGTTAAAAGCAGAATGTTTACGTAATGAATTTAAAGAGGACTCTTTTAATTGTAATATTCCTCTAGAAGTTTTTGATCTAGTTGGCATGGAAACGATGAATGTATAATAGAGGAAGTGAAAAGCGGTATGAAACAGTATACAAAACACGGATAACAGCTGATAGAAGTAAACAAAAGTCCCTGGCTTCAAGCAGGCTCACATATACATCAGAAAATGGCTTTGGCAAGCTGTAGGGGAATTTGATTTTGGTAGAATATGAGATAAAATGAAACGAGATGTTACTTCATATCATAGAATCGTCTGCGTTTACATCATAAATCTTAGTTGGCAGGAAATAACAGGGGAGGTTGGAAAAATGAAACTCGCAAAAATCATAAATACTTGGATGGGAGGGTTATTTCGTGATACTATAGAAGTACATTGACTTATTCTTGAAATTCTGTCCGAAAAAAAAAAACCCAGCGTGCAGAGACAAAATACTAGTATACAGACACATGTTCATTTTTCATATTGTCTTTTTGTGATTTGAGTCAAAGATGACAGAAATAACAAAAACACCTTCGGTTGATTTATGATATTGATTTGTATTGTATTTTATACCGTCGGAATGTCACAAGTTGTTCAGAAATGAATGAGTATGTACAAAAAGTCGATGTGCGTGTACTGTACTGTGTATCCCACATTATATCAGCATCAAGTGATAAAACTCAAGTCTTTATCTTTCTGAGCACGATTCGGATTCCGACTCTGATAAGAAAATATGGATGATTTACCACTATAATGTTCAAAAACTGAAACTACCCAAAATTGTAAGATAAGATCATGAGAAAATATATACAAGACGATTATATTATTGCATCTTGGTTTTAAAAATGTTCTCTCCGAAAAGGACACCACCTTCCCCAAGTTTATGTAAGACAGACTTCAAGCTTGTGATAGTAGTGATTCTGGTTCCCCATGCTAAATATGTTAAATTCCATTGGACATACATATGTATCAAAACGGAATCAGCGCAATAGCAAGAATTGGTTACTGTATAGAAATGGTTCCCGTCGGATCATTTGGCCCTTTCCCATGGGATGATTCATGGATTCGGAGATTCCGAATGACTGATTGTAACTACCTCTATCTATGTACGACCATTTCATAAATAACATTGTATTGATCTGTTTGGCCGCTGATTCCAATAATAGTTTATCTTGTTTGAGGAATAGTCCGACTGCCTCTGTACACAAGTAAAGGTCCAACATGGGTCTAGTAAAGTGGAAAATGTCTGAAGTTTACGATGGAATCTGGATTCTGCAAAAATTTGATTATATAAAGGACCGACTGGTTGGTTTTGTGTTTTGCATATATCTATGCCAAGTTCTTGTTTAGGTTATTCATTAGAACCCTGAGAAGTTACACGTACAAGGACCCTCAGATTTTTTCTTCAGTTTGAAACCTTAGTCGAGCACTTTCACGTTCATTCATAAGAGACGTCGTCTTGTAATATTTGCAACATGCAGTTCCGATCGTAAAGAGCTTGTCATGATTGACCTTGTTATGTCAGCTTTTGACAAACGACCCAAAAAGCCTTAAAAACCAGTAGCTTACTGTTGTTGGAAACAAGTGCTCGATATTATAGACTGTCGTCCGTCTGTAGTGATGATATTAGAGCGATCATCCGATCACGCACCTGTTCCTTGCCGTTCACAAATCCGTGTACCCCTGACGAACATCATCTGGTTTTTAGAACTTTTGGTTTTTAGAATCTTTTTGCTCTTTATGATGTTTGTGCCTATATTTTTGTCATTATCGTCATTTTTGTTAACGCTATCGCTAATTGTAGGATTTTAGTTGGGGCGTTGTAGTTTGTTGTTATTTTGGAACTTGGATAGTAATTCATCTTCAAAGACCTTGAGATGCCAAGATATCTACATTATATGGCAGAAAATATTGAATATGCTCAAGTCTTTTATCAGTAAAGATAGTAAGAAAAACAGCTGTAGATCTGCTAGATACGGATGTGGTTCTCCAAGGCAGAGGAGGAATTTATGCTACATCTGATCTATTCGAAGATATAAATGATCGACTGTGAGAAGACACGAAATGGCTTTTAACTCCTCGTTCACTTATGATTGTGCAGTTGTTTGCAATATTCATTCCATGCAAGTTAGAATTCATGGATGTAAGGACTCTCTTTGATCTCTGTCGATGTTCACTTTATTACATTTTGAACTCAAATACTCAAAATTTGAGATTTCCCAATAGCATTAGATATGTCTGGAGAAAACGAACTAAAATTGTTGTTTTGCTCTTGGGACAAGAGAAAGAAGAGTTGAATTATCAGCCTGTTTGTTCCGCAAAGCCCCATAGTGCCCTCGAAACGAAAACAAAAAGAACAAAAAATCGAAAAGATTTTTTCTTCTCGCTTTACCATGTGTCGTCCAACTTGACGCCATAGGCGTGATTAGATCGAAAAATGGACACGCGAAAGCTCACGATCCAGCTGAGAGCAACTTAGTCAGTAAAATCTCTTAATCCAATCACGCCTTGATCAAAACTGACATGACAGATCGTGGAAAATCGCCCGTCCATCATTCATATACCATCATGTAATATAGGGATGTTATGGATCAGACATATTATAACGCGAACTAGCACACAGCCAAATCGACTTTTTTTTTTTTTTTTTTTTTTTTTTTTGCTTCAAAAGATTTTCATCGGAGTTTCTTTTTACTGAGACTTGTCTTTGAAATTAGGGAACGATTAACCCATATTTTGATGTTCAGAAATCATTTCATTTCACTTAAACGTACTTATCACAAAACATTTTTATATATGAATAAAGCATGCACCATAACATTTAACATGAAAATTGAACGAATGATATTCATACGCTGTTTTTGAGGTTGATCGTTAGTTTTTGGATAGATAATAAGCTAATGCGAACGTATGCCAAGTTATGACAGCAATTTTATAGCTTGTTGAATTTTTTCTTATCATTATCGCAAGTAAAATAATTTGTTTTCCGCTGAAATTTCGGTTCGTTTATTCTTGAGCTTTAAAAAATACCTCATTATTAATTTTTATCGTTGACATTTTAAACTGTCTTGGCATTTAATTTGTTTAATGGGCAAGCTTTGATGTAAGAAAAGCAGTGATTAGAGTTGTGCTCTATACAGATCTATGCTCGAATACGAGAAGCAATTAGATCGAAGCGTCTTCCACTTCATTAAGTCACATTAAAATCAATGCGAACGACAGAGATGGCTATATAATTTACACTTTATTAGTTGGTACATGATATAATCATCTACACTCGATCAATACCAGTGGCGGAGCCAATACCTGAACTCTACACAGCATGCCACCTCGTTACAATTCTGTGCAAAGACGCGACGCTAGCTGCACTGAATCAGTCCCATGGCTCCGCCCCTGATCCTTACAGGATTCCATGGGATGCGGGTCTTTGATAAAATGCAGATAAAGCCTTTTGATCAAAAATAGATTTTATATAAATTTTCGCTTTCTATAGAATTTATAGATCGATTTGGTCGATGACAGAAGCTGTTAGATTGTAATCCCCAGTTGAATGTAGAGTAAGGGATGTTTTTATTTCCTCTAAACTGCGCGAGTCGATGAAAGCTAGCGTCCTTCTTATACATATTTTTATTTTTTTCTTTTCATACGGGATTATTTATTTACCTATAAATATAGGTACTGATTTGCATATAAAATCTATCATATCTAAGTTTTAAAACTTGATTATGACGTACATGTTCTCCTAACGTTATGATGGATGGGTTTCTCCCACTCCTGTTACATTGCACGCCACTTAGTCATAAACATATTTAAAAGGCATATATCCCTTATATTACGTTTTTTTTTTTACATTTTAATTTTGATACTGAAATAGAGTAATTAGGTGTGTATGATGGAATTTTAAACACCAAAAAAGCCTGAAAGCGGAAAGAAAGATCTGATTAGAGATGTTGACTTTTAAAATACCCATCTGATTAACATATAGATCTCCATATTTTTTTTGAATAATGAAGAATTTTATCATACATTCAAGAATTAATCTTTGATCACCTCTGTCCTTCCATACTGTAACATATCATTAGATATAAGATCTTAGATGCCTTTTGTATATACAATAAATTGCCTCTCCCGTAATATGCATATAGAATAAGGCGCTAAATCAATTTCCATTTATGTACGTTAGCTCCAGAGTTAAGTAAAACCCATCATTGAGAAATGATACAAGTCCTGAAGGAGAAATGTAGGGGAATGGTAGAGATCAATACCCAGCTATTCTTATAGAGATGGTATTCTTAAAGTTATAATACGATTACGTCCGTGACAGGGACCTATGATATATCTACTTTAAACTCCACCTATTGGATGTGATATGATAATATATTATATTGAAAAGCGCCGGACTTTGACACATTAATACCATCTCATAATTATGCCTGTACCTTTTCCTGGAAACGATCAGCACACCGATGTATATGGTAGCCTGTCTTTCATTTTTTCGCCTTTCGACGTCTTTTTGCTTGGAGAAGAAAATAGAAGTGGAGTTCTCCCGCGGGAGAGTTTTATCGCCTCCCGTTTGATCTGATAAGTTGGTTATCAATAATGCACCACCACAGGCGCGAATTTCTTATTACAGGGAGAGGTAATGGAGTCCAAGGCGTTCCGAATGTCATTGACTGCAGAACTAAGGTGTTAATTGTCGGCGTACAGCTTATTTTAGCTTCCTAATGACCAATCTAAGACGTCCTAAACTTGCATGTATGCCTGGTATTAAATGTCTGTGCTTCTTTTGAAATTAGGACATTGATTACATTGTACAAGACGAACCGGATGCGGGGTTGTTTCATTAGCTGCCATATTGTTTGCTTTAGCGACAAAAATACCGACATGTAAAAACAGAAAGTGTACTTGAAAATGTCACTTCACATATATTTCATTTATTAAAGAAATTTCGTTAAAATCTGCAGTTGAGTAGAGAGATCACACCACTGGTTGCCCGGGAACGGCTAAAAAGCTGCAAGTTATGTCAATGTAAGGTTTTATACCTTGATTTTTCCCGTACAGCGGGGATGTGACTTTTATATAATCAGAAGGATTAAGAGATTTCCTACCAGGTCTTTGTTTGTATAGGTTAAAGTTGTCGCATGTTTCTTGCTACGTTTCGTATGAATTGTGAAAAGACTGACTCAGAAAAATGGGCGTCATCATTTTTTTTCAGACGGAGGTAAATGAAATCAAAGCTCAACTGTGTATACCTGTGAAATTTATTTATAAATGAATCAACCACCCACTTGAAAAATCTTAGTTCTCTGCAGTTTTCTTCAAGGTCATAATGTATCGAAGGTTTAACTTCTCCAAAGTCGACATGGCTATACGAAAAGTGCTCTCAAAACATTTGGGTCATGGACTGCTGGATTCTTGAAAATAGGGCAGAGTGAAGTCCAACATGAAGATATAATGATCTAAGCATATATATTTTTTCTCAGATTTGGCAATTGTCTTAGAACTGTGCAATCATTTTCAAAATTAGCACAATCATGGCACAACCATTCCATAATTGTGTCCCCTGTTTCATGTAGTTATGTCGCCTTGGTAACTCCCGTGTTTTGTTTACGACCCTGTCTTACTGGTAGCCTACCAGTACTAAGTACGTTGACAGTGACGGATTGGCCCACCCCTTCACTGGGGATAAGGACTTTACCATATGACTAAAGGTCCCTAATCCCCACCATGATAAGGACGGGGATTTCATGATACAGGGCTTTACAAACCGTGCCTAAACCATTGCTGTGTCTTATATTGAACAATTCTCTCCATAGCCGCTATCTATCCTTTGGGACTAAAGTACTTCAAGAGAAAATTCTTGGCGATTTGGAGACCGATTGTTTGTGTTTCTTGTAATATTTGTCAGTTTCTTGGGCATGTTTATATAGCGATAATTGCCCAGTAAAGACAGAAAGTCAACATTGATACGGGTCAGCAAACTAAATGTCGTGTTAGTATACTAAATGTCGTATGTTAAACCAACATCTCCACACTTCCTTGGTCAGTTTTATTATAGGGCTAATCTTATATACTCACATACTTGTTGTGGAAACTCCGTAATATTTTCATAACCTTTAGAATATGGTAATAAGGATTATTAATGGTTGTGTGTCCTCTGCCTTTGATATACATGAAATAAAAAAGGAATGAATGAACGCGCATTTAGTACTTGCTTATTCTTAAATAAGTAGGAAAAGTCTGAAAAGTCAACCCATCTTACGTACATGGATTACGAATGAGTGAACACTTGTACGTTAGTTTGACCATAGTCCAAATTGTCAACATTTTGGCTGAAACCTCAAGTTTCATTCATTGACATTGGTTTTTTTCTTTAATTCGCGGTAAAAGAAAAAAAATTTAATGATATTATACATTTGTGTATCTGCGTTTGGTATAAGAACACAAGTCATCGAAGTCTCTATATGGCGGTTTAATCATTGAGGACGCGTGATATCAAGAGGTTTACATCTTATTTAACAGACTTATATCGGCCAGGACATTGTACCTATTATGTAGACAAAATGCTACAAAAAGGGAAATTGATCTAAAAATCACTCATTTCTCTTCCAAGCTTTCTTTTTATATTGATCGTTGAAGGCTGTTACAGCTGGCGCTTGCCCGGGATGTTCTTCTTACGGACAAACTTGCCTATTGCTAACACTTTATGATTGTGGGCTACCACAAATTTACATACATCGTCCAGGCTAGGATTGTCAGGAGCGATAATGAAATTCTGGTAGAACGTTCAAGTTCCTTGTTTGTATGTTATAGAGAAATTCATCAAAAGTCGAGACATTCCTACATCCGCATCGCAATGTCACCATAACGCTTTAATAAATTGCAATCTATAACGCGAGTTGTATAGTTAGCTCGTAACGTAGACTGGTAATAACAGGGGCAACTACTTCTGCATCTGAAATCTATATAGACGATCTAATGTGACTGATGTCATATCACTTGGATACATAATGGACGTTAGAATAAAACGAATATGTAGTTGTACGATGTATGTAGGATTAACCATTTCAAGTGATGGGATTCTTAAGATGTTGGGGAGACATAGCACAATGCCATTGCCCTCATTTCAGTATTAAAGAGGAAGCGATAATTTCCTCGCCATAAGTCCTTTACAGGTGATCTCAGGAGGGGACTCGCCATGTTGGGGGACGGAACCAAAAACTTCGCGAAAACAGTGTTATCAAGAATTTTCATTGTAATAGAACTTCCCAGATTCCCATTATTTCCCAGTGGGTTGGCGCGTGTTGCTTATTATAGAAGTCTATATCCTAGTGTTACATCCGAGGCGATTAAAACTACTTGAAGGTATTCTTTAATTAAGATGTTACAATAGTTTCATATTGCATGGTATACTCCATTAATGTTTCAGCAGCCATCAGATAAGTTCCAAGGCTGGTGCCCATAATGGAGCTAATATGAGGGCTCCCAGTTCTACGGGAGTATACTCAGAGATTAGAATAAGAGATGAATGCACTGGGAGTGTGACTTATCTAGATACATAGGGATCAGTTTGTTGTTTTTATGGAGTAAACCTAATCAAAAATCAAGATGCTTGCACCTAAAGTCAGCTTGTACTTCGAAATTGAAGCCTCTGATCGGCAGGTGCATTTATCTGTGTAGATTAAGACTCAACATGGGGGATGGAACATTTAGCTGGATTAAAAAACATATCACACTCTTGCATGCCAACTAAATTTGGTCTTGTATTTTATCACAAACAAAAAATCACTAGAGTGTTCGATAAAATCTATATATAAACGTAGTCACGTGATCGTAAGAGTGTTCTGATGATTTTCAGATACAACTTTTATTTACGATTTGATATGCAGCGTGGATACAGCAGATATATATATGTCCGCCATATACCACAGCAAACCTTCACATTTAGCTCCGGAAGTGCTATTTTGAATGCCTCTGTTTTTTTGCAGACGGTACTATCAAAGCTTTATCTTATCAGTCTTAAACTTTTATCTAAGAAAACTCAAGTTTTGGCATGTCAAAGAAACCATCTATCTAGATGGTAAGGCTAACGTATCAATCTCCATCCATGCCATCTTTAGAACACGCCAAATTCGTGTGGAGAAAGAAAACAAAAAAGAATTTCAACAGTACAGTTTATGCAATTCTTTGCATTAAAGAATTTTCCACTACATGTACTAGTATTTTTCACCTTTTTCCTTTTCCATTGATTTAGTACAAAGTAAATAAATCTTCTGATCCTAAACTTACATATATACTAGATAAGAACGTCGTTTAGATATTACATGGTGAATGTGGCTATTTACTTGTTTAACTTGGCACACGGTTAAGATAGTACCAAAATTTATCGCCGAACCCAAGAATAGCTTACCAAAGTGCAGCTTATTTCTGTGTAAAGTGCTGTTTTGTACAATTTAGAGAAAGATGATGGAATATTTATCGATAGATAAAGTGTTAAAGGAGAACGAATGACGTTGAACAGATATCAAGTTTGAAATGCCAAGATATAGTAGTAAAATTGTCAGGAGTAAAAGCCATTTACTGCTGTTGGGATAGAAGCATTAATTTGTATTGCTTTTCTGTGAAATCTCTCTTATACCTTGGCCATACGAGTTCATAACGCATCAGCCCCCAAACGGCTTTCCAGTTATTGTTGCAATGGCAATGATATTAGAAATGATGCATAACATTGAAGCGTTGACTTTTGAGTTTTCCACACATTCAAGCAATGCTAGGATCTGGTTCTTGTGTGTGTCGTACTAGACGAGGATGATTGGTGTTCAGATATGTTTAGCATCAGCGCTGGCTTTCATCCTTTACATACGTACGTCACCTGCCCTCACCATTCACAAAATTTCAACCGTGGGGATCCCTTTGTTTACCGGATAAAGAATTCCGAGATTGGTTTCGTAAACATTTTTCGCCCCTGTTTTAAATTCGCGATTTCTGACGTTCATTATAAAGCAGGCAAGTTTGTACGATGGACAGGTTTTGTTTATCTCATTGCCTTGTTGTTGATAAACGAAATATCTTCCAAGTTTATACGATACGTTTTCGTATGCCAAGACTTCGAACTGTGTATCCTAGTTTTGGTTCTAAAATATCATTGGTCATTTCATCTCAATAGTGGAATAGTGGAATAGTAATAATTGGCATAAAAAACGTAATAGCATTTGATTGTAATTTGCGGCGAATTTAATGGAAAACATATTGTCCGTTTTCCCACAGAAGCTCAAATTTTCCGGCCGCAGTACGGTTCATTCCGTTGGTTGCGCCAAATTTTCTATTGTTAACTGCGTTTCCGGTTGTGGTATCGCCGATTTTGACCGGTTTCCTCGTTAGTAGAATATGGTTCAGTTACTACTACAATAGCCTATCCACTGTGAAGCATATTAAACGGCTCTAATTGTAGGAAAAATAGTATATAACATTTCTTGTAGTAATGATCAAATGGATTCGGAGAAAATGGCGTTTTTGAAGGAATCGGGGCGTTCTCTTGGAAACTTTCCAGGGAGTTATGCTATTGCAAAACATGACTGTAGATAATTTCTAATGTTCATCTTCTCTCCAAATATAAATGGAATTTTCTCGAGTCTCAACACCAGTTTGTCAAAGAAATAATTTATTAAGATATGTGTTAAGAATTGATAATGAGTGGTAGGGCAGATCTAGGGAGGTTGTCAAATGCGGGGGGGGGGGGGGGGGGGGGGGGCGGGGGCTCTATACAATCCAAAGTAAAGAGAGAATATGGGACACGCAGAGTGATGTTCTGTCCATTTTATGAAATATTCTGAACAAACATTTAACTTAGTAAGTAGTATTACATTGATATGCATATATACTTGTATATTGCAGGGATTTATGGCAGGCTAACAGAATATGAGAGCCCATGCCGGTGCTCTGGGATCTAAAATCATGATGGTATATACATCCAGTCTAAGTCAGTAGTTAGATTGTTCAAATCTTAGCGACTTCACAGTTGTAGCCCTTTATACGTCTAGACCCAAACAAGCAATTGCTAGCTTCCGTGCAGTAGATCATTGTTAGCTATATAAGACATTGTATTGTAACAATCCGGTTCTGGCAGGACTCCACCTTTTATAGATTCAATTTTCATTTCTCTTCACACCTTTTTTGATTATAATTTTTCCATTATTTCCGCATATATTGGTGGCAGGCTAAAATATCTTTTTTTTTCATATAAAATTAATTATCAATGCCATTGTACATATAGGCTGGATTTGTTTAGACTGTCGTCTTTTTGCATGATGCGAAACTATTTTATGCTACTTGTAGGCTAATTTTGACATACTGTAACTATCCACTAAAACTATCCACTGAAATTCTGAAATTACGTATCTTTTTGGTTGAAATCACTAAATTCTTAAAGCGAAACTCTGTTGTGAAATAGTGCATGAATGTGAACATAGGTCTTGGAATGAAATAAGCACTGAAATGTCACTCGTAGATTATATCATCCAATCACAGACTTAGTTACAAAATATAATAAGTATGGTCTGCACTTTCTTAAAATTGACATGTATGGAGGAACTTGATTGGTCTATTTTGTTGAAACTCTTGGTATAGTCTCAAAATGCTCTTTTTACATTCGTCAATGTTGTAACAGCAAAATGCTGTATTTATACAAGTCATAAAAACTGATGACAATTTGCTAGTCTTTTTTGAATGATTTATTTTATGCTACATTTCATTGTGATGTGTATGGTTTGTTAGATAATATACTAAACTCAAAGTAAAACGTCATTGGCGAAAGTACAGACAAGGGCCCCTCTATTATAAAAGTTAACAACAGAGAATACTATAGTACTGGTGACTTTGTCTATTTCAAGTTGAAGTTTTTCATGAATTCATAGATCTCCTAACAGAACTTTGAAGTTTATTTTGCAGCTTTTAAAATGAAAAGCGATTTACTTAAGGGACTTGAGTGTGTTAAGTGTTAAAAACCCTCCTAGACAGAAATTAAGGCTATTAGAACCTATTGATCTCTCTCTTCGATGTAGAAATTCGTTCCTGTAATATAGAGTCATAGTGTTGCAATTTGTTTACGCAGTTTCTAGCTGTAAAAATCTAGAATTAGATGTTTTTGAACCTAGGGAGATACTTGCAAACAAGGATAAAGTCTCTTGATAAATTTGAACAGACCTTCGTATCTAGTACTAAAACATCTTTTTATTTGAATGTTTTGTGCCTTTAATTGATTTGTATCGTAGGTGCCCTGTCTGTAAGCCGTGCCTTACAGGAATTTGGTCTCCAATACATGCACGAATTTACAATGATCAATCATTCTTGAAACTGGCAGGGACTTTCTCCTTTACAACAAGGTAATATTTGGACGCTTTGTAAACAAGTAAACTTAAGTGAACCTGTACACCTAACTTATTGATAAAACTAAGGCACCCTAGGGGGAATTCAAACCAGGACAGTATATAGGGGTCAATTTTTGACAAATAAAGAATTCTTGTGACCAAATCTTATAAATATCTAAAATGGAGTGAATCGTTCTTGTTCAAATTGCTCACTGATACAGCTCGTGACCTTTGCGGCCCTAGAAAATATAAAGGAAATGGAAGGACCTTATTAGGTACCCACTCTGGACGTTTGCTTAATATCGATGAATATATCCAAAGTAAATACATTCTACCGCGAACAAACACGTGAAATTAGGTTGTAGAATGAAGTGGAAAGCGTAAGGACTCTCGGGACATGAGAAAACGTATAGGAAGATTCCTGATCAAATAATGGCGGCGATGGTTGGGTGGTTTTAACTCCGTATCAAACCAATGATGGTTGATGTTTTATTTGATTAAGGCTCCACTTACAGACCCTTGATAGATAGAAAGAAATGAAATAATTCTAACTGTGTTATTGACCGCTCAAACTGTTCATGGCCCAATAATAAATAAATAAAACGTGCCCTTTCAACTATTCTAAGTACAAAATTATTTAAATAGGCATAATTTCATTGAAAGAAATCCACAAACCAATCATTTGATTTATTTCCATGATATGTCACCATTTCCAAAGATATCAGAGTTGTAAGATTTGAACTTTTGGACCATATGTTGTCATGGTAACCATTTTGATTGGTTACCATCGTTTGGTCCTTAGCTACTGATGACGCTGACATATCTACCTTGTGATTTTAGTTTCTCAAGCAATATTTTGAGCCTTGTTTGCTATAGACCTTACTTGTGTTTGGTAGATCAAAACATCAGCTATGTACAAAAATATGGATGTTTATTATCTCACAAAATGTACAAACTTTCATTTCTTTCTTCTTTTTTTTTTATGTATTTTCATATATGATGAGTACACAAGATTGTAAAGTTTGGTAAAAGGAAATTCTGTGAGATTGTTATATTTATTTTTATTTTTTCAGGTTTTGGATTCGTGACATTTGAGTCAGAAGATGTTGTGGACAAAATTTGCGAGATCCATTTTCATGAAATCAACAAGAAAATGGTAAGTATTCAAAGAAAGACAACTCTGTTATCTTACAAAGTATTACGAGCAGGTCCTATATATCTTTATATTACCTCATCAATTTGAATGAATTATGACAAAATTAATACCTAAAAAAAGTACATGCAACAGAAACTTTTGCTTTTTAGAGCAGGGAATGAAAATCTTGCGTTGATTGACAGATTTCAGCCTTTTCAAGTTTTATTCAAATTTCCTATCAAACTTTTGAAAAATCTATTTTCCTTCTGTCTTCATCACATTTTGTTGTTATCTGTTACGGGAAAGATACAATCAGAAGAAAAACAGAATTTTTTTTTCAAATATAGGTTGAATGCAAGAAAGCCCAACCAAAAGAGGTTATGTTGCCCACGACCCTGGGACGAGGGAGGGGTATAGCCCGCGGGGCATATGGTAAGTATAATCACGTAGATGGTTCGTTGTTTAACGTAGATTTGGTTGACAGTAGAAATTATTTATTCCTCTACAATAAATTCCAATGCACAAGATGACCCAGCTGTTTCTATGACAATCTGCATGCTGATTAGTGGAGTGAATTTTCAAATGTTAGTTAATAGCAAATCCAGGTTTATAATTGTATATAACTACTGGTAATAAGTGCTATTATATATAAATGTTGTATTAAAAGTGTTCTCCCCTCGGATCCCCAGGAATAGTAGAAAATTAGTGGAAATATCACTCCAATCTAAGCATGCAAAGATAGGGACATGTAAACTATAGAGATCTCCCTCGTAGATATATTAATTTTAACTTTGATGTTTATTACTCGATTTAATCTACTCTCAGGGATATTTCGGAATTTCAGATAAAAATAACTCTTGAATCGTCATGAAAATATTTCACCTGTTGAAAAATGGAATATCATTGGAAAATTTCCAGCAGAAAAGAAATTATATCTATCATGAACAGGCTTTAGAGATTTAGCAAAAATAGATTTTTTACATTATTTTACGTTATCAGGATTTGCTGTTACGTGGAAGTTTGATCTTTGTCAGATATTTTTCACATAAAAACCTTCATCTCTTTATTCATATATATTATATATCTGAACTCTGTAAAGTTTGTAGTAGATCTTTGTTTTTGGTTTATACATAATATACACAAGAGTAATTTTTGCACATTTGTCTGAGGGTCTCAGTGAATTATTACTCTAGATCTATGATAGGGGAGTTGGAGAAAAAAAAAATTCTTCAGAATGGTGGATGGGGTGAAAGAGTGGGGGGGGGGGGGGTGTTACGGAATATCAATACAGCCATTATCATTGTTAAGAGTTTAAAAAAGCAATAAATAATATAGAATTTATGTACTATGTAGATTCATGGGTAGATGTTTTTGAGTAAATGTAGATTGTAAAAAAGGTGTCTGTGATGTAAATATGTATTTATATTGGTGTCAAGCACCAGTTTAGATTTGTACATATTGCTTTGTATGGTTTTGGTTGTATATATATTTGGACAAATAGCCTAACACTTCAAACTGGAAGGCAATGTGGATATGTAGATATATAATGTAGATGTTTATTGTTAGATCAAGCACTGGGACCCTTAGAGACAGTGTTATACTGCTGCCATGGTGATATCAGGATGACCTTGACCTTTATTTATCCAGCTTATACTTACATTTTATTGCTAGGTTTATGATTTTATACGCCTTGCTTTCAGCCCTTGCACAGTTATGACACTGTGGAAGGGCTACAACTCTTTCTGTAAAAAAGTAACATCCGTAGATTTTCTGCCAAACTAAGACAAATATCGCTTGCTAGGGTCTGACATCTATATAGCAACCAAATTAAGCAGGAATTTTTGCGGGAAAAATTAGGGCTGTTCGGAAGGATTTGACAGAAGAATGCAGTTTTCAGGCCGTAATGTACTCATCAGAAGTGATGAAAATGCTGTTAATTAATGTGAAAGATAAGTGTTCTATGGGGGCGACAATAAAAGCCAAGTAATGGTGTTACCAATGGCAGCAGTATGACCAGTTTAAGTGTGTGCTTTTTTCTGCCGCCACTAAAACTTGATTTCCCTTTTTTTCTAATCCTTTCTTTAGTTACGGAGGATGGCGAGATAGTACTCGGCGAAATTCCAACAGAGTTAATTACAATGCCAGAGCTATGTAAGTCATATTCTGCCTCATTGTCAAGAACCACAACTCTCCCCCTTGACTTACTATCAGGGGTGATAACTCCAGTCAGAGTAACATTCTGTCTCCTGCAATATGGAGACTATGCACAGCAAGGCATTCTTTGATTGGGGCTTAAGTTTTAAAAAAATCTTGAAATAAAGGTCAAGATTTTGTTTTGAACATGAGAAAAGAGTCACTAACTGAAAGGTAGCCATGTTTTTATAAGACGTTTTTTTTTTTTTTTTTTAAATGTTATTCACTTCTAGGGTAGATTTTTTTAGAGATATATTGATAACTTTGTCTTAATTAAATCTCACAATGCTGTAAAGTACTTTGAATTCAAGTTAAATCAGTAAAAAGAGCACAAAATTTCTATGCATGGTGTAAGATCTAATATGGCTGCCTTCGACTTCCTTTTTACCTTTTGCTCTTTGTGGCTATTTTTATCTTTGACCCGTGTTAAACCTTCGCATGTTTTTGCTAGATGTTTAGATGAACTGACAATTGTAGTGTATGTAGAGTTTGTTTGAATATTATGACTGTGCATTTCATATCCCACACTGTAGCTGGCATGTCTTGAATGCTGCAGATAATGGAATTCTAACCATCTTTTCTTTTCAGCGATTTGAATTTCAGCTTAATTAGATCGTCATAATATCTAAGGCTGCCCATCCCTCTTGTCTTACAGGAAGTCCTTTTTTCTGAGAAAATTGAAATGGTAAATTTAGGGGAAGAATAATTCTCAGAGCATAAAGCTTTCTGATGAGCCCAGTAATTGGATGTTTATAGATGATTCTTTCGGCTTTGAGCTCCTGATATTTAGTAAATGTATTTGCGTAAGTTACCAACTAATTTCTGATAGAGAAGCAAAACAGGATTACTAGGTTTGCTGTAAAATGTGATGAGTTTTTCATATGCCATTAGTAGAGCTGTTTCAATACTGCACGGATTGCCAAGTATTTGAGACAGTGAGATAAACGTTTATAGAATCGGTACAGCGGGGTATTGGCTTTTTATCAAAGACAAAGAAAATAGATTTTGATGGCTGACATTAAATAACATTTTCTCATTTTATGAGAGAAAAATTTGCCGATATGATCATAGTGAGATTTGATGGGTTATAAAGAACATAGAACAAAAATGTTAAAGAAGATCTTGATTCTATCAAGCTCCAGAGGAGAAATTGGAAATGGCTTCTCTTATTATTTATGGTTTTTATAAAGGAAGATGGTATCATTCTTATTATTGTACACGACTTTTGGATGATCAATTTTTACATTCTGATTGTGTAACATGTTACATAGAACATTTCAGCTCGATTCATTATATTTCTGGCAGTCACTGACACGCAATCTTTGATCTCGCATCTTTGTGTAATCAAATCATGCATGTCTGCATTGCATCGTGGGATTGTCATTTCAAAAGCAGCGAGATATTTGCCCCATTGCATCTCTTCCCAATTTCCCTTTCACCTTGAAATTCTAGGCTAGAAATAATCTTGACAAAAAACCACCCACCCAACCTTTTCCTGATATTTGTACCTCACCCAGAATGAAAGCTTTGATTGTACTAAAATTAAATTTTACAAATAACATAAAAGTTTATTGGTATGAAGTACATGTATAAAGAAATTCTACTTATTCGTATTAGACTCTAGCTTGTCTCAGGGATTTTAAATTACTGTCTCAAAGAAATTGAAAGAGAACTTATCGAAACTTAAAATTTGCATGAAAAATAGATATTAAGATGCAGGAAATATAACAACTGTATGTTTATTAAGTTTGAGAAGTTTTGCTTGCATAAGTTTGCTTAACAATTGAAAAATTCCACAATTAATTATTATTTGCATGAGTCATACATCAAATTTTCAAAGTTTCATTATAGCTTTGAGCTAGCATGCACTCAATTGAAATGCAATCACAGTTTGCCTTTTGTAAGTTTGTATGTAAATTTGTATGCCTTTGTGGATTGATACTTACGTAGATTTTTTATATTTTTGTCGACAGGTTACTTGCCGACAGCGGGACTTCCCACTTACCCTTACGGACGTGGATTTCCGACACTGGCCCCGGCAGGTTACTACTACCCAGGTAATTTGGAAATATTCGAACATGCGCCACATCATTGGTGCTTATTCTAACTCCTCTCTTCACTGTCTCAACATTCAGCTTCAAATTTCAGCCAATCGGAGAAGTTTTAACAAATATTTCCATGCATTACTTGCCAAACATTGGATGTAAGACTTTATATCATTGGAGGACTACATATCACTCACTGACTGAGAAAAACTTTTAGGAAATAGCAGGAAAGAAAAAATGGCAGTGAGAAATCACGAAGACAGTGTTAACGTGTTTCTTGTTATTTTGTATAAAGAAGAGCCATTGTCCAGATATTTATTCATGATCAAGTATTAAAAGATTTCATTGAAATTAACAAAACTTGCCATTTAAATAACATGCTCATTTCAGATTTAAATCTGTGATTTTAATCGCTGGACAAACTCTTCTTTTGTTTTTTTTTTTATAAACTGAAATTATATCACAATATTTTATTTCAATTTCCGTTTGTGTTTTTATTTTTGTCGGTAACTTGTCGTACTTGCTGTGTTATAGTGTATTTATACGTATATACATGTAGTGCACTTTTGTGTTGCTATTTATTTTCATCACTTTCCGGAGATATTTATAAAAAAGAATTTAGGGACAAAGTCCCCGGTTCTTAAAACGTAGATGTGTTGTTAGAGAAAAAATGTTTTATTTATTTCAGTATTTTCATTATTATGACTTTTTTTGTCCTTTATGGTAGGTGCTACACTTGATGAGATGTTTAATATGTTTATTTATATGCTAATGTGATTTAACATCTGTAAGATAAAAGCCAAGTTCAAACCAAAGCGTTGATGAATGTATTGTTATTTATTTGAATTGTCATCTATTGGTGCATTTTGTTACATTTGTACATTTTCAAAGCCAAAAAAGGTGAGGCAAGAAATTTTATTTTTCTGTTTGTCAGGCTCAAATTTGTCTTTATATTTGGTGAAATCTGATAGATTAGATCATATTTAGGTTAAGAAGTGATATGAGAACAGCTTGAAGCCTGAGAAACTGAAAAATATTTTTTTTTGGCCTTGTATGATTATTTAAATCTACCAAACATTGTTACATTTTATTGATGAATTTTTATCATTTGTAATTAGAATCTCTTACGTCTCAGATAGGAGGAGAAAAGAATCTTAAAATCTTACGTGCAGCCAACAAATTTCCCAATTATAGAAAGTCCCTTTATTTATACCTCTTTGAATACTCTGCGAGATATTATACAGCAATAAACAACCCACCCACCCTCTTTCTCCATGCAACCACTCTACCTCACCAAAAAATATGTCCATGTTTACATGTAAATAGAATAACGATTGAGACTTTACCCAGCAATAAAAACAGCCTTCAGTGAATTGTCCAAGTGCTTTATATTTCATTTTAATAAATTTTTGTTCAATTTGAAAATTAGACAAAAATATTTTGTTGGAGACTGGTCAAATGCCTATAATTACCATACTTTTAATAAAAATTTAGATCCTGTCTTTTTCCTTTATATATTTATTACTTTAGTTAGGCCATTGTTATGCACTGTACCTTTTCGGTTTACGTGAAGACCAGAATTTGCATCAATTGATCATTAAAATTTTCTACAAAAAGAGAGATTTAACGCAATAATAGAGCAGTCTGATAGAGTAATTACACGTCTGTTTGACTTGACCTATTTTATCAGTACAAACATTTTGATGTAAAGCATTTTGAAGAGAATATGTATTTATTTTAAATGTTGTCCATTGTTGAAGAAAACTATGCATGTATTTAAAGGCAAATTTGCATAGAATTTGCACATTGTTTCCTTGAGTGAGAGTTGTAAGTAGATTAATCAATTATATAGCATCCTGCATATTGAAAACGTTACTCTCATTTTCACTTTGAGAGTGATACTGCACACGGTTTGACATATAGATTAATTAAACCTATTATAGAAGTTTTTAAGATAATTAAATTAGCTTTTAAATGAATTCAAATTGTTCCATTATTATACAAGGTGATTTTGCAAAGTCACATAAGAGGTTGAAGGATTTTTTTCAGTGTGCTACGTAATTGATTAATCTACGCGATAATTTCATGCAAATTTGTTGTAAATTTTTATTGTATTTCAACTTGGAAATTGTTATTCATCTTTGTTCCATTGTCTTGTCCTTACTTCTATCATGGGATGTTTAAATACAAAATCGTTCCATTTGTTAAAATCATGCACCATATTGCTGAAGGAAGAATGCGAGACTTATTTCCAAAGATTTTTTTTCTTGCACAGACTCTATAAATGTTATGAACTTTGTTCTATCGACATCTACAATTTTTTTTATCACATGAATTAAAAAAGAATTGAAAATATAAAGTGTAATGTCTTGTATAATTACGTTTAATTGTATGATCTCGTCAGATGCCGGCCATTTTGAAATTTGAGAGTTCCAAAGAACATATCAGTGAAATTAACATTACGATTAATATTAGTAATAACGTTGAATTAGAGTGGAGAATATCATTCATTTCTCCACGGAAATAGAAAAAAACTCGAGCTGATTATTTTTCTTTATTTTGTAGATTGCTAATTCATCTCTGGAAATTTTTATATAATTTTAACTATCCATCCAATCACAATATTTTTGTATATTAATTTCATAAAGTACAAGTTTGAGAAAATGAATTATTTATAACACTTCAAAAAGCTATTGTAAGTAATACATGTCAGCATTTAGATTAAGAATAAAATTTTTGTTACAAAATAATTTAAGATTATTGGCCTCGAGTTTAATTCTTGATGTAGATTATTTGTGTTTATCAAACCTGAACCGATATGAATCTGTTTTTGAAGAGACGAAACTAAATTTTGATTTTACAAAATCAACAAAAAAATTGCTTTTGTGAATTCTGAAAAGATAACTCGAGAGATAATTCAACAGATTCAAGTTTTACCTATGAAAATTTATTTCTTCTACAAAAGATTCAGAAGTTTTTCTTTAGAAGGGAAAACAGATTGAAGTTTTTCTTTTGAAAAAGAAAAAGTATAACTTTTACAAAAACAGATCCTAGTTTTACCTTAGAAGTGGAAAATGTAGTTGATTGGTTGTTTTGAACCAGAATCATTGTAAATTCTATCAATGTAGTGTTTTAACATAGTGTAATAATATATCGCTGCTTATAGTATAATTAGCTCTGTTATAACATGATGTAGCTGTGTAGTATTGTACTGTTTGTAGTCGATTCTGACTGTACTGTTTTTAGTCGATTCTGACTGTACTCAAAGATGTATGTTAATCATGTAATGATCTAAATTATTTATCGTTCTTAAGGATTTCTACAGATAGATATGTTGTAGAAGAGAATAGCTTACAAATGGTTGCCCTCTATCATTGGTCAGACACTCCAAAAATCTCATTCACTTTTCATTGGAGTTTAGACATATATGTTCTTTCCACTTCAAAATGCTACAAAATATCAAACATTAAAACTTGCCTCAAGATATGTGCAACATTGACAAAGTTTTCTCTCTTCTACTGTCCAAATTTTTTTCTAACCAAAATATAAAAACAAGTAAAGAGAGAGAGAGCAAATTGTAAGAATTGAATGAAATGTCTCAGAGGTATATTGTGTCATTGGGATTAAATCTTTTGTTACCAAGACAATTTATTGAATTTTCTATTTTGCAACGAAAGTAACAAAAAATGTTATAATTTGTTTTAGCCGTTTTTGTGCCTTACATTTTATCTATACCATTGCGGTGTTTACATTTCAAGAAGCGGTACAAATAAAGTATGCATTATTCTCTGTACACAGGACTTAACGGCGGGTCAGTCAATGCGAGCTCGGCCACATTGGCGGCTCGTTCGGCTATTGCTGCGGCTACAGCTCGTAATGTGGGATTACATGGTGTTAATCGGGGATTAATGGGCTTATCCGAGAGTTCAAGTAAGAACAACTTGACTCTGTATATATAGTCGTGACTTTTAACTTCACATGGCCCTTTTGCTTCCTCTGCTGAAAATATGTTGTCAACTGTTTCAAAAATTTGAAAAAGGGAAATTATTTTTCAAAAGAATGGAGAAAAAAATATTAAGTATGTAATTTTCTACTATCAAAAGATGGAAAGAAGTATTTCAGATAGAGTTAAGTGAAAGATATAGCTATATTTAGATATGATGTTCAAATTGAATCAATTAGGAAGGTTTACTTTTAAAATTGGTAAATTTAATTTTTTGAAACAGTTAACAACGAAATCACCCATAATCCCTAGCACCAAATTTAGACATGTTGTATTTGAGGTGCCATTCATTATATATTCAGTGTATCAGTTGTGTGACTAACGTGCTTATTATCTCGGCTAGAATCTCCTCCAATATTTAATCAAGTCTCGAGGATTGTTATTCCGCTCACGGTGTCTCTTCTTTGCCATGTATATACATTTTTGATTTTACTTTAACATTAATAATTCTGTAAAACGAATGGTATGCAAGTGTTCAGAATTGTAGATCCATGTATTTTAGACAGTAATTTGTTTATACTATATATATATTATATACATTGTTCACTGTGAAAGAATTCTTTGTATGTAAAAAGAATCATGATTTTGGAAATTTTTCCATCAAGTGTAATTATCTGTACTGGGATGGAACAGTTTCCATGGAAACTTGTTTGCCGTATGAAAAAAAAAATTATAAAATTATCGAAAGATGGATAAAAAAATGATTAAAGAAAAACTTCTCAAAAACTATTATATTAATGAAAAAAAAAATTGTCAGAGAAAAGATTCTGGCATCTCTTCTCAGATTTTTTTTATCAAAATTTCTGAAATAAATAATGCCCTAAAAAGTTAAAAAGAACATTTTTAATTGCTGAAAAACCACAGGTTTATAATTAAATTACATATTTGAAAAGAATTAAATGTTATAGCAGACAGGTTATGATTGGACTGTAGTTTGAGCCTATATTTTTTACTCTCTGTTCATGTATACCCTTCCTTCTTGTGTGAGACTGCTGTGTTAGATACAAAAAGTAGCTTTGCTTTATTAACCAAGGGTTGCCATGGTGATCAAATTTTATTTCACAAATATCATTTTTTGGGTGAAAATTTTTCCACAATCTGAGCAGAACATGGCCAACCTTAGGTACCTAATAGATGGAAATATGGTTCATTTAACATAACAAAAGCAGTACACTCAAACACATAGACCAAACATCCTACATTATATCACACATTGACCTACCTCCTTATAATACAATATATTCCTTATGTTTGCAATATAAAAAAACACGGTGTTTTTGATTATTAATTAATTTGATTATTGATTAGATTTGAATCTCAATTTGTATTTGTGTTACAGATGCTTCTTCTTTATTTCATATTTTTTCATGAGAATTATTTATGATATTGTTGTCATGGTGACTAATTTTTATTGACCAATGAAATGACGGCTCCGCTGTTTTTGCATGTCTTCAAGTAGCAAAGTGCCACACGTTATATTGCCGCTTTTGTATCTCCTAATACTAGAATTATAGATGTAGTTGACGATGCTTGTAGTTCTATGCATGATTTTGAACAACATCAAATTTTAAAAATCGTAGTGAAATCATTTATTTTAATAACCATTTAGATGTATCAAAATTAACACGATATTTTATGCTTTAGATTATTTTTCTTAATGGAAAATTTTTTCGTCATTATTTAGATGTATCTCTATTCATTCAAAATTATTCAGACGGCCTTGGTGGAAAAATTATTATTTAATATTTTCTAGCGATACTCTTTAGTTTGCATCCAAAAAGTAGAGACAAAATTGTTGTATTTTTCCACGAGTATATACAGGCTTTACCCGCAGAATGATCGTAATTAGTGAATAGAGTAATAGAGACCTTGGCTTGATATAGTGTGTGCGTAATTTGCAAAACTTGACCAGACTGCAAAAACCAGGGGTGCCGGCCTATACAATGAAATCATGTACACTTTTTCTCATCCTATCTTGAAATGTTTTTGAATCTTATTTTTGACATAATGAAGATTGTCTGAGCATTCAAGTGCTGTTGATTTCGTTCAAAAATTATCTGTGTAGTACTCAGCTACATGTACTACTTACAAAAAAAATTTGAAAAATAATGTATCCCATAAAAATTGAATTTTTAAAATGATTTTTTTTACATTCAACAGCTCTTTATTAAAAAAAGATTTTTTTTTCCTTCCTTAGAAATTAGACAAAAAATTCCAAAATTAAGAATTTTTTTATTTCATTTGTGTAGGCATCCCTGGTATACCTGCAACGGCTGGCATCCTCCAAACCCCCACTATTACCCCCGGGGACAGGCAAGTGTCCCCTCACGCCATTTACGCGGATATCGGTGCTACGACCAGCCCCCTGACTAACGGGGCTTTACAGCTGCAGCGGAGTGAGCCCTCTCCAATACCGGCCAGTAATAACTCGGCCATGATGGCTCGTGTAGAGCAGCAACTCATTAACGCACAAAGAACAGGTAAAAAAAATGATATCATATGAGAAATGTTGGTATAAAACTGGTTTGGCCTGGGATTCTGTCATAGAAAAGGAGTAGCTTTTGTAAGCTAAGCTACTTATTGACAGAACTTGTGTGTCATGATGAAAAGTATGCACCAGTACTATAGATTGAAGAAACAACCGCATGTCAATACAACAAAAGGAAAGATTTCTGGGGTTCCAAAAGTCACTTTATTTTTATTATGAATTCAAGAATCAAGAACATGAGTACAACAAAGGAAAGAGTTATGGAATCTTTTCCAAATCAAAGGTCACTTGATTCAGTTTGAAAGGTCAGCTTTGTTACTTGGTCTATTGATAATGCCAAGCTTACGGTCATACGTACTGTTTCTTACAATCTACAAATGTGCGTCTGTTCCTGTACTTGTGAGAAAACCTAAGAAACAAGCACTTTGATTGGTGAAGCTTTAATGCTGAAGACCAATATTTGGTAAGAATACAACTATATATGTTCTAAAGACATCACAAGGAGAAGGCATTATTCCATTATAGTGCCATTGATTGTAATGGATTAAAAGTATGTGAAAACTTCAATGCCAGGTCAACATGATATTAGTACAAAGGGAATGACAGAAAATTTGTCAAATAGTCACTTTGAAGACATTGTGCTTGGTAAAGTATGAAGGTCCTAAAGGTAATGTTATGTCAAAGATACTTATTTTCATATTAGAGCTATTGCAATGAAAATTAAGTAAATATCATTTCAAAACTTCTGGTTATACTATTTCAAATGGTTTTTGGTAAATCAGAAATGAATTATAATTTTGACCACAATTACAATTCAATTCTTTAATTATATAGCCAAACCTGAATTTGAATGTTCAAAACCTGACCTCTTTACCATTACAGAACATCTGTGTATCAGACTATTTTAAGATTTCTTATTTTATTTCCAGCCGTGATTAACAGCCTCGGACAGGCGTTCCCTACCGCTACCTCCCCGGCAAGCACTCGTTCTGCGGTGCCTCTCGCCAACAGCCCAGGGCCGATAGATACATTCATAACCCAGGACGGGCTTAGTTACATACAGGCCACCAGCCCACAGCCCAGTGGCTTCACTCTCAACTCCACTGTGAGTATTGTATAACAAGTAGTAATTGTAGCACAGACCTTATGTGAGTTTTACAATTTTCTTCCAAGCTATGATCTAGAGGATGGGGGTTAGGAGGGTCAGTTCCTCCTCCCACCCTGGAATTCGCAAAAAAAATGCTGAATTTTTATAAAACTTGCCTAAAATTGCTGAATTTTTGTATAATTCCTTTTAAGAAATAGGCTCGACCAGTAAGGCCATTTTAGAATTCTGATTTCTTTGGTATATCACTTACAGATACTTATAAATGTATATTACATTCACATTTGTGTGAAAAATTCAAATTCCGTTTTCTTTTTTGCAGGGCCAGCTTATTCCGCAAGGTTTTCAGAATGGCTACCACTGAACCAATGGGGCCAAAGATAGAAAACGGTAGGTTCATGTATATTTTGTATTTTTTTAAAATTAAAAGAAAAAGAAGAAAAACCAAGGACCTAAAGAGCTTAACAGGAGAAATTTCCATTTAGCATTGATTTAAGATTTTATATTTGAAGTTTAAAGTAAAATAGTTCAGTGTTTTAATCAACAAGAATCTTGAAAATGTACTTTGATATTTATAATCTGTTTGAAGGTCAAGGTTATGATGAGATACCGGTACATATACTTGTAGTAATAAATTAAAACGGCATTTTTGACTAAATTTAAGATTTCTATATACATTTACTGATGTCAGTATTTTTCGTTTGATTTTAGGCATGAAAGGAAAACTGTACCGTTAGAAGAGCCAAGATATACGGACAGAGACAGCCTCCTATGAATATCTACGTTACATGGATATCGGCATTTGACTTTTAATTTTTTTCTTCATTATACATATTTCTATTAATTATTTTTAAAGATTTAACTTTACATTAAGATCGAAGGTTGTATTTGATGATTAATTGTTATAACATAATGAAGTGAAGGAGATCTAGTGATGTTGATGAACCAACTTAATTCTTTGATTCCACAACTGAAAAAGAGAATGTACAGGTTTAAAGACGATTTGTTTTACTACTTTTCTCTCTTATTAATCCTACATTTTGTTCCGACATTAAATATGTATATATATATATTGATATTTTGCTATGTATGCATTGACCGATTGTAAAAGGACTTCTGATTGGTCGAGACAGATGTTATGTAAAAGGACTTCTGATTGGTCGAGACAGATGTTCCCATGGTTACAGTAGTATTTATTGCTAGGCCTCTTCATTCATTTATATTATACATGTCATTTTTACCACATCAATTTTACATATATTTACCAATTCTAACCATATTTTTTTTTAATATGCATGAAATCTTTTTTACATGATATGTGAAGTTAAGTAGTCAAAAGGTTGGATTATTAGATTGTGAAGAAATTGAATATACATACTTTTTACAGAAAACCATTCTAAGATACGCAATTTTTTTTAGCAGAGAAAGTGCAAATAATTTTAACCTTGATTTGAATGTTTTAATTGTTGACTTGTTATTATGAAAAATTAGCAATAAGGCTTGGTTATGACCACAAAGTGAAACTTACTTTTCATTCTGTACTTTAAGTTGATTTTAAAACAATTGTCTTTTTGATGAAATGAAAATTCTTTGCCTAAATTGCATCAATTTCAGAATTTTCAAGCAAGGGGATGAACTCTAAATTTATTATGTTTAAGAAGTATGGGGCATGTCAGTACTTACACTGTACAGTTTCAGATAAAGTGTTTCATTTTGTGGTTCTCCCTCCCACAGTGGCCAAGTTTTGTTTGTACCATCTCATGATTGTTAAAGTTTTGGACGGTTATACTTGATGTTAATACGTGAGTGTTGATTTGTTCACATGTTTTTTATCCAAACCATTCACATATTTTTATCCAAACCAAAGGTGTGACTGCTTACGGTTGTACAGTTGTTTTATTCCCGCGGTTGTATAATATCCAATTAACGATAATCACCACAAATGATTACAATGCCACCTTCTCATTGACCTTGATGTTGATGATCCCCGTGTCATGACCTTTGACCTTTGCATGCATGTTTTGCACATGGTCATTTATTAACTTATGACGTTTTATCAGGTTCTTACGCATGTCTCCTTATTCAAGATTTATCTATACATTGTGGGTTGTACATAAGGTCCGTCACTTGTTGAGCTGATTTTAATTGTATTCAATGTTTTTTTTTTCTATTTTGATAGATATTCCATATATCTTACAATGATAATTTGCATTTTGAACAAATTTATACCGTGTCCTTTATGGGCAAAGCTTTCGATAAGCAATATGGCTTTTACTATAGAGAATGTAGTTACTTCTAACCCTTTTTCTTTCTCAGAAAGTGTTCTATCTAACATAAGCATCCCAGTTATGTGTTCTTTGCTCTACACTGATTTGGTGTTCAGTCTATAGTCTATCAAGGAGAGGGTAGGGTAGGGGGGAGGTATATAAAATTTACCTTACATTGTTAAACGTGAAAGAATGTTTTATCCATATGTTATATGTCAATAATACTGATTGTTGATCAATCATATGTTCTCAAACTTGTGATAAAGTTTAGATCTGAATTATTACATATAGATTAGATCATAGTAGAAGATGTTGTAAACGTATTTAAAGTAAACTATTTATATTTTAGGTGTAATTGTGTATACAGTGAAAGTCAAACTCGTAGATCATTAGTGAAGGAAATTAAAATTTAAAATTGGAAAATTCTATTTATAAATCGTTATTGTTTACTGTGCAGCTGTGAAAAAGAAATGAAATTTTCCCGAAGAGACCTCTGCTTTTTCCCACTAAAGAGAATGAGTGAGTTTTGCTGTTTATTTTCCGAAAATAATGTTTCTTTGTAATAAAGAATAATAACTTTTAATATTTGTATCAAACTGCATTCACTTGACTAATTGTAAAGCAAAATAAATTAAAATATGAATTGATTGAATAGTTAATACCAAAAGAATTTAAACATTACACGTATTGATTGAAAAAGCAGAGGCCTTTTATTTGATTTTCTAGTCAAATAATAAACGTAAATCCACCCCCTGAATTAGAACAAACGTATAGTTTGTGTTATGTAGCTTAGTTCATGTTATACCTTAGATAGAACTTGAACCGTGATCTGAGCTGAAAACGTCCAACTGATAAATATCCTACTACGCAGATATATTGTATGTATATGTATAACTTTTATATCGTGTTCTACCTCTCCCTTATTACACAACGTAAGATGAAGGATTTCATCGAGATCGGAGATTTTAATCTCATACTGGACAAGTTTCTTACTTTCTTTCACTACCATGCCATTTTTGTGCTAACAGTTTTTTTACGCAATTTCTTTATTTTAACCAGAATTTACTTAATATCCTGTTTTATTAAAGCAGACCATTTTTACTCTGCTTTGGTCTTTTACATTGTCAAAATTGTTTTAATGGGTCAATATTTCGCTTCGGGGACTGCTTTATTTGTTTCATTGTTTTTATTTGCGTCATATAAAATCTTGGGGGAATTTTTTTTATCAGAATACAGGGGAAAAATGGAATAGCTGTGTTTGTACATATTTCATCTTAATTGTTAAATGTATTGTATACGACACCAACATTAATGTAGTGTGTAGTTCGTAGATGTAGGAATTAGCTCCCCTTACCAATGCTTTTACGTGGGCAGGGTACGAGAGGTTATGTATATTAATGTCCATTGACAAGCTATTAATCAGTCCCTGTACTCACTCAAACCAAAGAAAGATTCTCCAAGGGCAAATACAGAATTTCAAAGCGTAGTTTAGTTTTTTGATATATTACCCTTGATTGGATGCTATTTTTAGCTTTAGGAAGGAGGATCAGTGATTGGTTAATAGCTGGCATGTTATGTGATATGTAAATATGTATGTTTTATTCTTTAATCAGTTAAATCATTTCATTGACTTAATTTTGGATACAAGAATAGATTAGAACTAAAAGAAAAGAAAAAAAATATCTAACTGCAGATCAGTTATTTCTTTTAGTGAATTTATTGACTGTGGAAAAAAAGTTAGGAATTGAAATCTGTAACTAACACAGAAAAGAATTCTTTTAAAAAAAGGAGAATGGTTATGGGCATTTTACCTTCTTGTATCAAAATTACGTAAAGATCCAAGTTTATAGGCATTTTTTTTTTTTATTGTATCAAAATTAAGTGAAGAATTTAGTTTATGGGCATTTTATTACCTTCTTGTATCCAAATTTACGTCGTATTCATGTCACCTTGTATATTGTATAGTTTGCCAGATTAATGCCTTAGTGCTATAAACATTACTACACTGAAAAATTATTTCAAGATCAGGGTCCAAATAAATGTCTCAAATTTACTACTTGTCGTTTGTCGGGTAGTAATATCATGTTTCAATTTGAAGCATGTTACGTTATTTTGTGTAATTTCCACTTCTCACTGTATTTCAGATTTTTGTCCTATATTGGCATTTGAGCTGTTATGTTGTATATACAATGTATGGATTTTTCTGTTTTTTGTTAATAAGTAGATTTTATTTAGTGAAATGATCATTGAGCTCTCAAGTCAAACGCATCATTCTGTCCTTGATTCTCTGAAGAATGTCAATTAGAAAACTCTTTATAAAAATTTGAGCCTTTAGTTAACCTGGCTACGCAAAATGGCAATTTGAATAAATTATAAAAGACTCCAATAAAGAAGTGAGTGAAATTGAAAACTTTTGAATAAAACTTTAATAAAATATCTGAAATAATCAACACTCTAGTATAATCCTTTAATTTACAAAATACCAAATGATTATATGACAGATCATGTGACAGACCATGTGACAGACTTGAGTGTACTTAATGTTATATGGCAGGTCAACAACGTTATGTGTGGCCTTCTTTACACTATTTGTTTTGTTTTTACATTCCTCGATTCAATCCTAAAGGCTGCGGACATTTGGAAAGAATGAAGCTTGCTTTGGGGAGAATGACGGGCAAGAGGGCAAGAGGGGCTCACATGTTTACGACAAAACTTGTAAAGTTTTAAGGAAAATAAACCGTACTAGCCTGTGATTACAGCACGCATGATTGAGTAAACTGCAGCTGCTGTGAGTGTCATGAGTTAGTATGGTGCATTTTTCACTCGATCTCAGGGAAAAATTTGTATGGCTTTGAATATCATATTACCCTATAACAGTAGAATGGCAATGTGTTGAAGTAATCTAGTATTTATTTGATAGAAATGTGGAGTCCCATATAGTAATTAGTACATTGTAATCTCACAATGTGTAATATCACTTAAATCTTAGTTCACATGCCCAAGAACTCAAAAATACAAACTGGCTTATGTAAACACATGGCAGAATATGTCGCAAAAAGTTTTGAAAAAAAAAATCTTTTTTTAAAAATCTTTATACAAAAATATCTTAAAATGAAAATCTGAATTTCTAAATTTCAGCAATGCATTATGCATATCACATAATTATATTAGGTAAATCAAGCTGAACAATAACTAATTTTTTGTGAAGTGCAGGAGTTACAAATTAATTAATTAGTGCAGGAGTTATGGTTCTTGGAGTAGTGACCAAAAAGGTGGTGCTAGCTCTGTGTGCAATGCTTATCATCTAACCCTGGTTTCCATAGCAACGTAGATCAGTTTGTATTAGTTAGAAGTGTATATTGTCCCACGTAAAGCCTTCAGAGTCAGTAGAACAAAACGTCATTTATGTGTGAGCTGTCTTGCTGCTTACGTTTATTCTCGGCCCAAAGACATGTAGTAGACTTGTAGCTTCAAGCTTCGTTCCTTCCAAATTGTTATGGGGCCAAAATCCTGTAGGCAAGTAGTTTAGATGAAATTTATACAAAGTTAAATTTTATTGGTTATAAATATATTACAAGTTATGGCCGAAGTACTAGCAAAAATTGTGCCAAACACTTCACTACTTAATAATAACTAACCTTTACTATTGAGTCAAAATTTTTCTGTTTATTCATCTCTTACAATTTTTAAGTTTACATTAATGAAATGACCTTGGGTTTGCTTTTCCTTTGTAGCATGACCTTTTGACCTTTACCAATGATTTTACTGTCTATGTATACCCAAGGTTAACTGTCATGTGTATAGTGTACTTGTGACCAAAAGTTAAATTCAAATAAAAAAAATTATATTCATCTTACAACATGATTTGCCTTTTTATTTTGTCTGGAGATTATCAAAGTTCCATTAAGATTGAAACTGAGTGAGTTCCAGAAGATACAAGCGTTCTAGAATTCATTATGAAAGGGCAGGAAAGTGCCAAATGTGCTCAGATTGGATTATTTTAGAAGGAAATTTGGTACAAACAAGTCAGCTCTTAAAATGAGCATTATTTCTATCTCAATGATGGTTTACAGTTGCCTCTTTATAAAGATGCTTAGGGAGAGGTCAAGGTCAATTTAACAATAATGAAATGAACGAGCTTTTTCAAACATGTCAGAAGACACAACAATTTACATCATAATTTATAACAGACGATTTTCTTAATGTCTTGTTACAGACAACCATCATATCATACAATTTGGTAGTACATTGTATTTCATTGTGATGTCACTATAGAAAACATGACAATTCAAGACAGTGCAAGAAAAGCTGATGTTGCAATGAAAAAAATGTTGCTAAATGATGTGATGTCTGAAATTATATATAAAATCTACATGTAGGTGTAAAATGGTCACAACTGTTGCCAGGAAAATGGACTATTGGAAGGGATGCTTGTTCTTATCTAAGATATATGATGTTACTGATACCTTAGCTCTGTCAATCTAAATTTTGGATGAAGTGACTATTGTGTTTCCATTTCTATTGAAGATTGGGTAGAAAGAACATGAGATACACAAAATATATGACTCCAAAACACAAAGAAAAGCATACCTTTCAATGGACTTGTTAGTAGACTCATTATGGTCAATGACTCATATTTCTGTTGTTCACCTTAATGGCTTCATGCTCATGCTTGTGTCTCCTTATGACTGGACACGGCAAGGTTTGCGAGAAATGCTTGAACCTCATACAGAAAATTCATCTTTCGACACAATATAAGAGATGCTGCATCTAATCTACTTGGTTGACTAAGTTTAAAGCAGTTACGGCATGGTCAGATTGAGAAAAACTACATATCAAGTGAATAAATGTTGTACGGGCTTGTCTTAACGTTGGGAATTGAATGCTACCTCCTTTTTGTTTTTAAATGTTTGTGCTTCGAGATCTCGACACCGGTATGAATTTAGTAATACATATGGAAATTTCTTTCAAGATTTCACCAAGATCTTATCTGCATGAATGCAGTACATAACAATATGAGGAGTTGAATTGCTTATATCCAGAATGCAGCTGGAGTAAAAATTTATTAAGATTACTTTGTGGGGATAATTAATTTGTTCTAACTTCACTGTTTTGCATGGTGTGGGTTTTCAGACAAAAGTCTTCAAGGTTATATAAGGGTTAAAGGTCAAGGTCATTCATGATCAAGTCTGAAAGATCAAAGACACTCAGAATATCCAACTTTTGGTGTCATGTTTAATGTTTTCGGGGGGGGGGGGGGGGGGGGGGGCATCCATCAGTTTAACTGATTTTGTCTTTTTTTATTTTCATATTCATTTACAATTTCATTTGTGTGTTATTAGGGCGCCTGTATTTTGCTGTCATGTCTTGTCTTGTATGGTCATCTTACTGTGAGGAGGTTATCATACATAACAACTGTACGTTCTTCAGGACATCTGGGTATCCGGAAAAGCGGGACGGTTGTGCATATGTAATCCGGATAACCACACCATTTGCTACTAATGTGACAAATGACCATCCTGAGTCGGTGCCGATTGCCTTTTGATCTCATAGGTTTACTAAAGTTTTGTGTTCTGATGTCATATTTGGAGCTCCTTTAGCTTCAATATTTTACCCATATCACACGTTGTTCCTACTGGGTTATTTTTGTGAGAGGGCTTTGATTCCTTCACATAGACTGCTGTGGCTTAAGCCGAACTTTGTGCATCACAACAATCCAATGTTACTGCATGATGACATTATATAGTGCATACTACAATGTTTACCACGAAGGACAAAATACTCGTGTCAAAATCTTCCGAAAAACAAATACATGTATTTCTGCATTTATATGCAGTAACATGCGATTATGATACACAATAGGCTTGCGTCACAGCAGTATATCAGAAGGAATTGAAGCTCTCACATGAAAAGGAACAACATGCGAGACGGGCAAAATATTGAAGTTAGTGCTCCTTGTCCCGTTTGCATCTGTTGCTGTCAATGTCTTCTCTGCATTTTCACTCGAGGTGTTTTGTTGTGGGTGCTGCAGCAGTCTTTTTGGATCCCCTCCTTTCTTTCTTTCATATTTTTTTTTTCATGCAAAATGATGTGGAAACATCTGCATACTTGCATATACCTGGCTAAAAGACTGTTGAACAACTCTTTCAGCTGAATTTTCCCTATGATGACCTTGATCCACATTTCCACATGGTTTTACAATGAACAACATGTATTGATCTCAAGTCAATATCTTTGGCTGAATTTTTAAATAAATCTTTTGTATGAATTTTCCCCAATGATGACCTTGTCCCACATTTCAAAATATTTTTACAATGGACAACATGCATCAATCTCACACCTCGAGTCAATCTTTTCCTGTGATAATCATGCAGTCTTTTTATGATATTCATTTCAATGTCTGTTTGCCCCGAGTTTCAACTGGTGCTTAACCTCTCATTTTTTTGGTAGAAGCCAAGTTTGATCCCTTTGCATATCCTTAAGTACTATCACACAACAAGGAAGCATGATAAATCCCTCTGCTTCTGACTACACTCCCTCTTCAGGTGAGAATCTCCGGCAATCTGCATGTCCTTTGATCTATTTTTTGTCCAGAAGGGTGTAGCCGAGTATACAAGTTTTTGTAAAAGGAGTCAACGATTTAAAATGAAATGCCCTCAAGTGTACTGACTTTATTGATGAAAAACAAATACTGATGTAAATCAAATAGACTGACACTTGTCACAACTGACATAACATTATAAGAGCAATTTACTTTAGCATGACTTTGAATAAAATTTTTTACAATAAACTGGAGTCCTTTTCAGCTAGCATCGAGGTAGCAAAAGCTCACTATATCATTATTATACAATGAAATAGCCAGATATGAGACATCAAATTATACTTATTTTTTCAAATAAGAGCTACATGTACATGTATATTGTAATAACTTCACTTTCATTTGTTTTAAATATGAAAAACAAATTGACAAATGCAAGTTTACATTTGATGGGTATAAATGGAGACTGAACTTAAAGTTAACATCTCAATAAAGTCATAACACCATTTTTTTTTTTTTACATTTTCAAAGTAAACGCAAGGTTTTCTATACGAAAACAAATAATTCAAAACATATCTCAGTGAGTGGTAGATCTATATATAACTAACAAACTAAATACATTCTAATTCATATCAAATGTTTAAAAAATAAGAATATAGCACTGTCTACGATACCAAATAAGTTACATACTTAGAAATTAGCCTCAACACAAATATCCACTTTGAGAGGAAAGGCTATTTTGAACCAAAATAGCGAAGCAAAAGGCTTAAATCTGTATTGATCTTGTTTTACAGAATTGTTTATTTTAAGAATCACAAAGTGTTGTTGTTATTCAATGCAAAAATATCACTCAAAATATTTATCTGTGACATAATTTCTAAATTCAAGACTTTTTGTGAGAAATGGTACATTTAAAAAGAAAACATACAGGGCTGAACAATTCTAAGTATGGAACATTAATACGTGTAGTTTGTAATTTTTTATCCTAGAATTTTGAACCTCTTGAAAAAGAAGATTTATGTGAAAAAAATGATAAATCTCCTGTGAACTACATGTAATAAAGCTCTGGTTTACTATAGACACTCACAGTAAACTCAGTTTTGGCGTGTATTTATGATAGGTATGTCACCATTTATACATGCAGTTCAATAGAGTTCATATATCCTGATAAACAATTTAAATAAGCCTGTCTTCTGATACCTAAATTGGAAAATACCTATGGGAAGCGTACAAAATTTTGACTTACATAAACCAAATATGATTTGCAGATTTAAAAAAAAAAACCCTATATTATCGTACAAACAAATTCAAATACATTTGTAGTTAAAACAAAATTCTCTAAAGTATAACACATGTACTAAGAAGTATGAACTAAATATTATAAAAGAGGCATTGTACAATAACATCACAAATTAGAATTTATACAGCAATTTTTAAACAAAATATACCGAAGAAACATGTTGACAGATTCCATGACCGTGACCTTTAAACTTGACATAATAGCTTTCACTGATACTTGTTTTTCTTAGAAGTTTGATATACATGTATATCAAAGCATTGCAAGTAAATAAGAAAACATGATAAAAGACAAAATGTAGTTATACCGTGCAGATGATACATGTACACCAATTTCAGGAAAAGTAAAATTCAAAGACATGATTTTATGATACAGACATCATACAGTACATAACAGATGTAACTGTTGAAACCCAACAAATATTGGCTAACTTTACAAAAATGAAATGTAGATGAGGAAAAATAAAATTAAAGTGCAAATGTAACTGAATATGATTATGTATCTAGTAGTTGAACTTGAAGATTTAAATAAAAAAAATAATTGAAGTACTTTAGAAGGAAGCTATATCATTGTAATATAATCAGTTTTTCTTCAGGAAAAAAGACCTTTGAAAAAGAGGGGAAAAATATCTGTTTATGATTTTTGTTTTCAAATTACAAAGCAGACAAATCCTTAAGCTCTCTAGTGTATAGACTAAAATATATCCTATATAATAATACAAAATATGTGTACAACTCTCAAACCTTTGTACTATTTTGAGACATTTTACCAGTATTCATGAAAAAATTTGTTTAATAATTAAGTCTTAGTTTCATCAAATGAAAACAATGTGATTTCTGCCAGCAATGAAATAAATACTAGATTCTGTATGAATGAAATGTGAATTCTCTGTTACTTATTTACCTCCTCTTTTATCCTAATAAGCCATACAAACAGAATGAAAACTAAATCTGAATCATAACTACATAGCTTCATAGTACTGGGCTTTAATCATATGGAAAGCTCACTTTCTCATCCTTACATAGATATTTGTAATTTCCGACAGATAAATCTTAATCAAGGTATCATTGTACAGTCCTCAACAACATCATTTAGATTATCTCATTTCTTATTAACGTCATCAGATAGATCATCATCATTGTCATCGTCGTCGTCATCATCATCATCATCATGCCATAATTTTAAGACAATATCATCATTAAGATTATTGTATCATCATTCTAACTGTTATTATCAGATACTAGTACATTATGTTACCACTATCAGATAGATGTTATTGTCGTCATTAGTTAAATTATCATAATTTTAATTGTCATCGTCAAATAGATGATCATAATTCTTGACATCAATGTCGGATTATCGTTCTGCTAATTATCATCTTCAGATAGATTATCGTAATTCTAATTGTTGTCAGATAGATCATTTAAATTTTAATCGTCACTGTCAGATAGGTTATCATAGTTTCCTGACAGGAGCGGAGCAGGTTCCTGACTCCTATAGCCACTATCACATCCCAGAGACGAGCCTACTTGGTGACCTGATGTATACGATGACATGCCGGCATTGCTTGTTGGATGATTCAGTCCCGATGAAGTCGGCATATCGGAGCTTGAGTGAGGGTGAGAATTAGGATCCATACCAGAGAAATGCATGTCTGAACCTGCTACACGCGGACTACGTGACCTTTGGGAGAAGGTCATAGAACCTACGGCACCTTCTGCCTCCGACCCTCGGCTCTGACTGACTCGATCACCTTGATCGGCCATATCAGTGCTGCTACGTGGACTGTTCTCACTGTCCTTGGACGAGCGGCCAGATTTCTGTCTCTCCATTATAGATGAAGCAGACGTTATGTCATGACTTGACGAGATATCGACCCCTTCATCTATAACCATTCTGTCAGAGTGTGTACTGTCTACACTAGGATGGGACACGTTAGAGCTCTCGTCCACTTCTGCCTCATTATGTTTAGACAGTCTCCTCTGTATCCTGCCGTCCCCCATACTCTGGTCTGCCCTCATATAGCCAACATCAGAGCTCTGTGCCTCTCCATGCTCCGTGGTAGATCGAGCATCTACAGAGCTCTGTACTTGTGACTCTTCCCCTCTGCCGCTATCGGTAACAGACTGTCCCTGACGGTTATCTGAGCTGTCCACCACGCCTCTCCTGGGACTACGTATGGTAGAGGAGCGAGGCATGTAACTCTTACCTACAGGATCATCCTCCGGACTGTCAGGGAAGTCATACTCAGACCTTGTTCCCTTCTTATCAGACGTTGTGGAGGCTCTCTGCATCTCTGTAGAGGAGGCTGAGGAGGGGGAGACCTTAGCATGCTCCTTAGGACCTCCTCCCATTGAGTATTTACTTGTGGGCTCCTCTCCAAACCGACGATTTCTGCCAAACATTTTCTTCTTTGACATAGCCGTGGAATGTTTTTGTTGGGAGGAGCCTACCCCTGATGTACTGTCACTGACATCGTTACTACCTGTCACCTGTTTGTGTCCAGATAAATCTTTTTCAGGAACCACTGGTCCAGACTGCTCACCAATCTGTGAGGTACTTGAAGGGAATGCCTCTCTAAGCTGCTGATGATCTCTCTGCTCTAACATTTCCCTGTGTGCATTATCACGTAACTGAGCTTCCCTCTGCTGCAGCATTTCTCTTTGCTGGGCCTCTCTCTGAACCAGGTCCCTTTGTTGTGCCTCTCTTTGCTGAGCCTCTCTTTGAACCAGATCTCTTTGCTGAGCCTCTCTTTGAACTAGATCTCTTTGCTGAGCCTCTCTCTGAACCAGGTCTCTTTGCTGGGCCTCTCTCTGAACCAGGTCTCTTTGCTGGGCCTCTCTCTGAACCAGGTCTCTTTGTTGGGCCTCTCTCTGCTGCATATCCCTTTGTTGAGCCTCTCTTTGCTGAGCCTCCCTTTGAACCAGATCCCTTTGCTGAGCTTCTCTCTGTTGAGCCTCTCTCTGCATCATTTCCCTTTGTTGAGCTTCTCTTTGTTGCATGTCCCTTTGCTGGGCCTCCCTCTGCTGGGCCTCTCTTTCCCAATTCTGAATTTCCCTTTGGTGAGCCTCCCACATTTGTTGCTGGCTAGAGTTTGGCTGAGTTGACGATTCTGGCTGTTGTTGAACAGGAGGGGTTGCCATAGGTAACCTATGACCTTGAGGTGACTTTTGACTCTGTGTGACCTTATGACCTTGGTTGCCGTGTTTATGTTCGGGGTCATCACGTAACACCTCAGCTATTTTATTTTTGACGTAGTCTAGAGGAGATATTTCCCCGGTACCTTGATTGACAGGTTTAGAGCTGGATGTAGATTCAGCAGACTGGGGGGAGGGGACAGAACTCTCTGCGGCTTGAAAACCTGCAAGTCATACAAAGGATAATTATGGTAATGTAATTTTGTAATAGTCCTATATGTCAATGAAAGTCACGAAAATCTTTTGAAAGTTTAAATTTTAATGGAAGAGTATAAGGGCAGTGCTCATAATGTAACACTACAAAACATACACAACAGAGAGACTTCCATGTGGCAAGGTTACTATCACAATAGTGTTGAACTATACAGAGTGCTGTATTAGAGACATTACATACAACAATTAGTTTACAAGGGTAATGAAAAGAGCATTCCTTTTCCTTAAAAAGTCATCAGTCATTTTTATGGTTCAATAATGACCTTATTTGGATATACATGTACATGTATATACAATGTATAACTAGAACTGCCCTAAAGTGGATGAATTATAACCACCCCCCCCCCCCCCCCCCCCCCCCTCGGGACTTTTTTTATAAATGGAAACATTTATGATGCAACGTGAAAAACCTACCATTTATAGTTTGAAACGAATCTACTTTCAAATCTTCTTAACTTAAACTGCAACATGAGTCCAAAGTCAAGGTCAAGGTCACAAGGTCAAAAGTGATGATACCAAACTGTAGTGCTCTTTCTGGTGAATGTTTGTATGAAATATGAAAGACCTACCATTTATAGTATGAAAGAAATCTGCTTTCAAAATTTCTAAACATGTCCTTAATTCAACATAAGCCCAAAATCAAGGTCAAAAGTCATGATACCAAACTGTAGTACTCTTTGTGGTGAATGTGTGTATGAAATATGAAAGGACTACAATTAATAGTATAAAAGAAATATGCTTTCAAAACATCTTAACATAAAATGTTGTACAGGGTGAAGGTCAAGGTCACAGGGTCAAAAGTCATGGAACCAAAATGTAGTACTCTTTATGGTGAATAAGTGTATGAAATATGAAAGGCCTACCAACAACAGACAGACGGACAGGGTGATTCCTATATACCCCCTAACCTTTGTTGGGGGGGGGGGGGGTATAATAAAGTCAAGACTTTGTAAGGAAAAACGGTCTTGAAATACATGTTAAATATGAGAACCTTATCACTTACCACTTAAAAATTAAAACTTTTAGGCAAAGTTAAAATTTTGGACAGACTGACATGTAAACTCATACTAACCTTAATGTTTTCTAGTTTAGAGGAAAGCTAGTGTGAGTCAGAATTCTCAGAGCACAAATAAAGCAATGTATATTTTAGTTGCTATGACAACCTACCCATATTAGGTCGTGACAATAAGCTGGTGATATGTTGGTGATTAGCTGCTACAGTAGATGAGATGTGCATTGAGCCAGATCGTGACCTTGGTGACCGTGGCGACGCGACCTTTGAGGATGAAGCCTCATTACTGTTGGAGACACCTAGGATGAATACACAACATACACGGTGCATCAGTGTTACAGTGACGGTGCTCAATATTAACATGTACAATGTTTAAGTACATACAGACTTCTTGAAATCTTATCATTGATTTTATAGATATTGATGTTCGTGTCTCTGCTGATCCTAATACTATCATAACAGAATCTATCACGTTGTGTGGTTGTTCGCAAAAGATTCATTGTGTCTAGGATATGCTTCTTATATATGTGGAAATGAAAGATGATTGTGATGAAAAAGGCGGAAATTGGAGGACTTGTGAGCGTTTACATGGGGAATTTTAACAATCTAAATTACACCAAAAAAGATGAAAAGGCGGAAATCAGCAGAAGATTTGAATCCCTGCATATGTATCATTTGTCTCCGTCTGACAATGTTAAAACTAGTAAAATTGTATTATTTTCTTTTCTCAGTTGGTTCAGAATAAAACACATTAATCTTTTTGATGTCGTAGGTTTGCACAAAATAATATGAGTGGTATATCCTCTCTCTTCCCTAAGGATAACCAGTTGATCATAGTGGGAGAATATACATCTATGTTCTCAATCAAGTCAATTTAAGCTTTCACCAATAAATGTCAAATTTGGGATAATTTTCAAGAAATCTGTATATAACACGCTAGTATGTGCGGCACAAAGTCACATTATCTTATACACATTATTTATCTAAAAAGTTTACACATACATGTCACAGTGTGTAAGAACAATGATAATGATATGAGAATATTTCATTTTACATTTAGAGTCTAGTACCCTTTGGGAAAATCATCTGATGGAAAATGTTTTTTTTTTTTTTATTTCCAGACTTTTAACAATCCAGAAAGAAGATTCACAGAGCTTCTGATGAACAGAAAATTCATTGTCAGTGTTAATTCCCCCCACTCCTAACCTTGGCCTTAATACACATATTATAAACAAGGCTTGCGTGTCAGCTTATTGTCCAACAACAACGACAACAGAATGAATCGGTTTTCACACAAATATAACACTAGACAAGAGAACACAATGACTGACAACAACAGCAAAACCTATATGACCCCTCTGTGTTAGAGAGAGAGACGTTAGATTCTGTGTCAGATGGGAAAACATCCATGTTAGAGTGCAATAAGCCATTGTGAAATATCAAACTACATAAAGACAGAAAATAATATAAGTAGTCTCCTTATTAAGTGAAGATTTGTATACACCTGAACATTGTGTTTAGTAATGCAATTGAACATTATAGGTGCACTGATCAATTAAACTTAAGCAATGAATGACCCTACTGGTGGTACGGTAAGTCATAAAGTGATTAAGAGACATGAACTGACAGCATACAAAATCCAATACAGCCACAAACAATTTTTTACAAATATCCTACTTTATGAAATGCATAACTAGTATGTGTTTTATTAGTTTTAAGATGATAGACCAAAGATACAACAGATGTTGTAAGAAACAAGCTGAAAATGTTGAAAACTTGTGCAATGGAATGAAAAATCTACGTTTCTACATGAATGTTGTATCTTTTTTAAACTAGCGCTGTTTAGAAAAATCCCTTTTTTACACCCTCAACAAAAAGAGGCCACATCCCTCATCTGGATAAGTACACAGTGCATCAAACTTTGTATGTAAATGAAATTCAATTCAAAGAACAAAGGTTCATGATTGAGTCTAGGACCTGAAGAATTCAGTAAAATTCTGTGCAATGATTGTTGAAGAGAGGTAAAAAATGTAATTCATTTATGTATACTCATGGATGGTTGCAGTCGAAGTGCTGGTATACTGGCCAGTTTGGTACAGGCCCTTGAGCATTTGCTACCAGAAAGGTTTCTTGAAATTCTGTTGCAGTTGAAATGCAGTTGCAGAGCAAAAGTAACATTTTGTCAGCCAATAAGAGCTCTCAGTGGCCATGTTGGTTGACTGATCAGTTCAAAAAATAAAAACTTGGTAGATTACCTTGAGTACTTTTTTCTTGTAAGGTTTCCTGAAATTCTGTAGAGTGGTTGTATAGGATATTTTGAAAATACATCAGCCAATCAGAGCCCTTGACGGTCATATTTAACACAATTATGTTAGAAGACCTTGAGTATGTGCCTTCTGCAAAGTTTCATGAAATTCTGTGTAGCTATTGCAAAGATGTCAAAAAGGTGTCAACCAATCAGAGCCCTTGGCAGCCATATTAATAGACTAATTGAATCGAAAAATACAAACTACATAAAGAACCATGAGTACTTTGCTTCCTGTAAGGTTTCCTGAAATTCTGTGCGGTGGTTGCAAATGAGATGTCAAAAATGATAACTCTCTAAGTTTAACTAAAAAGTTAAAGAACACCTCTGACAACATTGATTTTTGACTTTTGAACAAGACTTTTGATTTTTGAACAAGAGTTTCTAGTGTTGTGAAACATTACCAACATCAACATGTCTCCATCATAAACTCTTCCGAATCTGTAACTCTAATGATGTGAGATGACCTGACCCTGGGGGAGTGAGACTGATAAGGGTTTGGTCTACCCTCCCCCTCTCTCTGCTTTGGGGACAGATTATCACATAAACTCACCTGGAGGTGAAATCGGCTCTGTTACACTGCTGATGTGAGGTGACCTCACCCTTGGGGAGTGAGACTGATCAGGGTGTGGTCTACCCTCTCCCTCCCTCTGCTGAGGGGAGAGGTCATCACGACGTCCCTGGGAGGGGTACAGTTGAAGGCTATCTGAGGGACCACCACCTGACGTACTGCTAGCTATGTTACCATTGTCCTGAAATACACAAATAAATATTAGGATTATACCTCTTAAACTAATGGTTTCTGGAGAAAATTTGATACAACAAATGTGTTTGACATAAAATAAAAGGATATTGCAGAAACCCCTTTCTGCAAATAAAAGCAAATAAGCATTAAAACATTATTCTAATGCACTTTGTTTGTAAAGTGCATTTTGATTGAGCGGTTAAAAAACTGCAAGGAGATACATGTTTCAATGTAGTTTTTGCTAAGACATCATGTTCCTATGGTGATATTGCTAAAAACAGATATTTTCTGGCTCCTTAATGACCAAAGCATTAGAATAGGGTTTGACAAAAACTGACATGGTATCGGCGAGTCCCCTGACAGAAATTTAATCACCAATACCCTGTCAGTTTTTGTAAAACACACACATGGTAACCCCTTAATTTCTTAAAAATTTCCCCCATGACCTGATAATTTTTATTAAACATCAGCATGGTAATAATGCTGCGTACTGTAAACATGGTTATTTTTCGCGGAGAGAAATTTCACGATTATAACATCAAGACTTTTTGCGTGGGGGAAATGTTCTTTAAAGAGAGTAAATGTCATAATTTGTGTTTTGTTACGGGTATGCAACACAAAGCAAGTGCATTTCTCGTACATGTAATGCGCGTTAGCGCATTTCATGTGATAAATGCACTTGCTGTGTGTTACATACTCGTAACAATACACAAATTATGACATTTATTCTATATATATGAACCACAATTGTCTGTTTCATTCTTGTTTCCTGAAATCGTGTTTTTCTAGGTAACAAGGTGACGTTAATATTTATGTCACCGCAGGTTTAGTTTGCAGGTTGGAACAGCCGTCGCGGCATGGTTCTTAGATCGTATGCATTGTGACTTCACGAGCATTTTCATGCAAAATACAAGCACATTCCTTTCAATAGTTTCATCTCAGGGAACTACATTGGCTGTGCATATATATCTATCTGAATGTCAATACAATGTCACATAGATCTGATAGTTAAGGTATATAATACTCACATGCTGTATGTGTCCTTTCTTCCACTTGTAAGGTGTGGCCCCTGTCTTGGGTGGGGCCTGATTCCCCATAGAGAAGCTGCGAGGGCGAGAGTCAGTGGACTGTGACACCAGGTCAGACTGAGGTTGGGGTTGGGTGGGAGGTCTACTCCCCTCTCCTTGCTCTTGAAAACTGGTGTCAGCAGCGGGAGTTGAAGATTTACTTATTGGAGCTGTAAGACATACAATTCTACATGTACTCTGTTATTATCATTTGTTTTCTTATCCGTTAAACCAGTTCCCTGGTCATCCTAAACCAGCAAAGAACCAAACTGCTTCTACGTGAACTGTCTGCACAGCTCACTTCAGAAATAAGAACTTTTTTTAACAATAATGGTACTGTTTGATAGATCTTGATTTCTCATTATTTCCAAATAGTAAGTTACAAAAAGTAATGATACTGTTAAAGCTGAGAAGAAAATTAAGATCAAAACCATAAAGGAATTCTTACAAGTCACACATAAAATATTTTCATAAACATACATGTAAACAGAGCTTTATACACAAGCTACTATGCAAGCGTAGCATACCTACATGTACCAGTATACTTTGAATATAAACAAATTTGATCAGGCATTTACTTACGAGAGTCATCACTTGTGCCGTTTATCTGACTGAGGAAGCCTTTCTGTGGCTTAGGTTTGTTATTATAGTCCATTAGTATTATAGAGTTGATGTGCTCCCCAAGGGTCATCCCAGCCTTGGCAGCCATCCCTCCAGCAGTATCCATGGCTGGGGGGAAGACGGGCTTTTGATCCCCCTTGCTATCCCCAGAGGGTCGGGTAGGGGGCTTCTGGTCACTTCCAGTGGATGAACCTGGACTTCTCATCTCAGTGTCTGAATGATGGGAGGTTGGCTGGATTGGAAATAAAATTGTGTATGTAGTACATGTACATAAGTATCTCAAATGATTTTCTTCTTCATATTGTATTTATGATACTGGTTGTGTGATTTTACATCCCAAAACAGTAGCGATGGAATAAAAAATAGCAATCCAAGGAATGCTTGTGTCGCCTGCGAAGCGGTTTGATTATTATTCTAGAAAGTGGATCAAATTATTGGTATCAGCAGAAAAGTCTTGTCAAATGAAATTCATTTGAAATATCAGACCTCTTAATTACAAATTAAAAGCTATGGTCATTTTCAAATTTTCAGAAAAGAGTGTCAATCATCTAGGTCAAGGTCACTACGTAAACATTGGTGACAAAAAGGTCTCATCATAAGAAATATTATTAAAGACCTTTCACCTACCAATTAAAAGATATATACAACCTTAGAAAAGAAGGTCAGATAGCTAGGTCAAGGTCAAAGGTAAAAAATCATAGTATGTGTAGAATGGCATTGTTACAAGGAAAATACATGTGAAATATCAAAGCCCTATCACCTACAAATCAAAAGATATAGCCAATAATACTTTTCTTGAAAAGTAGATCAAATATCTAGATCAAGGTCAAAAGGTAAAATATTATGGTCTGTGTAGAAAGGTCTTGTCACAAGGAATACACATGTGAAATATCAAAGCCCTATCACTTACCAATCAAAAGATATAGCGAATCTTATCTTTTCTTCAAAAGTAGGTCAAATATCTAGGTCAAGGTCACAAAGTCAAAAGTTATGGTATGTGTAGAAAGGTCTTGCCACAAGGATTGCACATGTGAAATATCAAAGTCCTAACACTTACCAATCAAAAGATATATCTATTCTTAATTTTTTTGAAAAGTAGGTCAAATATGTAGGTCAAGATCCATAGGTCAAAAATTATGGTATGTGTAGAAAGATCTTGTCACAAGGAATACACATGTGAAATATCAAAGCCCTATCACTTACCAATCAAAAGATATAGCGAATCTTATCTTTTCTTCAAAAGTAGGTCAAATATCTAGGTCAAGGTCACAAGGTCAAAAATTATGGTATGTGTAGAAAGGTCTTGCCACAAGGAATGCCGTGTGAAATATCAAAGTCCTAACACTTACCAATCAAAAGATATATCTATTCTTAATTTATTTGATAAGTAGGTCAAATATGTAGGTCAAGGTCACTAGGTCAAAAATTATGGTATGTGTAGGAAGGTCTTGTCACAAGGAATACACATGTGAAATATCAAAGCCCTATCACTTACCAATCAAAAGTTATGGGCTGTGACACCCAAAGTGTGACAGACAGACAGACGGACGGACAGACGGACAACGGACAAAGTGATCCCTAAGTGTCGCTATGCTTCGCAGGCGACACAAAAATCACACAAGTTTCATACATATTTTCCCCCTTATTTCATATACTTGACCTTTTTTCTGCCAAATATGTCTAATAATTCAATAGAGCTAATGTTCATCTGTTATCATGACATGTTGGCTTTAAATAAAGCCTAATTTATCACTTCGAAGAAAGATACAGCATGCAAGAGAACAGTACATCAAATGATGATTGGTACTCACTGTTGACATCCCTGATACAGCTGAGCTACTAGGTCTCTGGGCATCAGTTATCCACCGTTTCTTTCCATGCATGGTGGTGGGTGACTTCTGCTCCCCGATCGACCCTACAGACGATGACGATGTAGCTAGAGGGGATGTCTCTGTCGGCTCTGATCTTGTCAGTAAAGTGGAGGACGACACTACAGCTTGTTGCTGAGCCTGTCTTTTCTTCTGCTCACTCTGTGATGATATGTCATCAGACGATTGGTTGATCTGGTGGATTATAATAGCATCAATCAAGTTGGCTGCCGTCATGGAGGGTTGCTTCCCCTTGGTGGCCTGAGGTTGGTTTGTGCTAGCCTCTGTATGCGGAACAAAAGCTCTTAGTAAGTCAGCGGGGGATTGTATGTTATGTTTACTATGTGCCGGTGAGGAGCGATTAGATGACGTTCTGCCGTCCCCATCACCTTTATCATCGTGACGTTTGGTCGTGGTGATTTCCATCTCCTTTCTGATCTGTTCCTCCATGTCAAACACCTTGGTCTGCCGACTCTGTTTTTCCTGCTCCATCCTATAGTACTCCTCTTTACGTCTTCTTTCCTGCTCTCTCCGCTCGTGCTCGTGCCGTCTCTCCTGCTCCTGCCTCCTCTCGAGTTCTTGTCTTTCCCTGTTTTCTTCTAGTTGACGTCTCATTTCCTGCTGTGCTGCATGGGCTTGAGCCTATAAAAAGACAACAACTTACAACATCAGTAAATTTATCATTAAAGCATCTACTTCATGAGACAAACTCCTTACATGTATTTCTTGCATAAAGTTGTGCAGTTGCTATTGCTCTTTTTCATTATCATTAAACTCAGTTTCTACTCAAGCAGTAATTTATGCAATTTGAAAATTTTCAACTTTGCAGTATGAAAATAGATTAGGTGTATAACAATGTATGAGGTTACATGTATGACCTCTTCTTTGTTCCAGCAGTGCCCATATAAAATCCAATGCCACAATAAACAAAATGTCTGAATAGGTAAAACCAAACAATGTAACGTGTATGCTGAATGTAGATACAGTACCTGAGCGTTTCTCTGTTGTTGCTGTATGGAGCGCTGTACAGGGTCATACTGCCGGGGAGACAGAGCCTGACCATGAGCTGTAACAGCACCCTCTGGGTGATACTCTGATGTCTCAGCAATCACACTGCGTCGCCCTGTGCCCTGGGTGATACTGGGCCTACTTTCGTGCCCTCCAGGGCCTCCATGTATCACAGGGCTATGCCCTCCCAGACCTGCCTGCTGTCTCTGCATCCAGGCCCCTGGGGAGAGTTTCTCCTCTCTCTGTGGTGATGTATGGGAGGGATGTGGGGATAATCGATTCATGCCCCGACTGTCGGGGATCTGACCTGGTGACAGATACATCATGTTGGGGTTTGACTGTGAAGGGTAGTTAGCAGGGTGTGTCATTGAGGGGTGGGAGGCTGAGGGGTAGGGCATTCCTCCCTTACTCTCCTTGGGTCGGGGAGAGACTTGGCTGTAGGAATCAGGACGTGAGATTGGATGATGTGTCATTTGTCTTGCCGTGTGGAAGTCACTCTCAATTGTCTGTCGTGTACTCTCCGCAGCCTGCTGATATTGACCTAAGAATAGAATGGAATAACTACACATTCACAACAAGCAAGACTGATGGTGGAAAAGGACAAATACATGTACCGTATATGCACTTACTTTAGCACATCCAAATTTTAGCGCAAATAGGGCAAAATACATGTAGGTCTAATTGGCATATAAGCATAATCATGAATTACCGTACTTGACTTATTTTCCATTATAACCTACAAGAATTAAATAATTCAGCATTGTTAGGAAAAAGTGCAGTTTTGACAGTGCTGACTCAGCTAAAATATGAATCCCACTAAAATAAATACATGAACTTGAATATTTTGGAGAAATTGTTCAATGCTATTATTACCAGGATATTGTGATCCGGGTGGGTAGGGGTAATGTTGCTGCGCTTGTTGTTGTTGTTGTTGCCCCTGTTGTTGGGCTTGTTGATGTGTTTGTTGTTGGGCTCTCATCTGTTCTAACACCCTGGGGTCATACATCATCCTGGGATCCCAGCCTGCAGGGAGTGGCATACGAGGGATGGCACCCTCGACCCCGCGTGGCATATTTTCACGGTTGACTGGAGTGCCACTAGTGATGGACCCCACCCTAACTTGCTGTCCAGGATGGGACTGTCTGTGCATCATTTCACGAGGCTGCTGATTGGGCAAGACCTGGTGAACGGTAGCCCCGCCCTGTGGACCTGTACGTACTGGTGTACCCTGGGTAATGGAGCCAGCTGATCCATGCGACATGGCCTGCATCATACTGTGGTGTCCACTACTGACTGGTGGAGATTTGGCAAGTTTAGGGGAGGATCTCTGTGTAGGTTTGTTAATGAGGGGTGGAGGTGGGCCAATATTTGGTACTCCTCCTCTTTGGGGCATACCTGTTATAAAGACAAAGTAATTTATTTTAAAATCAATACAGATGTTTGTGACACACAATGCCTCATCAGCCAAGGCAGATAAATGAACAATTTCTTGAGCTTTCATCTAGAAACTGAATGTGTGACAGACAGACAGAATTACAGAGGTTAGACAGAACATTCTCCAACATTTTATCTTAACATTTTGCAATCTTAGGAAACATTCTTGTCGCAAATAAGACACTTGAAATATGGAAACAATATTACACGTAATTCAATTCTTAAGTTAAACTGCCTACAAGGATAGATAAAAGATGCAATCTCAGGCAAGACAACAACAATATCCCATCTCTTTTGATGGTGGCAGCAAGGCAGAGGGGATAAAAATACAAGTATGCACTGATGCAATTCTTAATAATTTGGACACAAAACACAGTCAACTGGAAACATTTTTATAAACTGAAATCAATGAAATATTCAACAATGCACGATGAAAAGCCAAGCCTAATAGCACATCCACTTCTGAACTGAAATATAATCTAAGCTACAAAATGTATATGCAATCCTAGTCATCAAATAACATTTTTAAAATATTTAAAGTAAGTTTGTAAATTATTTCTTATCTAGATATGATAAAGTCTTAAAGGCTTAAAAGAATGGTGATGCTTCATTGACAACATACCCGGGTATGGGGAGGTACTCTGTGGGCCGTGCCTGCCAGTAGCTGGGGACAAGTTCTGTCTCTCAAAAGGAGGATAAGGACTGGGCGACTTGTGCTCCACAGACGGTGGTCTGTTTGTTAGGGCCATGGCCTCAGATGGGTTATAGTGTGTAGGTCGCTGTGAATGGGCAGGGGGAGGTCCTCCTGCCCGGGCCACAGGCTCTTCGGTAGGTCGTCTGTAGTCATATGGACTCTGAGTCCGGGGGTCAAAGTCTCGAGGGTTGCCACGGTAACCATGTAGACCCTTTGATAGGTCCTGTGGAGCGTCCGGTGCCCCCTGGTCCATGCCTCGTGCCGGGCCGGCATGGTACGGTGACGCTGAATGTCTACCGCTGTAGTTGTCTTTCCTTGCCGTCATCTCCTGCAGACCAGAGTACTGAGGTGGTAGGGCTCCTGGCATTAATGGTTGCCCAGGTCGGTATGGAGACTCAGCAGAGGAGGGCGCTGTAAACACAAAAGTTTTTATTATTATCAAAGAAAGATACAAGGATTTAACTTTTACATATATGATACACCTACATGTACAAACATTATCTGGAGAAAAGCACATTTACATTAGGTTTTTTTTAAAGATTCTTATTTCATAATGTGAAAGTCTTTGAACCATTTGGAATCATTCCAGGCAAATTTGATCATTCTAAAAATTACTCTCCATCATAATGAAAATGCTTTTGTAAGAATATGCTATTACATACAGAATCAGCTTCTGAGTATTTCAGAATCAGACTATCCTACATGTATGTCCCAAAAATTGGAGCTTATAATTTTTTACAATGACTGCTAGTAAGACTTACATTTTTCTGGTTTCTCTGTAGCTGGAGTCACCAAGTTCCTCTCTATGGCTGAGTGAATCAGGTCTCGAACACAGGACAGTTTCTGTCTCTTATCACTGACAGATCCCAAACTACCCGAGCCATGTGCAAGGGATCCTACATTAGGGGACATACTTCGTGACAGCTGAGAGGAAGTATGGAAGCCTGGCTCTGACATAGCACTAGCTGGCCGGGACTGTGTATCCGCGGAATGAAGAAGGTTGTAGAGCTGTTTCTGGGTGTGTTTACTGGAATCTACCAGAGCACTAGGTCCTAGAGGCTGGGCTGATCCTGTAAGTATATATAACAGTGAATTTACTGATGTCCTTAACTCGTTATAATGGTTAATAAAGTAATATCCTGTATACAAAAATTTCAAATGACCAAATCAAATAAAATGGTACTTTAAAATACAGTAAAACACAATTTTCTATTAATCTCTATGGACGGATAAAACAGAACTTTTTATATCCTATACGTTTCACAATGGAAAAAACTTTTACTTCATTTCCTAAAAATTTGGATTTTTGAACAGCATTCTATTTTCTTTTAACTTCAAGTGAAAGTGTATTGATCTACATTTCATATCGGGTAGCAAAAGTTAAAGTTACCTGGTGGTGATTCCTTAACATACTGTATGTCCCTGCTTGAAGGTCGTGAGGCTGGCCTTGACCCTGGCCTGTCCATGTGACCTTCACTGTGAGGACTTGGGCCCATCCTTGTCATCCCCTGGGTGGGGGTTTGTCTTATTGGAGCCCCCTGGGTGATAGAACCACCTCTCATCTGTCCAGCTGCTGAATGGATACTACCCATTGACCCTGACATTGACTGGTTGCCAGGGGACACCATCTGACCTTGAATTCCAATAGGGTGATGACCTTGAGGTGGCAGTGGATGGCCAGGCAATGAGTGAGTTGATGATGGCCTGCTTTGAGATAGACTTTGTCCTTGAACAGGCTGACCTTGCTGAATAGCACCTTGACCTTGGTGACTTTGTTGAATTGTCCCCCCTTGACCTTGGATTGGGTGACCTTGTTGAATAGCACCTCCTTGACCTTGCATTGGATGTCCTTGTTGAATTGCCCCTCCTTGACTTTGTATAGGATGACCTTGCTGGATTCCTCCAGGGGTCATTATCTTTGCTACAGGGATACCAGATGTCCTGGGGCTGAACGTGTCCCTGGTGTCTGAAATAGCAAGAAGAAACGTGAAGCATGACAAAAGCATCTATAATTTTCAGCTTTATAACAGTATCATAAATAACTGTTAATCTTTTTATCTTGAAAATTTCACATGTAATATCTAAAACAAAGCATACCAGAGGTTGCAGAGAATACGGTAGACAAACTGAAAATGATTGTTTGTGCAAAAATAGAGAAGGAAGAATAATAACAAGTTGTGTTTGTGAAACAGGAATGTCCCGTCAGAATCTTTGTCAGTGTAAAAGGTTTTGGTACAAACAGAAATGTTTTGTCACTGAGAATGATAACAACATATATAAGTAGAAATCTTGCAGACCACATTACCTGGCTGCTGTGATGGCTGACTATGACTGACGGAAGTGGGCGGGGCTTCATCTGCGCTCATTGTAGCACTGCTGTCGTTATCTACGCTACGCAGGCTGCCCTGTGAGGCACTGAGGGGCTTAGTGGCTGTCAGACTTTGTGTAACAGCCAGCCCAGGGCCTCCCTGATCAGATGGCTCAGGCTCTGTCACCATTCTCTCTGGCTTAGAGGACTCTGTAATAGAATGATCAGAAAGAATAAAATAATGCATATTTTCCTTAAAGGTGCACTACCAAAGCCTTCATCTTTAGACTTATGCCAAGGAGACTGCAGCCCTGTCACTACTGTATCTGTATTTGATCATTCTGTATAAACAAGAATGATCTATGAGACTTGCACAATGTTAATTTTGCAAAGTACATGTACATAACCTTATACATCATTATCATAATGTCCTCAAGTCTGTCTGGCTCAAACCATCAGACATTTCTATAGTTTTGCATGCAAACATACATTTGCATGATCCTTCCTTTCACAGTTAGCATGGACTTTGTGCTGCTTTCTACTTTGCTTGGACATGCATGTATAAGAAGCACTTACTGTGTATTGCAAGCAGTACAAAGCCCCCTATACCCATAGTAAAAAAATCATTGCTTATTTGGCATAAAGCAGGTTAACATGACCAATATTTTACTAGATCAGTAACTATCCAAGCCAAAGCCATGCTAAGAAAGTCTTGTGAACTGAAATGAGATGACAGACAAGCAAAGTGAATCAACTTTCTTCCTTTGGGAACTGGACAAGAAGAACAAATTACATGTATATTGAAATTGTTATCATTATCATAAGTATCCAAGTACATGTAAGTCACATTACAACCTACCTTCTTCCTAAGGAACTGCAAAAACATTTGTGGAACTAGTTGTATCATTATCATTATCATGTCACACTATAACCTACTGTCCACGTGGCTCACTTCAGAAAATGGATAAACATGATTTTGACTACTTTATCTTAACAAGAGCCCCAGGGGGCACAACGCTCACCTGATATCCATGCACACTCTGAACATACTGACATTGAATAATGTTAGAGCCAGAGCCATAGTCAGATTTTTTGGTCCATATGCCATAAATAATTTAAAAAAATATCATAAAAATTCGAAAAAAGTAAAATGCAATAAATGAGTGTGCAAAATGGAGAAAATGAAAATGGAAAAAGAAAAAAGAAGGTTTTTTTTGTATTCAGATGATTTAAAAGTGCTTAAAAAGCTTGCAAAATGCAAAAAATGAAAAAAAAAATTGGGATGCCAGTGCCTGAATTTGAACCCACAATCCTTGGGTCTATGTGCACGCACAGCATATCTAGATTAAAATATAAAAAAAAAAAATTCAAAAAATAAAGTTATAGCAAATAATGTATATAAAAGAATTGAGTAACTTAATCTGACAAACATGCAATAAATGAGTGCAGAAGATCATATATTTACTAAGTTATTAAAAGAAATAGTTAAAGAAAAATAATAAGAGCACCCTAACATCTCTCTCTTTTGGGGAAAGGATGGACAACCTAAAGAGGCATCAGATAGGATGTCATCCTTAAGAAATATTAAGTGCAGAAAACCACTGTTAGATGGAGTAAATGAAAGAAAGATTAGTATTTACTCTGATTAGTTCATTAATATACAAGCCAATTAGAAAAAAAATATTATTTTGTCCAGTTCTTATTATATCATCTAATAGAAAAAAAAATCTGTCAGCAGATGTTGTTACAGAAATTTTGACCCCCCCCCCTTTTTATACTCTATAGAATACAAGAATTATTATAAATTCAAATTGTACATGTTGTTAATCAAAAATGCTATCACACAAGCATTCATTAATTTAATTTTACCTAGGATATAGGTTTCAAAATATCAATATGAACTCAAGGGAAATTAATATGGAGAAAATGCCAAACTTCATAAAAAATTCCAAAGTTCAAAAAGTGGCAAAAATGGCATTAAAATTATTCAGGTAAGTTAAAAATAGCATTCAAAGCTTAAAATATGGATGAAAAATGAAAAATAAAGAAAAAAATTTTTTAAGGCCCAGCCGGGATTTGAACTCGCTACCTTGGGACTCATTGACAAAGAAAACATGCCTATTTACAGTATTAAAGAAATCATTAAAAATCTAAAAGTCAAGATATTGAGAAAATTCTTTCACTGTTACATTCCTTACAATAAATATGATAAATGTTAAAACAATCATTCATGGGAAGAACCATAAAATGCCAAAAATGATGAAAATGACCATCCTCCCTTCCTTTTTTACAGTATTAAAAAAATCATTAAAAATTCAAAAATAAACCTTTCAGCAAAATTCTTTCACTAAAGCATTCCTTTGCTTAAAAATGGCTAAATTAAACTAAACTGGAGCAGAATTTTTCAATAAGAAAGAAAATATTAAGAGAAATATCAATTTTTGCATTAAAAATGCAATGTCGAAAAAGACGTCAAAAATTAGTTATTGAATTTTAACAAAATGAACAAACTTGAATCGTACATCCTTCTAGATCACTTAGATACAATTAGTTTTTCAATCCATTCAGTGGAACTGGAGAAGAAGATTTTTGAAGAGGGGTACCCTCTGGGGCCTATTTGACCCCGCCTTGATCCACCCCTGAAGGGATCAAGCCGAAATGAACAAACTTGGTAGAGGACCTTTAGTACTTCATGCATACCAAGTTTCATCAAAATCCCTTCAGCCGTTCTTGAGAAGAAGTTAAAAATGATAAAAGTTTACGACGGACGGACGGACGGACGCCGGACGCCACACTATGACAATAGCTAACTTGAGCCTTTGGCTCAGGTGAGCTAAAAAGAGATTAAATGAAATTGATACCATTCAATACCAATCTTGCTAATGCTAGGTTTACACTTAGCCACTATCGCCCCGATTGCCCCGATTGAAGTGAATCGTAGAGATCGTAAAAGAACGTGGGGTTGAATCGTGACGATCGTAAGAGAGCGTGGTGGAATCGTGATGATCGTAGGAGATCGCAGAGATCGTGGCAAAATTTTTGATTCTCAAAAAATTTGCTACGATTGTCCCGATTGATCCTTACATCGTGAGAGAGCGTAGTGAACGTGATGGAGCGTAGTAGAGCGTAACAGATCTTGACAAAGCGCAACAGATCGTAATATGCGATCGTAGGAGATCTTGGTGAAACACGTTCTCCTACGGTCCACTACGATTTCACTCACGCTCTTTGACGATTTGTTACGGTTTCCACGATTCAGTCCACGATCTACAAGATTCGTTGCGATTCCAATATTTCTATAATAAAAATTATAATAAGACAACCCGTTTTTGATGGATTAAAAGTGTTTTTAACATCCGCAACAATTTCTAACATATGAAGAAGACTAAGAAAAGAAGTCTTGATAATCAGTGAGGTGCTGCATTAATTGTCTTCGAATGAGTTAAATATATACACGCAATCAAAGATTTGAATTGCTTAAGAAAAAATGTTAACTTTAATAATCGAAAAAAAAAAAAGAAAGATCAAACAAGGTTCATCAATGCCATTTCCTGCGTTTTGCGATATAAAATATTCATCTCCTTGATATTAAGCTTAATCTTCTTCGGATATTGCAAGTGGTATTGAAACTGGTTGTCTATCTCATATCAAATCGTGTTAAATCGCGGCAAATCGTAGTCCTGCATCGTAACAGATCGCAACAAAACTTGATAAGCGTAGGGAACCGTGATAGAGCGTGGCAAAGCGTAATAGCTCATCTTGGTAATCGTGAGGGAACGTTACGAAGCTTGAGAGAACGGGATGCAAATCGTAACAGATCTTGTCTACAATCGTAACAAATCGCTACAGCGCGTATCAGAGCGTGATGGAGCGTCGGAGAGCGTGCGAAGACCAATTTTATTTATAGAATCGTGGAGCTCCACGATTTTGCTCAAACGTAGACATCGTAGGGCATCGTGGCTAAGTGTAAACCTAGCATAAGTCATACATTTTGGTGTAAATTACACGATAGTCAGTGCATGCAAACTTTTCAGACAAAATCAGTTTTGATGGGCAATTTCCAACATGCTAATTTTTACCCATGACATTGTGATGCTACCCATATGCATCAGTGTTAAAGTTGGAGACTTCACACTGAAATTTAACATTGAAAACATCCCATCTAAAAAGCATTCTGTCTGTATAATAAATAAGATTGCATAAACCCATAACCATATACCAAAATGTATGACTAATCAGGAACTATTCAATGATATCAATTTTATTCAAATTTTTGCATGACAAAGGAATCAAAATCGTGTTTATCCAGTTTCAGAAGTGAGACAATTGGACAGTACCTTCTTCCTGGGGAACTGTGGAGGGACTTGGTGCGCTGGTCGTGTCGGAATCATTTTCGTTATCATCCATGTCAGAATAATTTTCCTCCTCTCCCTCTGACGGTGCCGTCACTGTAGATGCTATACTCTCACAAATAGATACTGTCCGTTTGTCACCATCCTAAAAATAAAATTACAGATTTAGATTAAAAGTTCAACAATTTTACTGGATTGGTTCTACAACATGAGGAATACATAATCATATCTACATGTTTATTCTTACTCACAAGCCATGTGGATTTCTGGCTTTAGCTTGAATTTTTGTAAAGTAACCATGATCTATATTACAATGAAGAGAAATTTAATGAAACCCCATAACTTAAACCATTGCTTATCTCTTAAATTTGGTAAATATTAAAAGTTTTGTCAAATTTGTTTCAAAATCAACAACTTATCTCTCATTATTACAATATTTTCAAATCTATTCATCATGTCATACACATGTAAATACTCTGTATCACCCATACCTTGTCCCTGTTTTCATGGAGCAGTGACTCTAAGTTGAGTTTTTTCTTGTAGTTGAAGTAGAAGTTTTTACATTGGGCCTCCGTCTTACTTCCCACAGTGTTAGCTATGGCCGCCCAGTCCCTACCAAACTCTCTCAGTCCTATAAAATAGACAATATGAATTTATAAAAACTTCAGTTCACTGTTTGTTGAATGAAGTAGAAATTTCTACACTGGGTCTCTGTTCCAACAATGTTGGCTATGGCCGCCCAGTCCATACCAAACTCTCTCAGTCCCATAAAATAATAAAAACTACAATATGGATTTCTGATAACGGAAAAAAGGTTAGGATAGAAATCTACACTACATTTGAGTATGTTATGAACATGGCTTTATTGAAAGTACATGTATGTAGGTTTGATCAGCTCCTACATGTATTTCATCATCTGCCATGTACACTGCACATTAAGCTTTTATCATAGCTTATAACACCTATATGTACCTTTTTTGGCTTTTTCCATTTCTTCCTCTGACCAGCGTGAAGATTCTGTACTCTCAGCAGGACCTACAATGATACAATACACAAATGAATTTATCTGTAATCAAAAGACTTTAACACTAGTTTGACAATAACACAGATACTGTATATCGATATTTGGTCTTTTTGATATACAGAGATGCTTCCTACTTTGGACAGAATCTAATAAAAGTGTGTTATGATTTAATAAAAGTCCTACGGGAACGCTTTATTTGAAGTCTGTTTTCCCTGAATGTTACACTGGATTCTAAAGACTCTGATGATATCACAATCGGTCTACATCAGGTACCAACCCAAAAAGGAAGTACATGTTGCTCTGATTGATGAAAAAGCCGAGTAAAAGTCCGAAACATAGTGTACTGTAAAAGTGTGGTTAATTTTCACGTTTTTCGTGAATTTATAATAATCGTGAAAATAACCACCATTTGAAATATACAACCAGTATAAAAGATTTAAGGAAATACTTACGTTTCATCAGAATTACCCCCTCGCGTACTGTATCAATGGTCATTTCGCGAAAATTTCCCCAGCGGAAATAACCACATTTACATTATTATAAATGACAGAGGAATTTGTTCTACATATTTACTGAATCACATGATAAGATCCTTGGAATTCCAAATTCCATTGGTTGAGGATGCAGGGACTATGAGAGAATAGTGTCCGTAGACAAGGCACAATTGCTTATAGCTTTACAGAATTATGTCGCTTGGAGCGTAACGCACTATAGGTGTTGCCACTTCCTTGTAAAAAATCTGAATAGCTAAGCCTGTCATTTTTAAATGCTATCAAGTTCATGTGATGCACTTAACCTATCAATTACCTTGTCTATCTAAAAGCTTCATAACTTTTTACAATTAGAGTTCAATGATAAGTTTACCTTCTACTGGTTCAGGAACAGGTTGTACTGTTAATTCTGCTTGTTGAGTACTTGTTCCTAACTTCCTGGAGATCCTGTTGAAACATGCTGAACAACATTTGGTTATTTCATCTGTTAGCTCTGAAAATATCATTCATATACTTGTACATATATAATGTGATTACAGCAAAAAGTACAATGTTCATACACATAGATACAGTTTGCTTAAAAACATTAAGTGCAAACAGTTCTTGAAATCTACATGTAAACAGAAGTTGACTTTTACACCTCGGATCACATTTCATAATAGAGGAGACAATATCTTACTCAGGCAAATGTGAACATAAAAAGACCATAAGAAAAGCTGTAAAATAAAGATGGACAGGAAAATTGTTTCAAAAGAAATTTAATGACTATGACTGGTTTTAAGCCAGATACATTCACCTAAAAGAGAAGGAAAGAATCAGAAGAATTTTTTTAAAAATGTATAAAATAGAAAATAATAAGTTGACTACATACGTAATTCTTTAATTATGGGTTCTTTCTCCTCTGCTGATAGCTCCATCCATTTCTGTGGCAGGGGACGTAATCGTTTTACTTTACGTCTAGGAGTCTTACAAGCAGGGATAGGACAGCTAAATATAGAATTCAGAAATAATGGAGTCAATGACAGATGTACAAATATTCTTATCTTCAATCTTCTTTATAATTTTTTACAAATTTTCAAAAAGATTCACATTTTCTATACAGTTAATTCAATTTTTTAGACTTACTCAATTTTCATTCAGTTAAACTCTGTTGTATTGAATAATTTGAGAAGCATACTCCGTCTGTGTTTTATGACAAACCTACATCATACTTACTTTGTATACCTCCTACGTACAGATTTACATCTACAGCTGCTGCAGACCCTCATGTCCGCCTTTAGATCCTCCTCTTTCATACCGTACAGTTCACAGTTACTGGCCGTTAGGGGGCGGGACAAACCGTAATGCTCCATCTGTAGATTGCACATTGCACAGTGATGCACCCCTCCTTTAGGAAAATACAAAACATTCCACATATTATATCTACTGTATTTAATATTTTAAACATTTTGGGTAAATGCATGTAAAATTGCAAAATTCCCATAAAATCTAATGCCCCTAGCCCTTCCCTTGCTAATAGTCCATTTTCCAGCTAATGGATATGACAGTTCGTAACCATGATTTTATACACACAGACACCAGACATCACATCATTTGGCAAAATTTTCCATTGTGACGTCACATCTTATCGCACCGTCTTGAAGCACCTTGATGTGTTGTCTTGCTTTCTATTTTGACGTCACAATGAAAATATCGCGAAAATTTGGGATGTCTGGTGTCTGTCTGCCAAATGAATCTATTGGAAAATCACCTATTTCACTCCCTTTGGGCATAGAGTCCATGTCCCTTACCATCTATTTCCCTGGGTGGGTATACATGTCAAGTCTCCTGCATTGTGCAGGGTCTCCCTCATATGTAACAAAATTTCCTGAAACTCCACCATTGATGAAACTGCTGTACATGGCAGAAAAACAGTCAATTAGGAATGAAGATCATTGTTTACATTTCCGAATGTGTCAGTATATGATTATCATGTGTACCATGTTGTACGATACTAGAGAAGAATTTAATCCCTCACTGGAGTTGATTCTCCCTCATTATTGAGGAGATCTGCTTCATTATGGATATGGGTGGTTGACAGGTAGGAGGGGTATTTAGTCTCTGCCTCCCCCCCCCCCCCCCCCACCTCATCCCCAATTAAGTGACCACACCCCTTACCATCTATTTCCCCTGGGGGTACAGTACTCCCAGCCTCATTTTCATCAGACGATTCATCATCATCCTTTATCATTCTCTGTTCCTCTGTGACGTTAGTGGATGACGAGGGTTCCACCTCCATGGGGGTCTGGCTGGCAGAGGTTACCTCCCCTTCCCCACACTCTCCCTCCTTTGTCTCCTCTGGTTGTCTGATAGGACCCTGCTGCTGATAAATATTTGAAAACATTACAATCGTTCATAATCAAGGATCAACTTGCTTATTGTTATTGGTCAACATGATTTTATCAACAAAATAATATGATAGTATAAATTTTCCCATTACAACCCATTTTAAAAGTATCTAACTGCGTCTAGGGATCTTTAATTGACATGTCTAGGGATCTTTTTAAAATTGACATGTCTAGGGATCTTCAATTGACATGTCTAGGGATCTTTAACTGACATGTCTAGGGATCTTTAATTGACATGTACATGTACAGGGATTTTAATTAACAAAGGTACTTTACAAAACAAATTGTCCCTGTACTAAATCTGTGATGTTTTTATATATGCATGTACATGTATGTAGTTTGGCTGTATTTACACTCTTACATTTTTGCAAAAAAAAAAGCTTCCATTCGTCAAAGTGCAATAAATATTCCTCGATAAACATGTAAAGGAATTTGTTGATTTCCTTTACAATCCCAGTTGATATCACTTATTCCTCTGGTTTTTACATAAACAGGGATTTTTTTTTTCTTATCCTAACAAGGATATATTATATCACTTACTTCTTCTCTAGCTTTAGCCGTGTCTTTGACAGCTGTCCTTTTCCGTTTCTGCATGTTTTGTTTTCTCAGTAATTGTTTGTAATTCTCCGTTTTCTTTGTGGCATAGTAATACTGCACACAATCTGCTACAGACTGTAACAAAAGGCATTATATGTAAACATTGCTGAGGTGAATATGGTTTATGCCACAGAAGTCAAGTGGACGAATGAGGCTTTGAATAACATACATGTAGATTTGGGTCCTTTTGGAAAGACAAAGGACAAAATTAGTTTTACTATGTCAATTACTAACACATTAATGGAGTGATGGACCATTTACATCCTGTATGATTTTTAATGAAAGACTCAGCAAGGAAATGCACATTGTAGGGACCATACACATTATTAATCGGTGAACAATTTGTAGTATTGAAAATTCTGATTACATTTCAAACATATTACATATGACAATAAATAGAGGATAACAGTATTATTCTATCTACATGTATATACTGAGCTATAAGTGTGAAGTTTTTACCTTTCTATCTATACACTGAGCTATAAGTGTGAAGTTTTTACCTTTCTATCTATATACTGAGCTATAAGTGTGAAGTTTTTACCTTTCTATCTATATACTGAGCTATAAGTGTGAAGTTTTTACCTTTCTATCTATATACTGAGCTATAAGTGTGAAGTTTTTACCTTTCTATCTATATACTGAGCTATAAGTGTGAAGTTTTTACCTTTCTATCTATATACTGAGCTATAAGTGTGAAGTTTTTACCTTTCTATCTATATACTGAGCTATAAGTGTGAAGTTTTTACCTTTCTATCTATACACTGAGCTATAAGTGTAAAGTTTTTACCTTTCTATCTATACACTGAGCTATAAGTGTAAAGTTTTTACCTTTCTATCTATACACTGAGCTATAAGTGTAAAGTTTTTACCTTTCTATCTATACACTGAGCTATAAGTGTAAAGTTTTTACCTTTCTATCTATACACTGAGCTATAAGTGTAAAGTTTTTACCTTTCTATCTATATACTGAGCTATAAGTGTGAAGTTTTTGGGATGTTGAAGGTATTTCTCCTTGAAGATCTGTTTCTCTAAGTCCGTCCAGATGTTGATGTTCTGTCGTTCCCTGTACTCCTCCATCGGGTCCTCTATAAGTCCGTTAGTGTTCATGTACCGAAGTTTACGCTGACGAGCGTCCAGCATCATCGGAGGAATGACGGCATAACTCCTCATCTTCTTGTCCTCCTCCTAAATATCAACATGAAAGATGTACGATGATTGAGGAAAAATTACCGATAGCTTACTTGATACTGATTCCGTTGTCGAAGTTTCATTTTGTGTCCTGCTAGTATACAGTTTCTATCTATCAAATTAGAAATTTACCTGATAAACTAAACTTAACAATCACTATGACATACAGAAATAGGAAATCCTGTACATCTACATGTACATGTATCTGATACAAAAGTACAGCACGTTTATTTCTAATGAGCTGTTTGCAATTCTTAACAAATCTACAGTAATTTCATGTTTCATAACATAATAGTACATACTAACTCTGAAGAATTTGTTTAACACCCACCTCTTGTTCGTGTAGTCCCTCCATGATTTGATCTAACTCCGCCTCACTTCTAGCATAACATGCTATGTTCCCACTCCTGGTTCCCGCCCTGCTTTAATATCACATCATAATCATATCAATATCTTACATAGAGATTCTTTAACAAAGTAAATGCCCAGGACACCAAAAGTTCTTAATTGTTCATTATCAAGAAAATTCTGAGTCCATGTCAGTTATCAAAAACATAGAAAAAAATAGCCCAATTCTTTTTTTTTTTTTTTTTTTTTTTTGTTACTTAGAATTTGATCAAGTGTAAACATTTACATGTTAATTCATTATATCAAGGGATCAAAAAGATATTTACGGAATAGAGTTTTACCTTGAAAATCTCTCTTTCTCTTCTCTGCTCTTCTTAATCTCAGGAAATATCTTCTCAAAGAATTCTCGGTTCTTGGCATCTTTGGCTCTTATTATGAAAAGAAACAATGCATAATGAATAAATCATATCAAAATACATACATGTATCATTACTCAAAACATCTACAGAATAGCTTTGAAACATTATTTTTGTAACAATATATTTACATATGTCAAGTACACTATAATACTGACTTTCTTTTGGCACTGTTTTCTATTTTCTCTATCTTTTTCAGCCAGGTCTGCATCAACTGGTCATATCTCTCTGTAAGATACCTCTCCTGTCAACAAAGAATAACTTGAAGTATTAGAAAAGTATTCTCCTACAAAAGACAAAATACTTTTTTGAGTTCATCTTATCATTATTTTTATACATCTCCTTTACACTTCCCGAAACTGATAGAAATGGAAAAGAATGCCTGGTAGCAACGATGACCTTGAAAAACCTTTATTTCTTTAAAGTAAATTACAAATGTATCTGAAATACACGATAGATAATACCTGTATGTTAAGAGACTGGCATGAGCTTACCCTGATCTGTTTTTCCTTGTGTCTTTTCTGTAGATGGAGTAGGAGGCGGGGCTTGAACAGAGCATGTCTATAAATAGATATCTTCAAGACATTAACTTGAAAATGGGGAAATAGAAGTTGATTACAGTGAAAATTCCAAGACCAATGACATACTGTAGCTAAAACAACGTGTAACTGACAATTATGATATACTATAGCTAAAACAATGTGTAACTGACAATTTCTATTAAAATCACTGACAATATGCATATACATGTAGATAAGATTTACATGTAATTTCTTCAGGAATATTGTTTACATTGTATAAAGAGCAGAAAAACCTGATATTGACAATAAAAACTTACTTGACTTTATTTTCATGATACACGGCAGTATCTGAAGGCTGGTTATATAAGGGCTGTAAAACAAAAATGATTTTTACAAATATATTCTAGGACACACAGTGATATGTAAAATGGTAAAAGAGTCTTTCTCAATAACATTGGTCCGCCGGTCCTGACAGGCAAAATTACGTTTGGACCGGTGCTTTCCTCTCGATAGCCAATCGGAATGGCTGATGCCTTTTGGCGAGTCTATTCGTAATGTAATTAAATGTTCCAGTGCAAGTTTTTATAATTTTCGGTCTCTCGTGAGAATATAACGATCATGCTTTTATAAACGTTTCATGATTGTTATTTTAATTTCTTAGCTTTGTTTAAAAGTGTTTACGAGAACGTGATTGACAAGTAGTCAGAGGTTAAGTTGTTCGGGCCGGGGCTGCTACCATATTTTTTTCAGACAGACAGTTTTTGTTTCTGACCTATGTGTTTCTTTAATACATCGATCCGAATGACCTATGTGAGTTGAAAGTTTTTGGGAAAGACTGGTAAAAAGTAGCATTTTAGCCAATCACTCCTCAATTCTAGGTAGCTTTTAATTTATAACTTTCTGTGGAGTAAATAGCTTAAATTTCGAAATTTTTTGAAGAATAATAATGTTATAAAAACAATTAATGTGATACATATAGTAATTTCCAAAAGCTTGTTCAATATTTTTGTAAGATTTTAAGTTAAAGTCTGGCAACATTTAAATAGGAACATCTCAAGCAATCATCATAAAATCATAACATACCAGGTCTATTTTTGGTCCTAGTTTAGACAGCATGTTATGTGCCTCTTCAGCTTTTTTCTGAAAGATAGTGATAATATGATGAACTATACCTTAAACATCTTTGTTAAATGTTCTCCATTGTTTTGACCACATTTTTTAAAACGACTTTAAGTCATCTTGTGCAATTTCTGCTTTTTGTATGACTTTTTTGAAGACAGATATTCAACAATTGTTTCATAGCTACTTAACTTGACAAGCTCCTTATAATCAACACTTTCTACTCTTTATGTAAATCATTGAATTCAATCCATTCTAACATAATGAATACTCATAATCTGCTCATTGCGCATAGATTGTCCTAATGCAATATTCTTTCCTTAAAAATGATTCTTACCCTATTTTCAGCATATATAATCTGTGCTATACTCTGAGGGCGTGTTTCCGTGGACAAACGGTCGGGCGCGCCTTGTCTCTCCTCCGGAGGTTTTGACTTCTCTACCTCTAACTGATGCTAATTGGACACAAAATTCAAAGATAATGACATGGCTTTAGATAAACACAAATTTCTTCTTCATTAATTTCAGTCATAGGTATACTTAGTTTTTTCTTCAATTTACATCATGCCTTCTTAGTTTTATCAAATAATAAATACTATAGATGATTTCTACTAAGGTTACAAATAGACAAGTACCACAGAAAGCATGCCTTTAAAAGATTTAAAAATATTAAATTCTATTAAAAAATTCAAGAATCATAAGCCTTACCTGTTTTTTCTGCAGCTTCTGTATGTTAGCCTCCACTTTGCTGATTTCTTTGTCCATTTTACTGATGGCCTGTAAGAGCTCATCCTTGGAGGATCTGCCGTTACCAGGGTCGTCAGGAGGGAGTGTCGGAGATATGGCTTCTGTCTGGGGGTTGTATGTAGGCTCCTGAAACAATACTTATATTAGAAAACAGTCATATCATAACTTGTAAGCTATTTACCTGACCTTATCGCTTCTGTCTGGGGATTGTATGTATATACAATATCAGTCATCTCATAAATTCTGAGTGAGCTATTGAATTTCCTTAAACTTTGTTATTTTCTTTCATGTAATCTTTGAGTTTGACCAGACATAATTCCATTGAGAAAATCTTAAGGGGGTCAAAACTGACAAATTTCACAAGCAGAACCTATAAACCCTAAAAAAATTCTGGAGGCAAAATTCAGTTTGAGGTAAACAGGAAAGCGGAATTCTGTTTAAACACAAAAATAATCATGTCTGCTTTGATACAAATGAGGTGGTACTTGCCTTTTTGATGTCAAGATGTAAAGGCTGGTGTAGCTCTGACCGATCTATGGCCAGTCTGGGCCGTTTGGGGACCTGAGGACTGTGGCTCTGCACCATGGGGCCTTGACTAGTGCCCGGGCCCTGCCCTGGTGAGGCGGACTGGGCAACCTGTAAATTGCCCATTTCCTGTCCATAGGCAGAATAGGCTCCTGATGTGTCAGCCCTAAAAAATAAAACAAGAGCTCAATAAATGTGATGGTAAAACGACTTTATAGTCCACCTTCCTATAACCAGCTTTATCATGTCTCATACTTATTTTAGTCAATGATGTTGTAGTATGATGGTCACACAGTGTCTTGCCTTAATGCTGAAATAGGTCACTGAATTTTCAAACGTAAAGAATTACAAAGAAAAGGTTACAAATTCTCTGAATGATATTTTTATTATAGGATTTGTTCCTATTTGTGTAGGTGTTTTGGCCTTCTGACTCCCTCCCCCCCCCCCCCTCCCACCATTTACAATTACACTTTCAGTATACTGTATGTCAGTAATAAAACCTGTAACTAATAAAGGAGGCACTATGGCCATGGTAATACTGTCTGAGAGATGGAAAGGGGGAGGGTACTATGGCCATATGAGGGTATCACCATGCTTGATGAGTAGCGCTTCACTCAATAGAACACCTACCTATAACCAGCTAAGACAGCACTATGACCATGGTAATCCTGTAGGACAGTTGGGCGTAGCCGTATTTGTAGATAGTGTTCCTGTTATATAACTACATAGAACACCTACCTATAACCAGCTAAGGCAGCGCTTTGACCATGGTAATTCTGTAGGACAGTTGGGCGTCGCCGTATTTGTAGATAGTGTTCCTGTTATATAACTACATAGAACACCTACCTATAACCAGCTAAGGCAGCACTTTGACCATGGAAATCCTGTAGGACAGTTGGGCATCGCCGTATTTGTAGGGAGTGTTCCTGTTATATAACTACATAGAACACCTACCTATAACCATCTAAGGCAGCACTATGACCATGGTAGTCCTGTAGGAGAGTTGGGCGTCGCCGTATTCATGGTATTTGTAGATAGTGTTCCTGTTCTATAACTAGTTAGAACACCTACCTATAACCAGCTAAGGCAGCGCTTTGACCATGGTAATTCTGTAGGACAGTTGGGCGTCGCCGTATTTGTAGATAGTGTTCCTGTTATATAACTACATAGAACACCTACCTATAACCAGCTAAGGCAGCACTATGACCATGGTAGTCCTGTAGGAGAGTTGGGCGTCGCCGTATTTGTAGGTAGTGTTCCTGTTATATAACTACATAGAACACATACCTATAACCAGCTAAGGCAGCACTATGACCATGGTAGTCCTGTAGGAGAGTTGGGCGTCGCCGTATTTGTAGGTAGTGTTCCTGTTATATAACTACATAGAACACCTACCTATAACCAGCTAAGACAGCAGTATGACCATGGTAATCCTGTAGGACAGTTGGGCGTCGCCGTATTTGTAGATAGTGTTCCTGTTATATAACTACATAGAACACCTACCTATAACCAGCTAAGACAGCACTATGACCATGGTAATCCTGTAGGACAGTTGGGCGTCGCCGTATTTGTAGGTAGTGTTCCTGTTATATAACTACATAGAGCACATACCTATAACCAGCTAAGGCAGCACTATGACCATGGTAGTCCTGTAGGAGAGTTGGGCGTCGCCGTATTTGTAGGTAGTGTTCCTGTTATATAACTACATAGAGCACATACCTATAACCAGCTAAGACAGCACTATGACCATGGTAATCCTGTAGGACAGTTGGGCGTCGCCGTATTTGTAGGTAGTGTTCCTGTTATATAACTACATAGAGCACATACCTATAACCAGCTAAGGCAGCACTATGACCATGGTAGTCCTGTAGGAGAGTTGGGCGTCGCCGTATTTGTAGATAGTGTTCCTGTTCCCTGTAGGGATGCTGGGCCTGCTGGTGTTGCTCTCCCTAATGACAAAATGAAATCAAAGGTAATTGAGTATGTATTACATTACTTATCTCTTTTTTACATGAAAAAAATTATTGATCGAAGGACCATTGATACCCCCGCCCGACTTATTTCACTTATAAAAGTATAAAAGCTACTGAGAACATGTCTTTATATAAATTTTTGTGCATGTAAGGAAATTTTTAAGGGTATAACTGCATATAATTGAATAACATGACCTTAAATCGAACTTGACCTGCATTTTTTTGGTGAAATAGTTATATCAGAGAAATGAATTTATTTTCTGTAAAGGTTTTCCTGTAATTGACCGGAAACCACAAAATATTCTTTTTTTCTAAGTTTCAAGGGGCATAACTCTGCACATAATTAAATAACATTACTTAAATTCGAATTGACCTGTATTTTTCGGTGTAATAGTTATATACAGGAAATTAATTGATTCACTGAAATGGTTTTCATTAAATTGACTGGAAACAACAAAATACTGAATTTTTCAAAGTTTCAAGGAGTGTAACTCACATAATTGAGTGACATGAACCATATTCAAACTTGACCTGTATTTCTTGGTGTAACATCTATATCGAAGAAATTGATTCTCTGTAATGATATTCATTTTAATGTCCAGAAACCACAAAATATTGAATTTTTCTAAGTTTCATGGTGCATAACTTTGCACATAATTGAGCGACATGAACCATTCAAAACTGACCTGTATATCTTGGTGTAAAAGCTATATCTAAGAAACTAATTGATTCTCTATGATGATTTTACTCTAAATGTTCTGAAACCATATGTAGGACAGACCTGTAGATGGACATCACTATATACCCCCACCATTTTTGACGAGGGTATAATGGAATGAAAGAATTTTGTGGGTTTTATTAAGTATGGATTACACAATGAAACTGTTACCAGAAGTAGTCTTGGTAAGTGCACAATCTTTTCGAGTACATGTACATGTACTCAGTCAAGGTTAAATCCTAGCTCCTGGTGGACTGTTGTGCAGAGTTCTATTACAGTCATAGAATGGTACATTTCTAAGGTAGGAGGAATTGTGTGGTTACTTATCAAAACCTAATTTGTATTTTTTGATAGATCATTAAAAATATCTTGGCTTATTTTTCCTTTAATTCTCTTATTTTGCATTTTTTCCTACTTTGAAAATATTATATATATTATATATCAAATATTTGTGTCAAGTAAAATATACACATGTATAGCTCATTACATCAAACTAAAAGGTTATATACATGTATATATTTTTTTCTATGTCACTAGGTTGATTAGTTGAGTCAGAGTTTTCAGTCCATCAGAATATTTTTCCTTATGTAAGAGCAATTATCCCATATTTACAGTCAATATCCATTTGCCAATAATTAGCATATACTAACAATCACAGTACACACTAATACACACTACTAATCCTATGTTAGATACTTTCATTATCACATATATCATAATCATTATCACTTATAATGAGCATATGGTGAATGACCTATTTATGCCTGTCATACCTAATGACTTTTAAAGCCGTATTTTGACCTCAAATGCCTTGAAATGGATCTTTACTGATTGAAAACTGTATAGCTGATGAATTCAAAAGAAAAAAATCCAAATGAAAAGTAAAATATGAAAACATCATTGATCAAATTTGGCCCTAGCTGACATTAGTAAGTATAATTATAGTGAGAAAAAAAAATTCAAAAAACCTGTACATGAATACATGGAGGTTAACTGGAGCCTCCCTCATACTGACAGACACTTATAGTTCACGTTTTTTTTTTTCTTCATAACAATAAAATTGTTTTTTTTTCTAACAAGGCATGAAGCCTATACTGCATGTTCAACTCTAGATAATTGTGACCTTGAAGGTGGATGACCTTGAGCCTCATTGGATGTTATTGACCATCCCTAAATGTTTGAAGTATCACATACAAAATTAACTTATATGTTCATATACAAGAGAGTGTGACAATCTGACAGACTGAAAGAAAGAAAAAGTTATCCAAACACGTCACTTTTGGTTTGCAGGAAACGTGAGAAGACGCCTGATTTGATAGTACGAGCCACAGACCGAAAGATCGCCTGAGTATGGGTATGTTTCGATAGAGCATACGCATTGAGCACTTCAAATCCCACCTACTCTCCTCTTATCAGAAGGTAGAGCAATATATTTCCGTATTCGATAGCCCGCAGCTTGAAGACTAATCTATAAACTGTACATGTTTTGTTAAACTTCCACGGAAATCTCTATAAAATTCTTTATACAAAATTAAACTTATCCCTACCGCTACCCCTCCCTTACCCACTACATTATTTTGACCTACATTTCGGGAGGTTAATGGGTCAGTGCAGTGTTATTCTCGGATGTAAATAAACAGTCAACAAAGATTCTAAACAAGATATCACCTACATTTTTTTTAAAGAACATAGCGCTAATTGAGTTACCTTCTACTCCATACCGCTCCCTGATGAGTTACCGACGAGTATCAGCGTAGAACAAGCAGGTCATTCTCCGTTAGGTGCAGTCACCTTACGGCTAGTGACCTTCACCTTTACTGTGAGGTACATCCTATGTATATATACCGTCGCCCCAAGGTACAGGGAAGTGTATTAATAGGACCCCGATTGAGGTCGTACATGTATAGCCAATACACAAAATTCACAGCCAATACACAAAAATCGCTATGCTCAATAAATTTGTTCTCTTTTTCTTTTCTTTTTTTTTGAAGGGGGAGGGGGTATACCACATCTTCGAACATTATGCAATAAACAAGTCATGCATTCTTTCGTAAAAGATTTCCGATGTCTGAAGAATGCACTCTATTCATTTTTGGGGGAGGGGGGTTACCACATTTTCTGTGCTTGGTCTTTGTAATTAGCTCACCTGATAAGGTTGTTCAGCTCTGTATATAGCTGGGTAAGCGCCTGACACCCCGGGGTACGCGGTCCTGGCGTGCGGATCCTGGGGGTAAGGATACCCCGGTCTTTGTTGTACCGGGGGACTGGATGGGCGTACCCGCTTGTATGGTAAGTTATCATGGTGGTTACCGGGAGGACCTCTGAAATTATAGCAAAATATTCCGTTATAATATAACACGATAAACAATGTGTTTCAACACTGACACCCCCCCCCCCCTCTTCCTCTCTCGTTTAATTTCTGCCTTTTTTAATCTCATTTGATGAGAAGATAACACGAAGGCACTGAAATTCCTCGTCACAATTGACATTTATTTCAATTCCAAATACATGTATTTAAGGACACAAGCACTTGAAAAGACAATTGTTTGACCGCTTGACATTTCTCAATATGCAAATAAAGACTATGAGAAAACAAAGGATGGATTTTTACTTCGCTGGTAAATATATTGTGTCATAGTGTGTCATTACTTGCCCTTTCTTAAATGCCAAGGGGCCAAACCAGAAGTCTCTGACGAGACTGTAGCTCTCCTGGTTGTTTTTTCTAAAACATCAATTTCCTTTCTTTTTTTAAAACCAAGACCATAGGGAGCAGGCGCTCTAACAAATTATAAGTAGCATGACAAAACTACATATCCATTATACTGCAACTATAATAGCACTCATATAATTCATAATATCCGAGATAAAGTATTTCTAAAAAGAATGTCACACCCATTTTCCAAGATCCTAGGGGCCAAGGGCTGCTAGCTCAAATGAACTATCAATGACACATCAAGACTACAGATCCATAATATTGGATAAAGAGTTAACTCCCCATCATTAATAGCTTTAAACGAGTAGAGAGCACAATTATATAGGAAAAATTACCACACCCATTTTCAAAGACCCTGGGGGTATAGGGCTAAAACAAAGTATCAGGTGCACAACTATGCCACAGACCAATCATTGCAATAAGAATAGATTCTACATCATTTATAGTGTCAGAGGAGTTGCAAACACAAGATTACATTAACTTTTATAGGAGAAAATGACCACACCCATTTCTGAGACCCTAAGGGTCAGGGGCTCAAACAAAATATCAGGTGCACAACTGGACCACAGACCCATAATATTGCAATAAGAATTTAGTCTCCATCATTAATAGTGTCAGAGGAGTTGTGAGCACAATAATTACTAGTATATAACATAGAGTTATATAGGAGAAAATGACCAGACCCATTTCTATTACCCTGGGGGTCAGGGGCTCAAACAAAATATCAGCACAACCAGACCACAGACCCATCACATTGCAAAAAGAATTAAGTCTGCATCATTTATAGTGTCAGAGGAGTTGCGAGCACAAGATTACATAGAGTTATATAGGAGAAAATGACCACACCCATTTCTAAGACCCTTGGGGTCAGGGGCTCAAACAAAATATCAGGTACACAACAAGACCACAGACCCATCATATTGCAAAAAGAATTAAGTCTCCATCATTTATAGTGTCAGAGGAGTTGTCCGGACAAGATTACATAGAATTTAATGACTACGCCCATTTTCTAAGACCCTGGGGGTCAGGGACTGAAACTAAATGTCAGGTGCACAACTAGACCATGGTCCAAGTAAAATGCAAAAAGAATTAACTTTCTATCTCTAACAGTTTCAGAGGAGCTGTCCGGACAAGAATTGTTTACGGACAGACGGACAGACAGACAGACGGCCGGACGAAGGGTGATCGCATAAGCTCGACTAGTCTGAGACCAGTAGAGCTAAAACCAGAAGTCTCTGACGAGACTGTAGCTCTCCTGGCTGTTTTGTTTTAAAAGATCAATTTCCTTTCTTTTAAACCAAAGACCATCATAAGGAAGCAGGCGCTTTAACAAATTATAAGGAGCATTGCACAACAAAACAACATATCCATTAAACTGCAACTAGAATATCACTCATGGAATTCATAACATCCCAGATAAGATATTTAAAAAAATGCAATGATCGCTGTGCGATATAAGTCCCCTACCGGCGGCATAAATTAAAGACTTGCATCTCTGTTCATCAGTTCATCTTCTGCAACAACAGCCAAGAAAAGTCTGGAAAACTGAATTCACGAAATTTGCTAAGTCCAAGGGCCATAACTCTTGTGAAAATTAGTCAATCTAAATTAAACTCAAATCTGCATCACACTATAATGTATTCACATACAAAAAATCAGCTCATTATTTGCAATAACAGGCATGAAAAAGTCCGGGAAACTAAAAATTTCATGAAATTTGCTTAGTCCAAGGGCCATAACTCTTGTAAAAATAGGCCAATGGAAACCAAACTCAAACTTGGTCTGTATCACACTGAGATGTATTCATTTACCAAAATTCAGTGCATTATTTGCAATAGAACCAAAGAAAAGTCCGGAAACTGAAATTTTCAAAACATTTGCTAAGTCCAAGGGCCATAACTCTTGCAAAATTAGGTCAATCGAAAGCAAACTCAAACTTGATCTGTATCCCATTGAGAAATATCCACATACCAAAAATGAGTTCAATTTATCCAACAACAACGGAAAAAAGTCCGGAAAACTGAAATTTTCATAAAATTTGCTAAGTCCAAGGGCCATAACTCTTGTAAAATTAGGTCAATCGAAAGCAAACTCAAACTTGATCTGTATCACATTGAGATATATCCACATACCAAAAATGAGTTCAATATATGCAACAACAGCAGCAAAAAGTCCGGAAAACTGAAACTTTCATAAAATTTGCTAAGTCCAAGGGCCATAACTCTTGTAAAATTAGGTCAATCGAAAGCAAACTCAAACTTGATCTGTATCACATTGAGATATATCCACATACCAAAAATGAGTTCAATATATGCAACAACAGCGAAAAAAAGTCCGGAAAACTGAAAATGGGACAGACGGACGGACGGACGGACGGACAGACCGAGAGGAAACTAAGAGTCCCCTTCGGCGTTGCCGGTAGGGGACTAAAAAGAATGCCATGACCATTTTTCAATATCCTAGTGGCCAGGGGCTGCTAGCTCAATGACACAAAACATAGGTAATCACAGATTACGAAGCTCACCTCGTGACAGCAAAATTCAATTCAAACATATTTCTTAGTACATGTATATTGGCTTTTAAAGGCAAAACCACTCAAGCAGAAAAAGTAGGTCAAGGTCATTTTATGAAAGTTTGATCAAAGATACATCCAATATGCAAGTTTGGTACATGTAGCAGTTATACTTTGCTCAATATTGGCTTTTAAAGGCGAAATCACTCAAGTGGAAAAAGTAGGTCGAGGTCATTTTATGAAAGTTCGATCAAAGATACATCCAATATGCAAATTTGGTACATGTAGCAGTTATACTTTGCTCAATATTGGCTTTATAGAGCAAAATCACTCAAGCTGAAAAAGTAGGTCAAGGTCATTTTATGAAAGATTGATCAAAGATACATCCAATATGCAAGTTTGGTACATGTATCACTTATACTTTGCTCAATATTGGCTTTTAAAGGCAAAATCACTCAAGCGGAAAAAGTAGGTCAAGGTAATTTTATGAAAGTTTGATCAAAGATACATCCAATATGCAAGTTTGGTACATGTAGCAGTTATACTTTGCTCCATATTGGCTTTTAAAGGCAAAATCACTCAAGCGCAAAAAGTAGGTCGAGGTCATTTTATGAAAGTTTGATCAAAGATACATCTAATATGCAAGTTTAGAACATCTAGCACTTATACTTTGCTCAATATTGGCTTTTAAAGGCAAAATCACTCAAGCGGAAAAAGTAGGTCAAGGTCATTTTATGAAAGTTTGATCAAAAATACATCCAATATGCAAGTTTGGTACATGTAGCACTTATACTTTGCTCAATATTGGCATTTAAAAGCGAAATTTCTCAAGTGGAAAAAGTAGGTCAGATGCTGCATCCAATGCATGGGTCCATCTCGGCATCCAAAGATGAATCACTTGTGCAAGTTTGGTTACTGTAGCATAAGTACTTTGTCAGATACTGAGCTACCCCAAACTTATTATCCAAATCACTCAAGCGGAAAATGTAGGTCAGATGCTGCATCTGATGCATGGGTTCACCTCAGCATCCAAAGATGAATCACTTGTGCAAGTTTGGTTACTGTAGCATCAGTACATTGTCAAATACTGAGCTACCCCAAACTTCTTAACCAAGTCACTCAAGCGGAAAATGTAGGTCAGATGCTGCATATGATGCATGGGTTCACCTCAGCATCCAAAGATGAATCACTTGTGCCAGTTTGGTTACTGTAGCATTAGTACTTTGTCAGATACTGAGCTACCCCAAACTTCTTAACCAAGTCACTCAAGCGGAAAATGAAGGTCAGATGCTGCATCCGATGCATGGGTTCACCTCAGCATCCAAAGATGAATCACTTGTGTAAGTTTGGTTACTGTAGCATCAGTACATTGTCAGATACTGAGCTACCCCAAACTTCTTAACCGGACGCGGACGCGGACACGGACGCGGACGCGGACGCGGACGCGTGGGGTTATAGCATAAGCTCACTCAACTTCGTCGAGGTGAGCTAAAAATAAGATTCAAAGATTATATAGGAGAAAATAACCACACCCATTTTCTAAGACCCTGGGGGTCAGGGGCTCAAACAAAATGACACATCATATAGCAAAAAGAATTAAGTCTCCATCATTTATAGCGTCAGAGGAGTTTCGAGCACAAGATTACATAGAGTTATATAGGTGAAAATGACCACACCCATTTTCTAAGACCCTGGGGGTCAGGGGCTCAAACAAAATATCAGGTACACAACTAAACCACAGACTCATCATATTGCGAAAAAAAATAAGTCTCCATCATTAATAGTGTCAGAGGAGTTGCGAGCATTAGATTACATAGAGTTATATAGGTGAAAATGACCACACCCATTTCCAAAGACCCTGGGGGTCAGGGGCTCAAACAAAATATCAGGTGCACAACTAGACCACAGACCCATCATATTGCAAAAAGAATTAAGTCTCCATCAATTATAGTGTCTGTGGAGTTGTGAGCACAAGATTACATAGAGTTATATAGGTGACAATGACCACACCCATTTTCTAAGACCCTGGGGGTCAGGGGCTCAAACAAAATATTAGGTACACAACTAGACCACAGACCCATCATATTGCAAAAAGAATTAGGTCTCCATCATTTATAGTGTCAGAGGAGTTGCGAGCACAAGATTACATAGAGTTATATAGGTGAAAATGACCACACCCATTTTCTAAGACCCTTGGGGTCAGGGGCTCAAACAAAATATCAGGTGCACAACTAGACCACAGACCGATCATATTGCAAAAAGAATTAAGTCTCCATCATTTATAGTGTCAGAGGAGTTGCGAGCACAAGATTACATAGAGTAATATAGGTGAAAATGACCACACCCATTTTCTAAGACCCTGGGGGTCAGGGGCTCAAACAAAATATCAGGTGCAAAACTAGACCACAGACCAATCATATTGTAAAAAGAATTAAGTCTCCATCATTTATAGTGTCAGAGGAGTTGCGAGCACAAGATTACATAGATTTTCATGACCACGCCCATTTTCTAAGACCCTGGGGATCAGGGGCTGAAACCAAATGTCAGGTGCACAACTAGACCACATACCAAGTAGGATGCAAAACGAATTAACTTCCTATCTCCTATGGTTTCAGAGGAGTTGCGAGCACAAGAATTGTTTACGGACGGACGGACGGACGGACGGACAGACAGACGGACGGACGCCGGACGACGGGGTATCGCATAAGCTCGACTGATCTAAGACCAGTAGAGCTAAAAACTATTCTTTTGTTTTCTTACTCGGCTGGAAGATACAGTACAATGAATTTCATTTTTTTTTTTCGGTCTGAATAATGCTAATTTTCTTCAGTAATATATCTTTTAGATGAAACCTGCATATCCCTTACCACATATTATTGTTATATAATATTGTACGAGATATTTTGTTCTTTTGTCATGTCCAACTTGGTATTTTTTGTGTATTTGTAAACCATGATGTGCCAGTCGGCATAAAACCTTGAAAAAACTGAACTGCACTAACAATCCTAGAACACGTACGTTACATAGCGAACAAAGACCAAAATGAGACAAAATTCAGGCTCCCAGTGCATGTAGACTAACCGCATCCTCAGTCCCCATGGCGGGTGGCAGGTGCGCTAAGACAGAAATTAGTATAACACAATATGTAAAACATAGCACAACACTGGTCCCAGCATCCCCGGGCCAGATTTACGGCGTAGACATCACGATCTGTAAGGTTTTTTATGATTGTAATATACAATTTGTCTTTTGTGGGTAGACAGATACAGCTGTGACGGCATCATCAAAGAAAAGTCCTTATTGTATGGTCTGCCAGTGGCGGATCCTACAATTCCAAAGGGAGAGTTCCTGCCTTGGTGTCTGCTTTTATTCAAGCTAGGAAAGGACGGTTACCCAATCATTGCTGGACCGAAAGGGGGGTCGATAACACTCTCCCTGGATCCGCCACGGACCAGAAATGGTTCTCCATGAAGATGCTGTGGTGTCAGCATAAATATGATAGTCCATATAGAATGTCATGATAACGTCAGAAATAGTCCCCTAGGGTTTCTACCAATCACAGCTAAGTATTTCACATTTTACAGAAAAATTATACAATTTGGAACATTACATACAAAGTGCCTTGTGTACATTTTATTTTCATACATAAGCTACATCCCGAGACATTTATATGAATTCACAGATTTCTAAAATTTCAAACAATCGTACTTTCTCATTATCACCTTTTTTTTTTTTAATATTCACAATATTTTTTATATGTATTATTTATATGATATTTACAGAAATGTCAGGATAGATCCTTTGAAGATGAAGTGATAATTGATGACGTTACAGCATATCGGCTGTCACTGTCATCTGGCCCTGGTTAACCAAACTTAGCTTGTGATATACCGAGTATTTGATGACATCCAAGTGCATTATAAACCCAGTAAAAGCCGGGAAGGGGGGTTACTTACTTCAAATTATTTGTAAATGTTGTGTCAACCATACATTTAATATCTTAACAATTATAACTTTTTCCGAAATTGCTAAAAAAAAATCGGACATTGTCAATTTTTTTGCGCCCCCTCCCCTGTTCCTAATGAATCAAGCTACACTTTTCAACAATTGAGATCAGTATTAGCAAAGATTTCTTTTATCACATCTCAATATGAGATGAGACATATATATTCGATGATCGTCATAAAATGTATTTACTATTACACTATTATTAATTTTTTTCTTTGATCATTATCTACTTATTTCTTGCTATATCTGTTTAAAAACGAGTTCTATTATAAACTCGCTTTAAATGTCGGCGCAGTCTATCAACACAGACAACACACGAAGAATATGTAAGGAACCGAAATACGAAATACATGTACTAAAGCTAAGCAGAACGGTCATATTGAGTTTCGACCCCAGTCAGTCCCCCCTCCCCCTTTTTTCAAGATTACGTACCCACCACTACAAACATCTCAATTTTCTACCATTACATCGCAAATATCTCCAGCATTGTTTTAAAAAAACCACTCTACGGCAAAGCATGACCATGACACGGAGCGCTCTGTGCCTCATGACATCGATTTCTATAAATCTGAGGTTTTACCCCCAATGTCGCCCATCCATCCGATTTCACTAAGTTTCTTACCGTCAGATTGTATCACATCAATTGGCTATTAATGTCGCATGAAGTACCAAGCACTTAGCGCGTTACATAACCAAATTAATCAATTTCAAATCGAGTGCTCATTACCTGAAACGAGCGTAGTAATTGACAATGCATGCTCACCATGTAATATCTGTGGATCTCGTTGACTCTAAGTAGCAGGTGCCCGATTCGGACCAATAGGGAGGTATTAAAATGTATATACTACAACATCAATCATGGATTTTCACAAACAACACCACTGGACAACGGGCTGTGATACCTATATCGACGCCAATACTGGGAATACGCAACATTCTGGTAAGCCTGTGCTGTCCACTGTTGTTGCATTGCCGCCCCACCCACACCACCTAGCCCGCCCTGGGCTTGAATAGCTTGTCCCTGGGCGTGGGGTACATGCTGCATCATTCTTTGTTGCTGCCCGACGGGTTGGGCGTGTCGCATATGATAGTTTAAGTCCTTATACATCTTTGTCCTTTCTTCGAGTCAACCGAACACCACAATCAAATGGCATCAACTGAGTACGTAGGTCGTGAGTGTTAACAGGTATAACAAAGTGCCTCATAAAAAGGAGTCGTGAATCATAATTTCCATGGCAATACTTTTTCAATCCTTAACGCGAAAGCAAAAATCTCTTAAAAACGGCAATGAAAATGATCACGATTCTTCGGAAAATAAAACTAGCTAATTATATAACCTAATAACCAAGTCCTCGTATTTCACTCCAATAATCATTGATCTTAAGGCACGAATAAAATGTCTATGAAAATATAATACTTTGAAATCCGAGTAATTCGTTGTAGAAAAAAAATAAGATACGAAGCCGCACGCATTCTTCAGAATGCTAAGGCACAATACAAAGAACGAGTTTCTATCTTTGGTATATGTCAATTCCAGAAGTCGCCGACATCATCATAGCCTATTAGGGATCAATACGTTTTTGTTATATACATTTCTATTCCATCTATGTAATACTAGGTGAACTCGTGATAACGGCTCCAATCCACGGCCATTAGCGGCTTGACATATGTAGAGAGGTTCCTCCTTAACATTTGGCTCCAAGGAGAGAAGTCAACTCCTTGTAACAAGGCTTATGAGGACACCTTATCCGTGCTTGCTCTCTGTGTTAATTGATCAAGAACATCTTAGAAATTTAAAGTGGGAAGCCTCTTTAATACGGAATCCTGATACTGTCAGGTGACACTCACTGTGTGAGACATCTTGCCTTACTAGCTAGCAGCAAGACAAAATTATGTAACGATTTTTCATTCCGTTTTACGAGTCACGTTCTTTACAGGTCTTTCTCGTTTTTATTTCGATTCTTTAATGTTAAACAAGCTTACAGAAGCTTCATAAAAACAATCACACAAGACAACATGACTTCATGTTTCAGAAAAAAGCCTCAAATGTCAAATTTGCATTTTCGAAAAAAATAAAAGAGAAAAATAAATAAAATCAAAGCATATGTATTTCTAAGACTTCAAGAGAGAAAAGGCTATTAACATGATCAAAGACAACATCTTCACTGAAGAAGTTGCTAAGCTTTAATGATTATCAACTCTTTTGAAAGGTAATGCTGCAACGATTTAATACCTGCAGGGACCTGTATCTATGACTTGTCACCAATATCAATGATTTTATTTGAAAGTTGACAATAACATATTTCCAAAATAAGGATCGATTTCTTGATTTTTTTATCTTTATTTGTCGAATCATATCATAGTCGTTGTATCAGGTGATTGAACGTAATGCAGCACGTACAGCTAATAACAAAGTACGAGAGAGAAATAAAATCAAATGAAACAAAACGTTCAAACGCCTTCCAAGTACGTTTCGTTTGCTTCATTATACGGCTTCAGCAAAAACCCATCATATAATTATCTATAATCATATAAAAGTCCGTCCTCTCCGTTCTATATTCTTGGATTATACAACATGTACTTTATAGAAAACCTACTCCGCTGATTACGGAGTATTTTTGACGAATCCCCCAGAAATCCGCGTCCATTGTTTCCAACTTAGTTGGTTGTATTGACACTCTCGCCGAGGAAAATAAAAAGTTAAAGGCTGAAGTCGACGATCTGGAGATGTATTCTCGGCGAAATTGCGTCCGCATCTTTGGAGTTGACGAGGGAAAGTCGGATACCGATGCTGTAGTTATGGACATAGCATCGAAACTAGATGTAAACCTCGAAAGGAAAGACCTCGTCGTCTCGCACCGAGTCGGAAGATCTGTAAACGGGAAGCCACGGGCTATCATAGCACGCATTACTAACTACCAAGCTCGACATAAGCTGATACGAGAAAGTAGAAAGTTACGGCATGTTGACGGAATGAAAAGTGTTTCAGTCAACCAGGAGCTCACTAAAGTTCGAGCTAAGTTAGCCTACCAGTGTAGAGAGCTCGTGCGTAAAAAGAAGGCAAAATCTACGTTTGTTTGGGATGGGAAGATCATAGTCATCGATAATACCGACAACAAACATGTTGTGACCCACCTCGATCACCTACTGAAGGTTTATAAAGCCCTAGACTATTCCGATTGAATCTATGTATAACATTCCTGTCGAACACGTGCATTTGTATACATAATAAAAAGTAGCATATTGATTGGTTGAGACTGTCTATGACGGCGAACCACGATACCACGTGACCTCGACATGACCTGACAGGCCAGGTCAACCATACGTATCTGTATTGAGTGCATGTATATTTAAAGTATTTCTTCCTTCAGTATTATGACATTTGGTTGTTCTTTTTTTCTTCTTCAGTGTTACAAGTACAACATAACTTAGTCTAGTATTATCTCGACTGAATTCTATATTCATGTTAAAGTAGTAAACATTTTTGCCGATCACGTGCTTTTGTTTACATAATCAAGTAGTTCATTGGTTGGTTGTGACTGTATAATAAATGACGGCGCAACCCTGACAGCACGTGACTTCGACATGACCTGACAGACCAGGTCATATTGTATAGTTATATATACAGTGTACATAACATTCAGTTACTACTATCTTCGCTACATTTTGTTTAAAGATAAGATGATACTAGTATTAGGTGTTTTCTTCCAGTACGATTTTATTGATCTGATTAATACCATAAATACATGTAGTATTGCACATTAACAAATGATATCCAAAAATAGAAAGGTGTTTTTCCATTTTTTTTTCTCTCTTTCTACGTTTGAGAGCTTTTGCTTTCCCTGTAAATATGTTTGATTTGGTTGTATTCGACCTCTTTTGTTTTAATACATACGTTTCTTTTCATTGTGTTCTATGGCGAGTTCATTTGATAGACATTTTGAGAGTTTATCCTGATATTATGAAATTTTCATTGATTGTTTTCACTATCCTAGCTCTGTACTACGACATTGCAAATTCAGCTATTACGTAATGAACGTTTCTATTGTTGAATATAGAGCTAGGATAGGGAACTTCAATAATAGGGTGTGTGCCATAAAGAAATGTGTATGTATTTATTTAACACTACCTTATTCATTCATTTCCCATTTATTATTGGTATTCGTATGTTTATTATTAATCATGTGTGGCGATGTCGAAACAAATCCCGGTCCTTCCTCATTATTACAAAGTTTTTGTTCTGAATCTGACCTTACATGTTCTGAAACAACTGTGTCTGACAATGAAAGTTTTTTCACTCGCAATAAGAATTCATTTGTTTCACTTTTACATCTAAACGTTCAAAGTTTGCGACCTAAAATTGCTAATATTGAAGCTAATTTGAATGAATTTGATATTTTATGCTTTACAGAAAGTTGGTTAAACACATTTGTTACAGATGAATCGATACATCTGACAGGTTTTGATCCTCCTTTTAGACATGACAGACTGGACAGACCAGGTGGTGGAGTTATAGTTTATTTTAAAGATCATTTACTTGCAAAAAGACGGACGGACCTTGAATTGTTAGGTATTGAATGTGTATGGACTGAATTCACACTCAAACATGATAAATATTTGCTAGGTACTTTCTACAGACCGCCCAACAGTAGTAATGATTTATGGAACTTAATTGAACAGTCTATTGAATTAGCTATTGACACGAAAATAAAAAATATTCTAGTTACCGGTGATTTTAATGAAAACCAATTACATGTACACAATATTGACACTAAAATAAAAAATATTTCGAGCAACTATGATCTTTATCAACTTATCTCCGAACCTACGTGTTTTTCTGAAAATACTTCTACTCTTATTGATTTATTACTGACAAATAATCCGCGTAATATTTTGTATAGTACAACATGTGAAACATTCCTTGATGCTAATATTCGCTATCATAAGCCTATAGTTGCCCTAATTAACTCTCCAAAATTAAAAAATAACATCACGCGTAGAAAAATCTGGCTTTATGATCGAGGAGACTATGATATGTATAGGATGAAGCTAAATGAAACTGATTGGGGTTCACTGATCGATTCTTCAAACTGTATTGATGAAATTGTCAATAATGTAACAAATAAAATACTTGATGTTGCATCAGAGTCGATTCCAAACAGAATTATATCAGTAAGAAATAATGATTTGCCCTGGATAACTACAGAAATAAAAAGAATAATGCGAACTAGGGATAGATTACGTAAAAAGGCCAAAAAGTTAAAATCAACATTTTATTGGAATAAATTTAAATCCGCGCGTAATAAAGTCGTTGACCTATTAAGAAAAGCTAAATCAGATTACTATGAATCTCTTTGTACAAAAATAAAAAATAATAAATTTGCTAGTAAGGAATGGTGGAAACTTATACATCAGATTTCAAACATTTCAAATAAAACATCCGGAATAAATACATTGGTTTCAGAAAATGGCGAAGCAGTAACTGATGATGTAACTAAAGCTAATCTCCTAAATTCCTTTTTTTCTTCACAGTCAATAATTGATGATAGCAACATGCAAATAAGCGCGGACGAACAGTTTACTTATCCTCAACATATAATTGAAAAAATTGAAATTTCACCTAGAGACGTTCAAGATATACTCGAAACTTTAGATACCAGTAAGGCTGTTGGTCCAGATGGGGTTAATCCTAAACTACTAAGAGAAGCTTCAAGTGAATTAGCTGAACCATTAAGTAAAGTTTTTAACTTATCCCTTTTATTGAAAATATTCCCCGAACAGTGGAAAGTTGCTAATATTGTTCCAGTTTTTAAAAAGGATGATCCAAAGTCGGTTAATAATTATCGCCCCATCTCTCTCCTCTCTGTAATTAGTAAAATTTTTGAAAAATGTGTTTATCGCTATCTTCATAATTTCATTGTAGAAAATAACCTTCTATCTCAACATCAATCCGGATTCCGTAAAGGTGATTCTACCGTTAATCAATTGCTGTTTATAACACACGAATTTTCTAAAGCCCTAGATGCAAGTAAAGAGATAAGAGTTGTATTTTTTGATATTAGTAAAGCCTTTGATAGAGTATGGCACGAGGGACTTCTTTACAAAATTGAAAAATTGGGAATTTCGGGTGGACTACTTATTTGGATCAAAAGCTATCTTTCTGGGCGGAGACAAAAAGTCTTGATAAATGGAAAAGAATCAATAATTTTAGAAATTAATGCTGGTGTTCCACAGGGCTCGATCTTAGGACCTCTTTTCTTTATCATATTTATAAATGATATAGTTATGGACATAGGTTGTACAATAAAATTATTTGCTGACGATACTTCTATATACATTATTATTGAAAATCCATCTACTTCTGCAGAACTTTTGAATCGCGATCTCCTTAGAGTAAATGAATGGTCAAAAAAGTGGCTTGTTAAATTCAACCCCCAGAAAACTGAAACTTTACTAATATCTAGGAAATTCGATCATGCCTCCCATCCTCCCCTTTATTTTGATGATGTACCAGTTAAAGAAGTGACGATGCATAAACACTTGGGACTTATATTCAATAATAAATGTCACTGGGGGGAGCATATCAATAGTATCATACTAAAAGCTAACAAAAAAATCAATGTACTTCGTTCTCTCAAATTCGATCTTGACCGCCAAACACTCCAAATTATGTATTTCTCTTTCATTCGGCCTATCTTAGAGTATGGGGATATTATTTTTGACAATTGTCCAAATTATTGTTGCGAAAAATTAGAAAGTGTTAACATAGAGGCAGCACGTATTGTAACTGGCGCCACAAAACTTGTAAGTCATTCTTCTTTATATTGTGAATGTGGGTGGGAAAAACTTGAAACTAGGCGAGAAAAACATAAGCTTATCCACTTTTATAAAATTAATAACGGCCTTGTTCCCGAATATCTTACCTCACTCCTCCCTCCCCCACACAGCGAACTACATAGTTACAATACTAGAAATTCTCTCAACTTAGTTAACCAACAGTGTAAAACTACTTACCACCAAAATAGCTATTTTCCTTCTTGTGTCCGTTTATGGAACAATCTTCCCCAAAGTATCAAAGATTCCCCTTCACTTAAATCCTTCAAAATTGCACTGAATGAATATTATAGTCCCATGTCAGTTCCTAAATACTATATAATTGGTTCACGCCGTGGTCAAATTCTTCATGCGCGACTCCGAATGCGTTGCAGTACACTGAAGCAACACTTATTTTTACGAAACCTCGAACCTGATCCGTATTGCAGTTGTGGACAAATCGAATCATCTTCTCATTTTCTTTTATATTGTCCAAAATATAATGATTTAAGAAATGCTACTATTTATTCTCTTAATATTCCATTATCTTGTAATCTTTTATTATTTGGCAACGAAGATTCCTCATTTGAGTACAACAAACAATTATTCATTTGTGTTCAAGAATTTATTGTAAAGAGTAAAAGATTTGTTTGATATTTCGAAAGTACATGTATTGTAACTAATATATATATTTTGCTTTTCATGTGCATATAAAATACCTTTACTGTATGTTTGGTACACCCTTCAATATAATATAGCATGGTAAATTACCATATTTTTATGAATTCGCCATATATATACATGTAAATATGTTTTTTCTCTACTTTTCTTTTGTATGTGTGCGTTTCCATTTCATTAGCATATGACTTCTTTACACAAGGTCTCTCTCTCTCTCTCTCTCTCTCTCTCTCTCTCTCTATTTATTTATTGTACTGTGTAAAGATACTCATTTAATGTTTGATTTACTTAAAATTTGACTCTCTCTCTCTCTCTGCCTACATTTATTGTACTGTGTAAAGATATTCATTTCATGTTTGATTTACTTAAAATCTCTCTCTCTCTCTCTCTCTCTCTCTCTCTCTCTCTCTCTCTCTCGTTTCTATACTTTCATAGTAAGTGATATTGTCACCGATATTTAATTCATGTTGACTTTTTCTTTCTAGTGGATACAAATGTAATATAAATTGGGAAAGGAATTTATATAAGCTATAAGCTTTTTTTCTAATCCCTTTAGTTTCACTTGTATGAGTTTTGTAAAATTAAGAATGCTTGTGACAAATAAATATGTTTAAACTAAATCCGCGTCTTAAGCTCTTGTCTTACTCAGAGAAAGCCTTCTTCCGCGTAATATCGATTCGCACGAAGTTCGTGATTTGCTGCAATGATGTAACCCTAGGAAATTCGAAAAGAATGTAGGATAGAATAAATATTCCTATGTCTTAATGTGCAGCGAAATCTCATTACCGTGATTTGAGTGACAAATTATACGTCCATGACATTGTCTTCTGCTCTGAGGCTTGCGCAATCCAATTTACATAATATTGGTGTCAAGGAGCACGTGCTTCTTGGAGCCACTGCGATGACCGCTAATGGTTTAACAAATTACTGGAATAACAGGACGGATTTAAGACCCGACGACGTTTTATTACGCTGCTTACGGAAGTGGAAGCCAAATCTTGTCATTCTCCTGGCACGCAATGCATACCTAGCACAACATGTCTAATGAAGTACATATAATTTTTTTTCATAAGCATAAGGTAATCAAAGATTACATAGCTCGCCTATACAGGTTTTTGTCAGAAACCAGGTTAAAGTTTTTGAAAAGTAGGTCAAAGTCCAAGGTCAAGGTCACTAGATCAAAGGTCATGGTCTCAAATGAAAGATCTCGTCACAAGGTATCTACATGTGAAATATCAAAGCACTACCCCTTATAGTTCAAGAGACATAGCCCAGGTTAAAGTTTTGTCTACGGACGACGACAACGACGACGACGCCGAGGGTATGGCATTAGCTCTCCGGACTTTTTTGTCCCGGCGAGCTAAAAAAGAACGTTCAGTCAATCAACAACAAGGACTTTAGTTCTCGGAATCTCGGAAGAAACATGGTGCCATGCCGTTGCCAGAAACGCTACTTTTAGACTAAAATACATCGAGACGAATTATTATTCAAATCAATAGCCAATTTTTCCATACAAATAAGTTTCATGTACCGTAAGTGTACCAAACGACTTATCAGTTGCCATCGATTTGATGTTGAAGCTGTTGGACATGTCTGATCCAAATTATCGCTGTCATAACTGGTTTAGAACCAACAAAACAACTCAAGGCGTAGCACACTCACATTTGGTGATGCAATAAAACGTCTTGTAATAAATCACATCTCAGTGAGTTTTTTTTCTTTCATATTAACTTGATGCGACAGAGAACTTTCAGCAATGACCTTGACATCCAAATGTCATTCTCAACTGAACACCTTTAAAGTGCAATGTTCCCAAAGTGCCATAAAAGCCAGAAACCCCAAACAAAATCCAAGCTCTTCTGGTTGGTATTAGTTCTTTCACTCAAAATAACTTCCAAAAAATTGTTTAATTAGACTACAACTTTTTAGGTGCAATTGCATAAGCTCAACTGGCTGATTTCCAGTATCTTATTTTTGAAATTTGTTTTTAATTACCAAAATGACCTTAAAAATTGACAAGTGACCTTGAAACTAATTTATCATCAAACAAAGTGTTGCCTCAGGCTCTACGATGTCCTCAAATTCTTCAATTATCATCTTTGTATGACCTTCACCTTTAATTCCTGAATATGAAAATTCAATATTAAAGTGTTTATAATTTATCATTAGCAACTTGCAGCAAGCTTTCCTTATAATCCAAAGAAATCTGACTTCTCCTATGTCCATGAGGGTTTTCTATACTTACCTGCTGTGACACAAAGCTTTGATACATGAGCTTGGAAATCTAAAGGTGTATTCACCTTTTCATCGTAGACAACTTTTTATGACTTGGATTTCATTCAAAGCAATTTATGATTTCTAAATTGTTATAAGACCTTGACCTTTGAACCCTGATTTGAAAATCATTCGTGTCATCCTTGAAGGCAACTCAGCACAAATAATTTGATGGTCATCAAGAGAAATTTGGGAATTCTCTAGTTTTTTTTTTTCATGCATTTGTGACCTTGAATGTTGTTCTTTGAGCCATACCTTGAAACTCCTTCATCTTGCAAATCAAATTCTTAGTTTGATGATAATCTAAAACCAATCTCCGTACAGATTTTCTACATTCATCTTAACTAACCTTTCTTTGCTTTTCACCTTTGAAATGACCTCTAATAGTAAAAGCTATCTCATCATAACCATAACTAACTTTTCTATGGTTTTGACCTTTGACACAACCTTTGAGTTTTGCATGGCAAGTTCAGTCTCTGGATTCTATTGCTCCATGCTGATGCTATTCATGTGATTTCATACAAAGATCTGAACTCAGTAAATCTAGAAATCTACCTGTCAGACAGCTAGGGTATAGATTTTCAAGCACCTGTCAAAGTGTGTATAAGTCTGAATGGCTCTTGTTTCAGGATTCACATGACAAAGGAAGTACCAGATACATTACAGTGTAACAAGTCAATCACGTACACATGATTACCTAGTGTCTACTTATTATAAACCACCTCTCACATTTACAATTTCCTTGTAGGTCCAAATTACAAAGAAAATGAGACAGTCGATGCCATTTCAAGGCGATTAATTTTCACAATGGGGAAATAGTTGCCACGGAAACTACGTCAGAAATTCTGCAACTTAAAGAGCAAAGCAAAAAAGGGGCTTAGAGGGCTTCCGTTTTATTTTAATACCCTCTAGAATTCATCACTGATAATAAGGCAACAGGACAAAAGATTTCATGTATATGCATCCAATCTATAGTTTATTTTAGATTTAAATCAATATCGCCATGGTAACCCATTCCATAGGGAATGAATTTTTTACCTACTATCACAAAGGTACTTTATCTCCTTTCAGAAGATTATAACAAGATTAATCTTGCCACACTTCTGAGGAAATTAATTTACTATGGTGATGAATGCCACTGATGAACAATAATAAGAGATCACTACTTTATTAAATTCTGAGAAAAAGAGCAATGTTTCTTTCATCTTTCACAATTCTAGGAAAAAAGTCACTTTAATCTCATCAGAATTACTAACATTAAAATATAATTATATTGATCTTAATCTACTATATTTTGTAAAGTGAGATATTGTACGGTTATATGATATATATAGGATCTCAAATGAATTTTCATTTCATACGATGTATTATGAAACGAGTTGTGAGTTTTATATCCCCGAGCCTTGGCGAGGGGATATAAAACGCACAACGAGTTTCATAATGCATCGTATGAAATGAAAATTCATTTGAGATTCTTTTTATCACATGATATTGCCTAAAAATGTGTATTTCAAACGTGAAATCAACGTTTCCGAGAACTACCGAGGCGAACCACGCCGTGATCTTGAGGTCGTCTGCTACGCCATGAGAAGTAGTGTCCCCATCGTATAGATATTCTGTGTGTAAGAGAAAAGTATTTCAATTTTGAATAATATTTTAATGCAATTAATTCAACAACAACGATTTTAATCAGTGATATTGACTCTTGGTCTGAATTTAACAGTTGACCGATATTTGAAAGGTCACATTTGTCAAGGTTTATGTGATTCGGTTCCAAACTTGACCAATCGCATTCAAGCAGAGCGATATGTAACGTGTTATCATATCATATATTTATGAAATGGCTTTATGAAACTGCATAACGGGTGTATCATGTGATAAAACTTCATACAAAATATATAGCTTTGGGCAAGGGATAGTAAAGGACTTTCTAGGGCTGCAACAAAACACTATGCTTACGATACGATATGTATTACAAAATTTGCTTTGAGTACGATTTGTATGACAATTCTTTAATTTTTCACTTAAAAGATGAAATCAGACTTAGGGCTTTTGGCACTTCTAAATCATGTTTTCCACTGGTATAATAGAAGAGTAAGCATATGTGTCTACACACACTGACTGACAGACAGACGGATGGACAGACTTTCCAGATTCTATTGGTAGTGTTGTAGAATTGGAAAAAAGGTACCATTCATTATTGGACATAAACTGTAAAACATAATTTTAATAACTGAAAAGTCAAATTTTTTCATAGTCTTCAATTTTTTACCCTAAATGTTTATTCTTTGATTCACTTATTGTTCAGTGGAATAGAAAAGATTATAGCATTTTCAATACATTAACATTATTATATAGTTATTTACCACAAAAATCAACAAATTAATCAACATTGATGTAGAACCAAAATTGACGGAGAAATGGATTTTTTCACTGTTTACTCTTTAAATTTAATGTATTCCCATCATAAATCTAATATACTGTACAGTTTATATCAATTACACAATTAATTTCAATAATCAATTGGAAAATGCTTTTGATCTATCTTCAAAGATTACTATATACATAAAAGGTCTCATCTTGTTTCTCCATTTAATAATTCCGTAATGATCCTCTCAGAATGACAAATCAAACTAGAACTGCCCTTAAGTGACAAATTATACCCCCCCCCCCCCCCCCACGGGATGTTTTTCTCTACACAGATTCATGTATGACATAGGGTCCGCTCACCAGTTTCTCTTACCCGGTCATGCGGCACAGAAATATTGTGCAATCATACACAATTTGACGTCATCTCATTTTATTTCTATATATTTCACATTGTTATATTATATATCAATCTGTTCGTTATATCTACAGCTTTTATATGATACTAGTCTCAATGTCATGTCAAGATTGCTATACATAATAAATATCATACATGTTTGCTGAAAAAGGTTCAGAAAATTGGCCTAAAATTCATGGTTTTTGCCATTTTTCTGTGTATTGTTTCTGGTCTCCTGAAAAAATTTCAGAAATAATGCTTATATTTCCTTAAAGCTATTATCTTATACTCCATTCTAGCCAAATTTTAAAAATTTCCAACACATGTAACTTAAAAAATGTGTAAAAACCCAAAAACTTCATATTTTCCCTTATGAAGTCTTGTCAAACAGGGAAAATCAGGTACGCCTTTTAAAATATCTATATTTAGACTAAATAAGTCATGTGACCTAAATTTTTTATTGCTCTTACACAAGGCAGACATACTCTACAATATGAATCTTACCATTATAGACTATCTTCATAATGGTCTTTTCAACCCACCTTTCAAAACCACTCAATTTCCCCTATTTCAGCTTTTCCACCCTGGACATTTTGGGTTTACTCTAAAAACCAGTGAGCGGACCCATAGGAATCTATATATATATATACAAGGTCAAAGTTCAAGGTCACTAGGTCAAATGTCTTGGTATCAAAATGTAGTACTTATTATGGTGAATGCATGTATAAAATATGAAAGCCCTATCACTTATACTTAAAGAGTTATCTGCTTTAAGAACTTCTTAACCGGACGGATGGATAGACGGAGAGACAGACAGGGTGTTTCCTATATACCCCCCAAAACTTCATTTGCTGGGGGTATAAATATCATGACTTGGGTGTTTAGAATTTGGTCAAAGATTAATTACTTCTACACTGTCAGTAGATACCAGTGTATGAATGCATGGTATTATTGAACATACTTCTCAACAGATCTAAGCCAAGTAGAGTTATCTCCATATACAACATTTGAAAAAAGTCTGATCCTTCTTTAATTTCTGATAATGTCTACCACTGATTTAGACATTTTATTTGATTGTATAATCAAGATAATTTTTTTTTATATCTATTAAATAATTTCGCAATTTTGATTTTATAAATGGCTACCGGTACATCAGAGGATGCAAAAGACAACGGACCTCGGACCTGTCCAGCAGATTTAAGATTGGTCCTATTTACAGCCTGAATTATTTTAATGATTCACCTGTGGGGAAATATAATCATTGTGAATATACGTTTTAGATATTTCTAAAACACAAATGCTACACCCATTATTTAAACGCTTCGAAGTACATGTAGCATTGGAAGTCTACAGGAAACTTCATTTTTAAGTATCGGACATACAGTATGTAAACCTACATGTATCAGACTTTTAGTTAGCTTCAATATTTCGCCCGTCTCACACAATATTTCTATTTGGTTATTTTTGTTTGTGAATAGAAACAGGGATTAATCTACCTCTGCGTCCTGCGTCTCTGACGCATAAAAATCGCCGAGGACCCATTGATTTCGGATCGCTGCGTCCCACCGTACGCACTATTCACTTTCGTATCATGCGTCTGTTTAAGTTCAAGTTTACATAAAACTTTCAAAGTCGGGAAAGTGTATTAGCTGTAAATGTCTCATGTTTATAATCGATCTGACATATTTTGACCACTCTTTTAAACCAAATAATTGGTTGATCATGTACGTGGTATTGTATGAAAAATCGTTGCGGCAACATTTTTCGATATAAAAGTTATATGCAGTCCCGATGAGATACAGAATTTCTTATCATTCAGATTCAAATGTAATATACAATATATTTATGAAGAATTTGACCACGATGATAAACCTTGCAGGACATGAATCAATAAATTGAAACCGTTTTATTCTCACCTTAAAGTACCGTCTTCGTATGTATACTGTGTATAATTGGTTTGTTTGGATAGTGTTTTAGTATACACGTGTACGTAGCATCGTTTGCGTAAATAAAACAACTAAATAAACAATCAATTTCATTACATAATTCGGCAAATTTGACTTTAAGATTGAAATTTGGGAGATAGACGTTTTATCTTTAATTTTTTTTTCCTGGAACCTAAAGTTCTTGCGAAATTAAAATGCCGCGAACCAGTCATCTCACGAAATTACGACGCCGCGAAAAGAGACTGCTAACAGCACTTGGGACGCATTAAATTTTGCTGGGACCCATTGTTATGGCTTAGGACCCATTGGCCAAATTTCATCGGGTCCACGGGACCCATTTATATCAAATTGTAGATTAATCTCTGAATAGAAATAACGCGTGAGATGGGCGAAATATTGAAGCTAACTTTTGGTCAGAAATAGTTTTTGTGTACCACAATTTTCAATTTATTACTATTTCCTTCTTGTTATTCATAAATAAAACAGAATTTTCCGTTTTCTTAGGAACCTGTTAGAACTTTATTATAACGGTTCTGTCAGTACTGTTTCAACTTCGATTTTGTCTTTCCCTTTTGATTTGTGAAAGCAAAGTGTTCACAGTGTTTACAGCTACTGATTCTGATTCAAATGGATGTAGCTTGACTGGAAAAACTACCAGTTTTGTTTAGATTCATTTTTAAGGTAAATTCATTATAATTTTCAGGAATTTCGTATTTTCTTTTGAGTTTTATTTTCATTTTCCACATGGACAAGTACAACAAGGGGTTTAAGGGGCTAAGCTCAAAATTTGGATGCCATGGGTCGCTGAACAACCACTTATTATTATCTACACAAGATTTAGAGACACACTTGTACATCCAAATCTTTATCTGTACATATACAAACCTAAGAACACTGGTAATTTGCTAGATAATATATTTAATCATCTTTGCATGATAGAGGTAGTTCCTCAATGTTTAAATGTACTGTCTTTTCAGAATTGGTTTCTCAATGTCTACAGTACACAATGTCAAGCTTCCTTGTCAAGGTCATCTTTTTATACATTGACAAGTCAGAGATTTTTTGAATGTCAATATTGCAATGATTTTTTACGGCCCAATTTACCACCGAATATCAGTGGTTTCCCCTTTCAAAATTTTTCTTTATTTTCCCAAAATATTAGGTATAAATTCCCAATTTGAAAGTCCTAAAATTTTCATTTTGAAGTATAAAAGATTGCAATACGAATCTTCTTCAGAAAATGAATTTAATGATAGTTTGAGTGCTGTACATTACTTAAATCTTTTATTGAATGATTTTCAACAAGTGTTTGAGTGTTAAATATAAGAAGTAGCTTTGGTACGAGATTTCCAAATTTATCCCAAAATGTCGCATATTTTCCCAAACAAAAGGGTAGGGTGGCTTTTAAAAATGGCAAAAAAAATCACTGAAATGTCAATGCATTGATAACAAAGTTTGTCAGTGGCAACATGTAAATCCATTCAATAATTGAAAATTGAACACATAAACAGTGAAACCATTGCAACTCAAGAGTTTGTCAATGCTAACGTGACAGTGCATAGACAAGGAATTTTTGTCAACGTTAAAGTAATACGATTCTAGGCATTCATTGCCTACGAGGGAGCGTGGCATATTTCAAAATCATTCTCTAAGTTGGCGTGACGTCACACAAAGGTTCAATTAGAGATAAGCACAGAGAAGTTCCGAAAATAGTTGGGGGATAAACTCGGTGTTTATCATAGAGCATAGTGTATGGAAATTGCTTTATTTCTAGAATCTAACGTTTATATCAAAAATAAAACTACTAGAATTCATTGAAGGAACCATTGATGAATTAGCTCTTAGCTCCTCAAACCACAATATAAAACGAGATTTGAAGAAGGAACAAACAAAATCATGGATTTTTCATAGGGCACACTGAAAAATCTAGAGGCACATCCCCCTGTAAACATGGCGGAAATTTGGTCATGTGACCAGTTCGACTTCAAGAATTGTCTTACTTTTGAAGCATCCATAAAGACAATTGGCATTTAAATAAGACTTGCCAGAAGACAGCATCGCTCGCTCTGCAAGTTTTTGATAGTAAAATGGCAATTTCTTTTTCAAATGGTGAGATATGGCCGGCTTAAAGACTCAAATGAAGGTCTCCTCATGAAGAATCCACATGTGATATATCAAAGCCCTATACCCCTTATAGTTCATGAGATATAGCCAAGGTTAAAATTTTTGTCCACACAACCAACCCTGACAATCAATTAGTTACCAATATGGACACATCACGGCTCGCTATCAATTAAGCGATAATTTGTCAGTGTCCTACATTACGGTACATATGATCATAAATGTGTATAACATAATTAGTTAAACAAGAATATGCCAGTCTATCAGCAAACTCACTTTTTTGTATTTCTGTGTGTCCCAAAAGACCAATTATGCAACCAACCAGTATATGCCTCACATTTACAGTTGACTGGATAACATTTGACTAGAACTTGATGTGTAAAACAAGCATATGACGTTCTATCATTCTGTATCAGAAACTCACTTAAAACTTCTCTTTTGACCTGGAGGACAGTGTTCTAGGATTCCATTACCCATTATTCAATGTAAGTAAAAATTGAGGTCGAGTTACTAAATAACAGAATGCTAATCACCCGTTGGTAAGTGAATTTTGAAGCACAATCCCCATTACACTTTCCGTGTATATATGTAATGTACCAAAACAGAAGTAAATAGTTGTATTTTCAGTGTAGCAATATTTCTGGACATAATAATCTATTTTCATGGTAATGGCTAGGATGCGCGTTCCCTTTTAATTCTGACATTTTTGTTTGGGCAAGTTTCCTTGCTGGGTAAGCACATTTTTGATGTTGGTAAGTGGTTTTTGAATAAAATCCTAGAACACTGGAGGACAAAAGGCATATGCCTTTTTATGTAGGATGAAACTGACTAGGACAAAGTTAAGTGGGAGAGGGAAATGCATTTTACCGGTATATAAAAATATATAAGAAAGTATGTGCTTGTCCTAAGAGAGGCATACTCCAAAGTGCCGACTTTTGAAAAACAACAACGAAAAGTCAAATTAATGTTATTTTTTATTTACTCGTCAAAAAGTAGATTAATAACTATTGTTATTAACTAGAAAATCCGAAATGGTACCATTTTGCCAAAAAACTTGTATCTACTTTCTGCAATTGACAATGAAAGAAATGGCTGACATTGCTTACGGTACTGTAGAATATGTCTAGTGACAATTTCAACTGTTTGGATTGGCACGACATCGAATGCAGTTGTAAACAAAATCAGCTGTGCGAAATGTACGACAAGTTTAAGACCCTTTTGACCCAAGTGTCCCGTTAACATGAACGGGAATTATCAAATCCATAAAATTTTTCAAAAATAGCAATCCAAGGAATGCTTGTGTCGCCTGCGAAGCAATTTGATTATTATTCTAGAAAGTGGATCAAAATTATTGGTATCGGAAGAAGAGTCTTGTCAAATGAATTTCATTTGAAATATCTGACCTCTTAATTACAAATTAAAAGATATCGTCATTCTCAAATTTTCAGAAAAGAGTGTCAATCATCTAGGTCAAGGTCACTACGTAAAAATTGGTAACAAAAAGGTATCATCATCAAGAAATATTAAAGACCTATCACCTGCCAATTAAAAGATATATACAACCTTAATCAGGTGGGGCACCACCCCTGATTTGCGAGATCGTCTCTATAATGAGGGATGGTCTCGCATTATCGAGACGAAAATATCCCTCTAATTCGAGATTTTCGGTTCAGTTTTATTACTTTTGTGAAATTCGTCTGAAAAAAATAAACAAGAGGCCCAAGGGGGCCACATCGCTCACCTGAGGAGACTGTATGTATGTTTTCAATCAAAGTCAAGACCTGAAGGAAATCGCTTTTAGTGAAGCTTTGAGAAGGACAAGGTGTACAAGTTACTTCCTGTAAAGTTCAGTGACATTCTGTGCAGTAGTTTAAGAGGATAAGTCAAAAATGTGTCATTCAAATAGAGCCTATAGAGGACATCTTGGATTTCCAATCGGCTCGAAAAACACAAACTAAGTAGAGGGCAATTAGTACTTGCGTCCTGTGAAGTTTCAAGAAATTCTGTGAAGCAGTTTTAGAGGAGAAGTTGAAAATGTGTCAGCCAATCAGAGCCTGTGGCGGCCATCTTGAATTTCCGATAGGCTCCAAAAACGCAAACTTGATAGAGGGTATGAGTACTTGCATCCTGTGAAGTTTCATGAAATTCTGCGCAGCGGTTTCAGAGGAGAAGTCGAAAATTTGTCAGCCAATCAGAGCCTGTGGCGGCCATCTTGGATTTCTGATCAGCTCGAAAAACACAAACTTGGTAGAGAGCAATCAGTACTTGCTTCCTGTGAAGGTTTGTGAAATTCTATGCAGCCGTTTGAGAGGAGAAGTCGAAAATGTGTCAGTCAATCAGAGTCTGTGGCAGCCATCTTGGATTTCCGATTGGCTCGAAAAACACAAACTTAGTAGAGGGCATTGAGTAGTTGCTTCCTGTGAAGTTTCATGATATTCTGTGCAGTGGTTATAGAAGAGAAGTTGAAAATGTGTCAGCCAATCAGAGCCTGTGGCAGCCATCTTGGATTTCCGATTGGCTTGAAAAACACAATTTGGTAGAAGGCATTGAGTACTTGCTTCCTGTGAAGTTTCATGAAATTCTGTGCAGCAGTTTCGGAGGAGAAGTCAAAAATGTGTCAGCCAATCAGAGCCTGTGGCGGCCATCTTGGATTTCCGATCGGCTCAAAAAACACAAACTTGGTAGAGGGCATTGAGTACTTGCTTCCTGTGAAGTTTCATGAAATTCTGTGACGCAGTTTCAGAAGAGAAGTCAAAAATGTGTCAGCCAATCAGAGCCTGTGGCGGCCATCTTGGATTTCCGATCGGCTCAAAAAACACAAACTTGGTAGAGGGCATTGAGTACTTGCTTCCTGTGAAGTTTCATGAAATTCTGTGACGCAGTTTCAGAAGAGAAGTCAAAAATGTGTCAGCCAATCAGAGCCTGTGGCGGCCATCTTGGATTTCCGATCGGCTTGAAAAACACAAATTTGATAGAGGGCATTGAGTACTTGCTTCCTGTGAAATTTCGTGAAATTCTGTGCAGCGGTTGCCGAAAAGATATCGAAAATGTTAAAAGTTTCCGTCGGACGGACGGACGATGGACGGACGACGCGCTATGACAATAGCTCACTTGAGCTTCGCTCAGGTGAGCTAAAAACTTGTAGGGGACCATGATTTCTTCTTTCCTACCAAGTTTAATGAAAATCTGTTCAGTGGTTCTGGAGAAGAAGTTGAATATGTATGAAAATCATCCCCCCTTCTTCTTGAGTAATCTAAGTAACCCGAGAGAGATAGTTATACAGAAGCTAAAGCAAAATAACAGACCCCCTCCCCATCCTTTCACTGTGTTATTGATAACATTGATCTGTTCTTACATTAATATTTTGAGCTGCTCTCAATATTGTAATTTCATAGTTGTATATCTAAGTCTTCACAAGATAAATTTGAAAATACTTATTCATCTTTTTAAAATAATTTAGTTTCCTTTTCCATACCTATTTAATAATTCAAAATATATAACATTCAAATGAATCGATAATCCAAAAATTTAAACCTCAAAAACATAAATCTATATTAAAGAAAGACAACTCTTGCATACATGAACATGTACCAACTTATACGAAACTAAAGTTACCAGGGTACCAGAACTTGAACTTACAAGCCTTGGGTCCATGTTAACAGTAAACATATCTATTCATGATTGAAAAAATACTCATAAAATTCTGTTCAGCAGTTCTGGAGAAGAAGTTGAATATGTATGAAAATCACCCCCCCCCCCCTTTCCTTTTCACATAAGAAAATAATTCATAAAAAATCAAAAAATTAAAATTTCAGTATGAAATACATATCAAAGCATTAAGTAACTTAAATGTGATGAATTTGTAGTAAATGAATGTGTAAAACCATACACATATTGAGTTATTTAAAGAAATAGTGCAAAAATGTGCATTTCCGACAGAGTCCGAAAAGACGTCAAAAACGCGTCAAAAATTTGACTTCCGAGTGGAACCAAAAACAACAACACTTCTTAAGACATCTCTCTAGATCATTCTGATGCTTTCAGTTTGTCGATACGTGCTTTCGTTCTGAAGAAGAAGTTTGTCAAAGGAGGGTACCCCCTGTGACCTACTTTTGCCTGTGGTGGCGCCACCTGTTGAGGGATCCGGACGAAAAACAACAACACTTGTAGGGGATCATTAGTACTTTATACCTACCAAGTTTCATCAAAATCCCTTAAGCCATTCTTGAGAAGAAGTTGAAAATGTGAAAAGTTTACGACAGACAGACGACACACGACAGACGACGGACGCCGGACGGATCGCTATGACAATAGCTCACTAGAGCCTTTGGCTCAGGTGAGCTAATAAGAGAAAAAAATTTGTTGGGGTCCTGCCGGGGTTTGGAGCCACTTCCCATGGGTCCATTGGGCATGGAAAACATACATTATACCTATGTACAATCTTAAAAAATATTCCTTAAAAATCCAAAAGTGGATATCTTGACAAAATTCTTTCACTTGAAGGATACCATGCATGAGTACCTCATACCTACAAAATGTCATGACAATCTGAAGAGTGGTTATAGAAAAGAAGCAGAAAATGTATGAAAATCACCCCCCCCCCCCCTTCCTTTTTACATAAGAAAAAAATTCATAAAAAAAATAAAAAAAATTAAATTTAAGCATAAAATACATATCAAAGCATTAAGTAAGTTATATATGATAAATATGCAGTAAATGAGTGTGTAAAATCATACACTTATTGAGTTATTTAAAGAAATAGTGCAAAAATTTGCATTTCTGGCTAAGTCCGAAGAGACGTCAAAAAGGCGTCAAAAATTTGACTTCGGAGTGGAACCAAAAATAACAACACTTCTTAAGACATCTCTGTAGATCATCCTGATGCTTTCAGTTTGTCGATATGTGCTTCTGTTTTGAAGAAGAAGTTTGTCAAGGGAGGGTACCCCCCGTGACCTACTTTTGCCTGTGGTGGCGCCACCTGTTGAGGGATCCGGACGAAAAACAACAACACTTGTAGGGGATCATTAGTACTTTATACCTACCAAGTTTCATCAAAATCCCTTAAGCCATTCTTGAGAAGAAGTTGAAAATGTGAAAAGTTTACGACAGACAGACGACACACGACAGACGACGGACGCCGGACAGATCGCTATGACAATAGCTCACTAGAGCCTTTGGCTCAGGTGAGCTAAAAAGCACAGCATTGTCGGCCAATGGCACGAATGTTTAGATCACATTCCTTCTTGACAAATCAAGTTTTATGCAATATAATGATGCGACTTTGAAATATGCTAAATTCAAATCAGCTCCTCTGCATTTCCGTGTCATATTCACATAACAAATTTGGTAATTTCTCCAGCAAACTTTGTTATTTTTCCACAAACTTACTTACATGTGATGAGCGGAGGTTCTCTACTTTCATTTCAGCAATCTATTGCGCATATTAGATTGCGCATCGAGGCAAAATCATCGTCACAAGAAAGTGCATGGTCAATAATCTATGGCGGCCCATTAGGGTTATAATATTCAATGTTGTTGTTCATCAGAGATGCATCGTGTAAGAGTTGTCTTTCCAAACCGTCAACATTTGTCACAAGAACGATCGTTTTATTTAGATTTCATTATGTTTAGTAATGAATAAGTGATGTTGACATAAAATAATAAAAAAACCTGAATAATTATGTCGTGACATGCCATTTCTACATTCAAGAAGAAGAAAATAATTGAAATATTTGAATATTTCATTACTGATAAATGGTTTTATTTTTTCACAAATACGTTTTTTCTATGGGAAATAAAATTAAATAAGCTCAAAATGCATCGAAGATGCAAAATGCCGAGTTGCAAAACTGGAATGTAAGTATGAATATGCAGACTAACATGAAATGTGTATGGTTTGTAACAACATTTTGTGGTCCTAAATGAAAATTTCTGGATCAAGAAATGGTCTTCTCTTTATTCTATATCAGCGTGTAATATATTTTCAAGGATACAGATTTTCCTGTGACCTTGATCTTTGACCTTTTGACCCAAAAATTAATGGCAAGTTTCATGATTATAGGTGCAATACAGGCTCAAAAATGGTCTGGAAACCATTTTCAATTACCTAAGTCCTGTGACCTTGATCTTTGACCCTTTGATCCCTAAATCAAAAGTGGTCATTTTCTATTCACTGGAAACATTTCTGGCAAGTTACATGATTATAGGTGCAATACAGGCTCAAATTCAGTCGGGAAACCATTTTTAATCATCTTAGTCCTGTGACCTTGACCTTTGACCTTTTAACCCCAAAATTGATAGTGGTCATCCTTGATCCATGGGAAACATTTCTGGCAAGCTTCATGATTATAATTGCAATACAGGCTGAAATATGGTCCGAAACCACTTTCAATCATCGGAGTCCTGTGACCTTGACCTTTGACCCTTTGACCCCAAAATCAATAGGGGTCATTCTTGATTCATGGGAATCATTATTGGCAAGTTTCATGACTTTAGGTGCAATACAGGCTAAAATATGGCCAGGAAACCATTTTCAATCATCAGAGTCCTGTGACCTTGACCTTTGACCTTTTGACCCCAAAATCAAAAGTGGTCATTTTCTATTCACAGGAAACATTTCTGGCAAGTTACATGATTATAGGTGCAATACAGGCTGAAATATGGTCCGAAAACCAATTTCAATCAACAGAGTCCTGTGACCTTGACCTTTGACCTTTTGACCCCAAAATCAATAGGCCTCATCCTTGATTCAAGGGAAACATTTCTGGCAAGTTTCATGATTATAGGTGCAATACAGGCTGAAATATGGTCCAGAAACCATTTTCAATCATCTGAGTCCTGTGACCTTGACCTTTGACCTTTTGACCCCAAAATCAATAGGCCTCATCCTTGATTCAAAGGAAACATTTCTGGCAAGTTTCATGATTATAGGTGCAATACAGGCTGAAATATGGTCCGGAAACCATTTTCAATCATCTGAGTCCTGTGACCTTGACCTTTGACCTTTTGACCCCAAAATCAATAGGCCTCATCCTTGATTCAAGGGAAACATTTCTGGCAACTTTCATGATTATAGGTGCAATACAGGCTGAAATATGGTCCGGAAACCAATTTAATCATCTGAGTCCTGTGACCTTGACCTTTGACCTTTTGACCCCAAAATCAATAGGGCTCATCCTTGACTAATGGTGAGTAAGTGTATGAAGTTTCATTGTTATAGCCTCTTTCGTAGTTGACTTATAGTCCGGAAACCAATTGTTGACGCCTTCCCGCCCGCCCAGACGCCCGCCCAGACGCCCGCCCGCCCGCCCGTCTCACATCAAATTAAGAGCCGAGTTTTGCAACTCGGCTAATAAACATGATGAATAAAATTCAATGAACAGTAGTCTGAAATGATACCAACTTGACATTATGATAGAGCATTAAAGAAAATTCCAATGTTGCTGAACATTCAACATGCACAAGTGTATGTTACATATTGCTCTCCATACATGATGACAGGAACTGATAACGAAAGTAAGGCAGTGAACTAGATTGATGCTCATTGGCTCATTATGCAAATGTCATATCCAGGTCAGTGTATAGAAACGTTTTTCAAAGATGTCACAACCATCTCAGTTGGCTTTTTCCATCAAATAAATTTTATTTTAAGGTGAAAATAAACATTGAAGTCGGGGGTAGGTAAGATTCTCAGCCTGAAGCATCGCTAATTTTCAAGTTCCTGCTTCATTGCAGCATCCGACACGTTGACGGATAACATTTTTATGTTTATTGGGCAGAGGAAATTCGGACCAAACAGGAAACGTCATGCCCTTTTGCGTTCTTTCCGCAAAATTCAGATTTATTCTCATTATGATCACAATCATCTCGCATTTGCGAGATATTTTCATGACCCAATTCAGGGATTATGCCTCATTATAGAGACGATCTCGCAAATCAGGGGTGGTGCCCCACCTGTTAATTTCTTAGAAAAAAGGTCAAATAGCTAGGTCAAGGTCAAGGTCAACGTCTTCGTTTTCACACATTCTAAATAAAACTGCTCAATTTGGTCCATTTTAAAGCTAGAACGAGCTTTAAAAGCTAGATCTAGCTTTAATAGCTAGATTTGCCGTTTCCCCGACCTGACGTAAAGTGCATTCTAGCCACAAGCCGGACTGACACAATATGACTGATAGTATCAGTGATACACCGGCATGAGATTGTTTACCGCTTTAACAAGTTGGCGCATTGGGATGTACTGATTACTTTAATATGAATTATGGCAATGCCATTGTGAGGACGCAGATTAAATATAATTTCAATGAATTAATACCCAATTTTCACCATACATCATCAGGGATCACCCTAGCCCTGCAGAGTAATGAGATAAAAATCTCATTTGCTAAAAAACAATGAGATTTTCTCTATTTAAATGAGATTTTGAATGTATTTGTTCGAAAAAATAGTGAAAATATCAAACTTCTATTTCTCTTTATTTCCATGAACATCTGGCAACACATTATTTGAATGTGAGAATCGCCCTGAACTTTCTTTTTCCCTTGTTTGAATGACAATGAGGTCAAATGAAATTTAGAACCCTTTGTCTCTCAGACACCGTCGCACGCTATAAGTTGCTGACGAGACGTTTTTTCACAACTTCAGAAAAAAATATCAGCCGAACCCCAATTACACTCGCTGGTAAAAGATGCAGTATCCAGGCTTTCTACTCTACCTTGATGAAAAAGTAGGAAAAAAGTAGGAGTAGTCAATGAAAAAAAGTAGGAGAAAAATAGGAAAAAGTAGGAATTAATAGGGGAAAAGTAGGAATTTTTTCCATCACTTTTAGCAACAATTTTCAGTAAGTACATTGTATGACACACAAATCACAGTACGCAATTATTGTACTACTTGTAGACTGGTAATGTTCATCTTTGAGGAAATCACAGAGAGAAATAAGGACAGATTGATTTTTCATGTAAAATATACAGAATGGGCAAGCGAAGCGAGCCCGAAATTTTTAAAAAACATTGAATCAGATGTCGACGACAAGTGAAGCAAGTATTTTTTTACTTTTGAGATGAAAAAGTAGGAATAGTAGGAGGTTTTGAAGAAAAAGTAGGAAAAAAATAGGATCAAAATAAAAAAGTAGGAAAAGTAGGAAATAGTAGGAAAAAGTAGGAACAGTAGAAAGCCTGCAGTATCTATCCATCTAAAGGAAATTACAGTGTCTTGTGAACGTCTTTAAGAAATCATCGCTTCAGTATTTCAGCGCGCCGTGATAAAGTCATTTTACAGTAACGTCTAATCTGCGAGTATCTGTAGAATGTTTAAATTTACGTCAAAACTTTATTTACGCATTGTAAATATGTTGAAGAATTGTATAGCTTTTGTTCATGTTGACGATTCCAAGGACTTGTGAACTGTTTATAAGTCTTTGAAGATATACTTAGTTATTGCTTAGTTAGTTAGTACTGGCCACGTATCGACGACAAATACATGTGTAAAAAGCCGGTCTACTCCCGTGCGCAACTTTTGATGAAAAGTGTTTGTATAGTAATACTTTTCTTTTCTGGTCTTTTGTCTATACAAGCAATATCAAGACTGCATTGTAATATTTCATACTCTATTGATATTACAATGACAAAAGAGCATGTACCGCTGACAATTAACCGCTAGAGAAACGTAAAGCTAAATCCTAACAACGACGGATTAAAAAAAAAAAAACCCGCTTGTAAACGTCAATACGACACACAGGAATTTCAGGGAATAGATTTGGTACATGTATATACAAGGTGTGAGTTCACAATACCAGCCGTGTTCATAAATACATATGTGATGCCGCACGTGGAATTCGAATAATCAGCTGAAAATTTGAAGATTAAAGACGAATCTCCTATTCTGTCGCATTATATTAACTTAAGTGCGATTTATTTAAAGGAGGTATGCGATCTTTTAGCGCGACAGTATATTAAAAATGCGATATTTAAGTAAAAAATGCGAGAATATCGCAAAATCGCGGCCTAGGGTGATCCCTGCATCATTGAATATTTTTTTACTAAGTTAATAAGAATAAAATATGTCATACAATATGTGTTCTTGTTATTTTTTCCAGCATCATTTTTACCGTCTTTATCAGCCTTACTTTAGTTTTTTTTTTTCTTGGAAATCCAGAATCATCTACAGGAGAGGGGATATTATAGACAATTTCTAGATCGACAGCATGCACATAACTCTTAAATGCGGGGAAACAATTCTCAATGTCACAAAACAATCAGTAAACATGAAACTGCAATGCTTAATTTTGAAACATAAATGACAGAAAAGAAAAGATCAAGTGATGTCATCTTAATCTATACATTTTAATTCCTTGGACCTTGATGAAAACCAAGGAAAAGAGAACTCGGGCAAGAAAACTGTGGGCACAAACCATTAAAATTAAAGAAAGAAAAAAGAATTTTATTGTTTTCTGAAGTATTTATATATTGTAAGATTAATCTTGATTATTCAATGAATTCAATTAAACTTTTAAATGTTTACTTTTTAAATTTCATTGGGTGATGAAATGTCAGTCGTCGTATCAGGAATAGGTATCCCCCCTTGCACCCACCCACCCCTCTCCCCTTTTACTTTCACCGGAAAAATTAACATTCAAAATGTAGAAGAGAGAGAAAACTTCCTTTTCGGCGTCGTCTATAGTGTTATCAGCAATATATCGTTTTATGGGATGATCTGGAGAAGGGGGTTAAAACTTACAAATTAAGTACAGTATAACATTAGTATTACAGGATTTTCCCTTCTAAATAATGTAAATGATTTTCCAATGTAATATCTGAAGACAAAATTCTTGCTCATTCCTTTACTTTAAAAGAGGGTGAAAGGGAGGGGGAGGTCTGGAGGAAGGAGAGAGGGGGAGAGGGAGGGGGAGGGAGGGGGAAGAAGGAAGGGTGTGGGAGGGAGATAAGGGGGCGGAGAGAGCGGGTACCCCATGTCTGCTCACCACCCCCATTTATAGAAGGCAAGGATGAATGGGAGGGGGAGGAAGGAGGCAGCTGGAGAGAGGAAGAAGGGAGAGGTTAGGAGGTGGGAGAAGGGAGCGGGACAGGGGAAAGAAGAGGAGAGAAGTTAGTAGAAATCTACCCCCCCCCCCCTTGAATACAATCACCCCCCCCCCCCTTTCTAAAAAAAAATCTGAAGCCTTCACCCCTCTACCTTGGATCCGCTTATGATTTACCTCCAAGGGAAAAAAAATACCCAGCCTTATTTCTGACAGAAAAAAATATACTTCATGCTTTGAACAGCCCCAGCTGTGTTGACCTATTTGTACTAAATATTGTAAATGATGAGGTAAGTTGTGACGCGTTGTAAACAGAACCAAAGGCAGCAGACATTTAGAAGTTTGTGTTGGGATTTGCACTGCATAGATTTCCTGTATGTTCTACATGTAGATCTTATATATGTGGAGAGAAACCACATTATTCGATCTACAGGTATCAAAATATCAGCTGCAAATCATCCTCGAAAGCAGAATGAAGTTCGGTAAGTCGCTGATCATGCTGATATTTTTTTGTTTGTTTTTTTCTCCCAGCATAATGAGTTTATTCATGGATTTTTCTGAGGGAGCTGTCGATGAAAGAAAGTCCGCGAAACAAAGTTGTATGCTGACGTCGCTTCGCATGCTGACGTCACGTTGTAATTTTCAAAGAGGATATTCGGACTAAACATGATATATGTTGGAAATGATGGTGCAATGTCAGTATTACGTGAAGCAAAATACAAATCATACATTGGGACACTGGAGGAGTAAGCCAAACGAAGAATATTCAAAGGAGATCGAGAAATCTTGGTCATCCATGGGTTTCATTCTGTCGTCAAGTGACATTGTCAAAAAAATAAGCTTGCGCTTCACGCCGATCAAACGGGCAATGGGGAGAATGACGTCATTGACCACGGTTTTGGAACCTATAGGTATAGCATAGAATTCAATTGAAAAACACGATTTTTCCTATATATATACACGTGTTACCTTGATGAGGACTACGTCCGCGCCTGCGGCGCGGACGTAGTCCTCTATCAACATTTGTATTTTGTATGTTGCTCGGTGCAAATCATGTCATACATGTTTTGAAAACAAAACCAAAATGCAATTCAATGTTTCAAAGTTTAAAACACTTCCAAAAGGAATTATTTTTTATGGGTAAGGGTTGCAAGTGTAGCAAAATTTGTTGAAATTCTTATTTAAAAGGCTCTTGGAATAGATTAGCTTCAGTATTACCTCTCATTTGGTTGGCGTCCAGACATTTTTCATAAATTTTCGGTTGTCGCCATTTTTAACCATCCCGGAAATATTTGATTTGTTGTAAAATTTAAAACAAGATCGTGACTACTTTCTTTTTTGTTTTTTGCTTTTATTTTTGGATGCTAGGGTAGTTTTATTTTTGAATCAGTTTATCTTAATGCCAGTAGTTATTCAGAATGCTTGGCATGCAGAAAAATAATTCGATCAAATAACTTCAATATTTAAAATGGGAAAATTATCACTTAACGGAAATCAGATACCGTCTCGGGTTTTTATTTTAGGATAAGCCAATTGATACAATACTGTGAAACGTTTGTCGTCAAGGAACCCTAAGCTGTATTCATTACAAACTTGTGGTTAACATTGAAGATATTTGGAGCGTCATGGCCGACTTGCATGAACCTGACTTTGGGGCAGCTTACTATCGCACAAATGACCCGATAAGGAACTTGAAAATAAGGTTAAGATGAAAATATATAAATATTAAAACTTGTTAGCTAATGCACACTCTCAGATGAGTCCCACAAGATATGTTACTACTGCTGTTTGGTCTTTTTATTCCCTTCTCACTTGGGACGGAAATGTCTTGGACATTACCGTCCCAAGTGAGAAGAGAATGTCTATCTGATGTAAAGTAATTGTACGTTGTTCACTTGCTAAAACCACCGCCATTTCAAGTGTCCGATTCTGTGATGGATTCTGAACATGTGAGAATGAGGTAGGAAGAGAGAGTGAGAGAATGAATGCTGGACGTTTCGGTACAGGGACGTTTCGACACAAGGACGTTTCAGTACAATAGAAAGATGTTTCGGTACAAGCAGAGACGTTTCGGTACAACATAAGAGACGTTTCGGTACCTTTTTTTTTTTGTGTGTGTGATACTGGGTGATTTATAATGAGTTAATGCGTACTTGCCATAATTTTTCGGAGTTTTGTCATTGCAAAGAGGGACAAAAAGAGGGACAAATCATCAAAATGCGGGACAAATATAACGCCATTGAGGGACATAAAGAGGGGCACATTTAGGAGGTTGAACTTCTGATATTGCAATCCAAAATTGCACTACTGTCCTGTTCACTAAATCCAGAGCACCCTGTTTTGGCGATTTATTCTGTCGTATGAAAAATTTTGCTATAAATTATTGTTTCCGAGAATTGACCTCCTTTAGTCGTAACTGGAAATTAACTCCAACTTACCCTATCAGCTGCCTTCGACCCGCAATATGAAAAATAAAATGTCTACGGGAAATTCCCATGTTAATTTCTAGCCGCCGCCATATTGTTCTCCGTGTCAACAATAGTAAACAGTGACGTCAAAGCCTCCGACGTCGCACATTTTCAGCGATTTTACTATAGAAAATCCCCGTAGACTTTTTATTTTTCTTCCTATTTCTAACTTAACTGACGCACAGCAAAAACAATGGTATTTTCTGTTACGACTAAAGGAGTACTATAAAATTGATATCTTTTTGGAAGATGACATTATCATATTTTAGAGAAAACCGGGAAAACAGGGTGCTCTGGAATTAGTGAACAGGACAGTAGATCATTGCCCTCTGCAAACGAAAGAACGTCAGAGTAAAAAATAAATCTTATTAACGCGCGCCGTAGATGGTTCCTCGTCAAACGCATTTCTAAAAGTGGCGCTTCATTGTACTTGTCTACCCTATTTAATTTTCCTCTGTGAAATTTTTAAAAGTCTTTTACTCCATTGTTCATGTTTTATATTGACAACTTTCTGAACTTAAGTATTGAACATCTGCGCTGTTGCCTGTGTTGACGTTAGCGATTTAAATAAAATACACAATCGATAACTTAACGACTCAGGTATTAAAAACGACACTAAGCAAACGTACTTTGATTGATACTGAGAGTTTTTTGACGTGATAATAATAAAGAGCATATTATAGTTACTCTAGAGCGTTCCGTGGTTGCGTATTTTCTTTTCTTTTTTTAGCTCACCTCGACGAAGTTGAGTGAGCTTATGCTATAACCCCACGCGTCCACGTCCGTGTCCGCGTCCGCGTCCGGTTAAGAAGTTTGGGGTAGCTCAGTATCTGACAAAGTACTAATGCTACAGTAACCAAACTTGCACAAGTGATTCATCTTTGGATGCTGAGGTGAACCCATGCATCAGATGCAGCATCTGACCTACACTTTCCGCTTGAGTGACTTGGTTAAGAAGTTTTGGGTAGCTCAGTATCTGACAAAGTACTAATGCTACAGTAACCAAACTTGCACAAGTGATTCATCTTTGGATGCTGAGGTGAACCCATGCATCGTATGCAGCATCTGACCTACATTTTCCGCTTGAGTGACTTGGTTAAGAAGTTTTGGGTAGCTCAGTATCTGACAAAGTACTGATGCTACAGTAACCAAACTTGCACAAGTGATTCATCTTTGGATGCTGAGGTGAACCCATGCATCCAATGCAGCATCTGACCTACATTTTCCGCTTGAGTGACTTGGTTAAGAAGTTTGGGGTAGCTCAGTATCTGACAAAGTACTGATGCTACAGTAACCAAACTTGCACAAGTGATTCATCTTTGGATGCTGAGGTGAACCCATGCATCCGATGCAGCATCTGACCTACATTTTCCGCTTGAGTGATTTGGATAAGAAGTTTTGGGTAGCTCAGTATCTGACAAAGTACTAATGCTACAGTAACCAAACTTGCACAAGTGATTCATCTTTGGATGCAGAGATGGACCCATGCATCGGATGCAGCATCTGACCTACTTTTTCCACTTGAGTGATTTCGCTTTTAAAAGCCAATATTGAGCAGAGTGTAAGTGCTACATGTACCAAACTTGCATATTGGATGTATCTTTGATCAAACTTTCATAAAATGACCTTGACCTACTTTTTCCGCTTGAGTGATTTTGCCTTTAAAAGCCAATATTGAGCAAAGTATAAGTGCTAGATGTTCCAAACTTGCATATTAGATGTATCTTTGATCAAACTTTCATAAAATGACCTCGACCTACTTTTTCCACTTGAGTGATTTTGCCTTTAAAAGCCAATATTGAGCAAAGTATAAGTGATACATGTACCAAACTTGCATATTGGATGTATCTTTGATCAATCTTTCATAAAATGACCTTGACCTATTTTTTCCGCTTGAGTGATTTTGCTCTATAAAGCCAATATTGAGCAAAGTATAACTGCTACATGTACCAAACTTGCATATTGGATGTATCTTTGATCAAACTTTCATAAAATGACCTTGACCTACTTTTTCTGCTTGAGTGGTTTTGCCTTTAAAAGCCAATATACATGTACTAAGAAATATGTTTGAATTGAATTTTGCTGTCACGAGGTGAGCTTCGTAATCTGTGATTACCTATGTTTAAATCTTGTTTACATGTTTTACATCACGTTGTTTCCTGTCATAAAAATAAATTCATATCTTGGCTTACACATCGTACAACTATTGCTATTGCTTTATTTATTTCAATGATCGATTTTTTTTGTGAGCTAAAAAAATAAATATAAACAAGAGAAAGGCTGCATGATGTATTTAGCGACGTTTGTGGGACAGCCGACCTTTAATCAACCTACATTGTATTACTATCAAAACATAGGTCGATTATCGGCTGATTACTGTACATGTATATGGGTATATAGCGTAGATAATAGGAGACGTTTAAATAAATAATGAAAGTTTAAGAAAAGACGGAACGACTGAAATCGACAAAGAATAATTAATATTACCATGATTACGCCGATTTTTTTGTGCGAATGGCACATAGCGATTGCCTGATTTCTTCACTCATGGGAGCCCCGTCTACTGAGTATGTATAAACGATGTTACTCTGTTTACATGTACCTTGGGACTGCGTCAGCGTCATGATCGGTATAAAGTCTGATCACTGTCTGAATCAATGAATTATATCTATATTAATCGAGCTGTTGTGTTATGTACATGCATGACCTAATGAAAAATTGCATCTGTATGTACTGAGATGAACACAGTGTGTTGGAAACCCCTTTCCATTACCAGGTGATTATCTGTTTTAGTGAACAATATATAAATGAAACGGTGCTATCGATAAAGATATTAAGTTGAGTCATTGAAACATAAAACTAACTTCAAGTAGGCTTATTTTGCCCCTCTTCACAAAATAAAATCTGTGTACGACGGAAAAATTAGGAACTTCCATCATGAAATATGATATTAACAATTATGAAAAATAGAAGATCAAAACATTCCCGTTTAGGATGTATCATGTTTTTATATACTAAAAAAGAAGTGAATTTTCCTTCAAATTCTTAGCACACAACTAACATTGAACATGAAAGGTTAAAGAAAGAGTGGGGATCAAATTAGAAAATAAGATTCGTCTTCTTTCCTTGTATATGGAATCATCAATCGATAGTCATATTGGATTGTTGCATTTTTTAGGGGGGGGGGGGGTTAAATTTAATGTGATGTTATTTGATTTTCATGCTCACTGTCAGACATAATCTTTCAATTCATTACAACAACATTATGCATTTGCATTTTAGTTCTGTCTTTATACTTCCATAAAGTGGCCTACGAAGGTGTTCAGGAACAAATATAACTTTGAAAACACAATATTTTGTCATACATTGTAAGTGATATTATTCTGGCTATTTGCACTCAATACCTTTAGTGTTCTCGTTTTTTTTATGAAACGTCAAAAAATCGGGATTTTCCGTGTCCCGGCCGGGACACATATTTTCGGTCGAAAATGCGGGACATTTTTTGTCCCGGCTGGGACAATGGCAAGTATGTTAATGTGTTTGGTTTTTGTTTTAATAAGTTTCGGTACCTATTTGATGACGAGTTCACATATAGCCTAGCTCTCTTGTTATTATTTGTGTTGTATATGATGATTATGATATTTTGAATATGATGATTATGATATTTTGAAATTCGAGTTGAATAATCAATAATCAAGAATTCTTTCTTGATAATTAAATTCTATATTTATCAGTGATCAAATATTTTGTCCGATACCTGACATTTATAGTCCTAATCAAATATTGCTTAGAAAACTAATTGATTAATCAATTTGTCACTAGACATACCAATCATGTATGACAAAAGAACTGCCTTTGCATCATAACTTTCTTTGTGACTTCGTTTCTTCATGACTTCACAATTTCACTTCTTCATAACTTCGCCTTCCTGCTTAATATTGTGACGGTTCGAATATAGTGCCTGGTTAGCTCAGTCGATAAGAGCGTCTGCCCTGTATGCAGAAGGTCTCGGGTTTGTTTAGTTCCGTCTGCCACAGTATACATAAGTATTTTCAACAAGGATATGTACGAATATAGAAGATGCAAATACTTCTAACCAAGGTTATACTGACATTTTCGCACACTATTTTTATTGTTCTCCATTGTCTTGACGTCATCAATTGACTTGGACAGAAAAGTTGCCCAAGTTTTGAATAATCATCAGGTTTAGGCAGGTGACTAAATGCAAATCCAAAAGGGCAGGCTGTAGTTGTGATCTTGCGTATTACATGTAGGGCTTGATTTAGCCCAGAAATAATTTAATTACTTCTCATGCATCGTCCTTCCTTTGAAGATAAAAGTCGGAAAGGATGAAAATATTAAGATTTGGTGTAAGATTTTTTAATTATGGTTTGCTTGCTATTTGACGTTTTCTGACATTGTCACCCCTACCTTTTTAAACTGTAATTTAAAAACCTTACAACAATTTTTTTAAATGAAATACCTATTAGGAAACTTTTGAAATATTTTTTTTTTATCCTAACCAACTTTTACCTTCAAAGGAAGGACAACGCATATTTTAAAGCCTTTATGGAAAGTACTAATGTAAAGCAGAAGAGCGAAGAAACGAAGAAGCAAAGTTACGAAGAAGGGAAGTTAAAAAGTTAAGAAGAAGCAAAGTTACTATGAAGCGAAGTTAAGAAGGAGCAAAGTTACAAAGAAATAAAGTTATGAAGAAGCAAAGTTACGAAGAAGCGAACTTAGGAAGAAGCGAAGTTATGATGCAAAGAAGCGTACTTATGATGCAAAGAAGCGAAGTTACAATGCAAAGTTAAAAAGTGAAGTTACGATGCAAAGAAGCAAAGTTGCTTTGCTTCTTAACTTCCCAATATAACTTCGCATCATAACTTTGCTTCTTTGCATGGTAACTTTTAGTGTTGTAACGATAGTTGCCAATGAAACTTGAAAGTCGCGGACTATCGATAATGGTTTTGAAAATCGATTGTCGCTGTTGAAGTTAATTTGATGCAAAATGATCTCAGTGCGAAACGTCTTCGATATAATTCTAAATGAAACTAGACGCGCTCGCAATGCACGGAGTTAATGGTCGAGGAGGAGTATATCCCGGGTGTACTAGGTCTGCTGTGTGGGACCATTTTGGCTTTAGAAAGTAAAAGGAAGGCCCTCCTTCTAAAGCAAGCCTTGAAATTTTGTTATTAAGAACAAGAAATATTTAACATTTAATTTTTTTCCATGATTTAAATAAAAAAAAGATCCTTAATAAATCACAAGCCCTGACTATTCTCCTTCTGAAAAGATACAAAACATACAACAATTTTAAACAAGATAAAAGTCTGATTATTCCAATAGTGCTATCAATTGTACTCCTCCGATAGTTTCCAATAATTGATACTAAAAATTTCTGATTTTACAACACTAGTAACTTTCCTGCTTAGCATCGTTACTTTGCTTCTTCGTAACTTCCCTTCTTTATAACTTGCCGTCTTTTATTTGATACGTGAAGAAGCGAAGATGCAATGTCCCCAAAAGAACACCATATAATTGTGCTGTCGTCAGATTTTATGGGAACAAGCATAAAATGAAAGGAAAACAATTTTCAAATATGACGTTTCTATGGGAATTTCATTACATCATAATTCATTTATATCAGATATAAGGATGAAATGTTTACACGTGTACACAGAGCCCTTTCGTTTTGTGGCTGTAAACGTTTACATAAATTCTAAATATGTACACAGACTTCTATACATATTCTTGGAAGATCGTCCTTAATATCTTTTTCACACTTAAATAAAAAAAAAGTAAATATTAAATCAAACACGCCCGTGTTTCCGTAGCGTAGTCGTCAGGCAGCGGCATCGATCATTTCGGAGATACATGTATTACATTTTAACATATGTATTTCAACTGGAAGAAAAGTTGTGAAGCGCCACTGAAAATGGATCCGATCCTTTTATTAAGAATTAGAGAGCGGCGATCTCTGTCAACATTGACACTCCCGCTACCATCTCTTTCTCTGTCATTGCTGTTTATTTCCCCGTCACTGCTGCCCCTTTCTCCACGCGTATATGTATGCCTTCGAACCCTGAATCTGGTGTCCTCTTTGGCGACCCAAACAATGTTTTTTGCGACATGTATAATTAAATTGTGGGACTTTATAATACTGTAACAATTTGATTGTTTACATATGTAAAGTTTCCAGCTTTGTTTGAATCTTAAAAAGTTGTTTTATTTTTTACTGAACAATCAGCATGTCTTATTAAAGTCATGAATTAGATCTAGTCAAACTAAGTTGTAGTTTTATGTCAACATTGACGACGTCTGCAAATAAACACTACTAGAAATTACTTTTCACAATAGAAATACAAAGAAGCGTATAAATGTTTACGTTTCATTTACAGCCTTCCATGTACACGTCTAGGAAACTTAGTAAACGTTTCACCCTTAGTCAGATACCGTCCCATTAGTGGGATTAAGTATTAACTATGTATATCAAAAAGACAGAGTAACGGCCATAATGCAACACAGATTCGGAGTTCTCCTTATAATCCAAAGTAGAATTATAAGTTACAATATCAATGTGCAATGTCTTTATCTGTGCTAGCTGCAGAAACTGCCAACAACACTTTGTTATTTGGATGGTTTTGGTCACAGGGGCGTGGTATTAAAGCTTGGTAACTAACCGTTTCCTCAGCACAAACCCTTTCCTCTACAAGTCTATATCAAGAAGGGATTTTTAATACATACTTGTACATGTAGATGAAAGGGCTGTGTTAAGGAAAGTGTTTGCGACCAAGCTTTGATACCTCGCCCCTCTGGTTTTGGTGTATTGGCCGCAGTGCACTAGGTTTGATAATAAAGAAATGAAAATTTGTCCTGTATTAATCAGCAAGTTTTCCAGGAGATTAATGACTATGCCTCACTCAGACTTTAACAATAAAGCAAAAGCAAATGATCAGCAATTATATTTTACCTTGTTAAGCTTGTAATACATGATACAACCGGAATTAAACGTGCCTCTGCTTTGTCTCTTCGAATTCAAGCACCATGTTTGTATGTCATGAGTAAGTTTACAATTGCTTGTCAATCAGACACATGACACCCTGTATAAGATACATGTATATGGAAGCCATCTCTTACTGACACGCATATTGTAAACTTACAACATCGCAAAATATGAAAAATAATACTTGAATATATTCCAATTATCGTGATATTTGAGGTTGAACTATTTTTGAAAAAAGTAAGCTACTTGCTTTATTAACCTGCTTTTGAAAAAATAAGCTGAACATTTGTATTAACTCAATCTATAAAATTTCTACTGCAAACATCTAAGGGCAGCTGTATTGGTATTTCTCAAACACTTCTAATTTGACTTGTTGTTAATGATTCTTTGCTCAATGTATTTTATGTATTTCAGAGTAAAGCTGAGTAGAATATCGTCTTCTAACATTGTATCGTCTTCTGAAGAGAAGGGCTCTGATGTGGAACTCAAACAGAAAGCCGCAGAACAGTCAGCAGACAAACTGGAAGAGAAAATCTTCTCTTGGCAACAAAAAGTGTACGTAGCCTTTGCACGCTATTCGAAAATTTTCAAATGTTTAACAGGAATGAAAACCGGAAATAGGCATTCCCTTTGATATATACAATGTACTGTGTATCAGCTTTAGATTCCCTTGTTTCCATCTACATGATTAATGTTATACCATTAATTATTATTTATTCCATTTCTGGCAAATTTCTTGCAATCTGATTGTTCTAGAAGAACTGAATATTATGTTGTATTATGTCACTGACGTGATATCATATTGATATCCTGCTTCTACTAAGACCCTTTACTTCATTTACATCACTACGATGCTTTAAATTCTGTTGACGCAACATACACCAATCAAAAACCAAATTCGTTATGCAGTGTTTTACAGGGGGGATGCAAAAATATATTGGGTTGAAGAAAAAAGTTGTATTGCGCTCCGCCTCGCCCGATACAATTTTTTCATTGACCCAATATATTTATTATTTTATAGTGTAATTAACAATATGCACCATATTATATCACTGATTTCTCAGGTATCTCCTAAATAAACAAAAGCCAAAATCAAAAATTGCTGACAGCAGTCAAAAACATATTTCCATTCTCTGAGTTACTTTAAATTTCTCCAATATCAGACTTTAGATAAGAATTCTGTCATTATTGATTTTTTTGTTCATATAATTTCAGGGAAAAAGACGGTGAACGACAAAGCCGACTATTCACGTACATCGATCAGGATGATTTTTGTCATCAAGATGAGGTAAGCTTTATAATAATTTTTCAAGGTTGTTGATCGTTGAGGATTATTCTTTCAAATAATGAATAATCACACAGCTTCTTGATGTATTGGAGTATTGATATAGTCTAGTGTTAACTGATACCCATGAGGTGATTCTATCCAGTGTTCAACTCGATGCTTAGATGGAGTTGTCTGTATCAGACCTGACTAGCTTGATAACAATTTCCTACAAATTATATAAGGGCTGAACACTTTTGGTGAGGGAACTTAAGAGTGAAAGACCTGCTAAGAATGATTATATCTCATTATCCTTTTTACAATGTTATATTGTAGTACATACATGTATGCATGTACTAAGTAAATATGCATAATAATTACAGGCAGTCTTCTACATGACCAATAGTCCTAAAGAAAAGCAGACTGTTCTGGCAGAGAAAATGGCACATCTGAGAAGGCGAAAAATAGGAACAGATAAAAAGGCTACAGAGTAAGAAATTGATCAGACGAGATTGTATGTTTTATATTTGCTCTAGATTTTGTGTTTTATAGGAACATTCCCTTTCTTCAACATTTATTGTTCATTCAAGATTATCTATTATTATGTGGGGATCTATGGCTTAGTATGTTGCATTCAATCAACTACTACATTTACTTTGTTTCTGGTTGACATCTTTTTCCTACAGCAGAAGAAAGAGTTTTTTTTTTTGTAATTCTGCAATATATGGATAATAATGCATGTAAATTAATGTGCGTTTTGACGAGAAAAGCAAATGCTTGAAATATGGACAAGATACAGTATCTGGCCATTGAAAAGTACACGACGTCATTGAACATATACAATGTGATGCATAAATTATAAAAAAAAGAGACAATGCAAGACGAATTTTGTCTTTTAGAAATTTAATACTGGGTTATATATCCTTTAGATTTAATGACAGCTTCAATTCTCCTGGGAATAGATTGATATAAACAAATAATGTCCTCTGAATTAATGTCTTCCCAGATTTCCTTTACGACTCTGATGAGGTCCGCTCTGTTTCTGATGTCCTCTAGTCTACGCTCAAGACAAATTTTTATCATTTGCCACACATTTTCAATAATGTTGATGTCTGGACTCTGACCAGGCCAAGTTAGAGTTTCAATTGACTGTTGCGTTTTCCAGGCTGTGGTCATTGCAGATCGATGTACGGGGCAGTTGTCTTCCTGGAGGATCCATGGTTTATTTAAAAAGTTCTTTGTAATAACTGGCCATAAATTTGTATCCAGTACACTTATATACTTTGCGGAGTTTATATTCCCGTCAACTTCTGTTATTGTACCAACTCCATCAATACACAAACAGCCCCAAAACATCGCTGATATCCCAGCTCGTGGCGAACGCGCATCTTCAACACCGAGGCAGTCACAATTAAATTTCTCATCGGACTTTCTCCAAACATAAATCTTTCTGTCTGTACCCAAGACTACCTTCATTTCATCACTAAATATTATCTTACACCAATCTGTCTCAACAGTCCATCTTCTCTTACCCCTGCACCAGTCAACCCTCGCTTTTCTGTTTTTCTCGCCGATTGTGGTCTTCTTTGTAACAGCACATCGCTTATATCCTAAATCATAGAGTCTTCTTCTAACAGTCCTTGTAGATAATTGTTTTGGAGCCCTTTGATTGTATTCTGTCGTAATGTCCACCAAGCTCTGTGGTCTGTTACTTTTTACTAGCCTTGCAAGCACTCTATCATCTCGGTCAGTAGAAAATCTTTTTCGGCCCGATCTCCCTGTATTTTCATCATTGTTATTTGCCCGATTTCTTTTTAAGAATTTCTGTATAGTATTTGCACTTATTTGCATGGATTCTCCAATTTTCCTGCTACTCATACCACTTTCACTCATTTTCATAATAGTTTCTTTTTGTGGTGTAGTCAAATCACGGCCTCTCGGCGCCATCTTTGGAAACGACTAAACAATGTCTAAAAATAGCCAAGATGCTGGATTGCTTCATAGCATTACAAAGTATCAAAGCGGGGCAACTCAAATTTTCGAAAATAATTTTAATGCCTTCTTTATCAATACGAAATAATTGATTTTTGTGAAGAGAACTGTTACAAGTTTAAAAGAACGTCATGACGTTGCGTACTTTTCAATGACCAGATACTGTAGTTATTAAGAATGAAAAGAAAAAAGAAGAAATGTAAAGCATTAGATTACTTCATTATTTAAATACATGTATTACAAATTGTTTGATTCATAGAGTGACTAAAAGATTTCACTTTGATGTTGTGTAAAATATTGTAAATTTCTTTTAGGGGAAATGCCTTCATTCCTAAGCTGAACATTATTGATCAGAGACCGTCAGATGAATTAAGAGATAAGAATCACGTAATGTCGACCCCGTCTCAGATTATGTACATTATGGCTGACCTCAGCCCCTCAGATAGGTATATGTTCATCAAGAATAACAAAATCAGCTACATACATGTATATGGTCAAAACTTTTTAAAAATCTAAATAACTTGGAACAGATGTCGATGCTTATAAGAAGTATTTTGTAAACAGTGATAGGCATAGTTACAGGTAACTCTTTATAAGTTATCTTTAGAATTGTGTTGTAAATTCAATTTACCTCAAAATACTTTCATTATTTAAAATCTAGATGTATCCATACACAATGTTCTTTTTTTTAAACTTTGGTCCTGCTATACATTACCAAGCCTAATATGTACATGTACCATTAACTCACACAGAGCTTCAACTCCTGCGGATGAGGTGATACTGTGTAGTGTACAGCTTGATGCTAACGGAGTTGTTTGTATCAGACCTGACTTTAATCGGGGTCGTAGGCCGTACATTGCTGAGACAGCCTCACTGGGTAGAGGTAGGTCCTGTTACTGTTTATCAATAAAATGCATTACTTGTGAGTTTTTTGTATCAGACCTGACTTTAATTGGTGTCGTAGGCGTATATCTCTGAGAAAGCCTCACTGGGTAGAGATACATGTACATGTATGTTGTTTTTATCCACTTCTAACAAAAGTTTGTATTTTTAATTCCATGGTATTTAGATTTATACATATGTACATGTATTTAAAATAAAATCTTTAGTTAATTTTTTTTCTGTGTTTACAGAGGTTTTTGAGTACACCATTGAACATGCATCCAAAGTAATGAATAGGTAAGAAACTTTGTTTCGAAATCTTATCATATTTTATCAGCAAACTTTGAATACATGAACCCCATGTAGCAATATGTGATGGAATTGAAGATTTGGTCAAGGTTTTATTTTCCATTTCACATTTCACCAGGCAAAATGACAGTACAATTATATGATATTCTATCTCTGAACTGGCTCACCTACTTTTCAAAACTGTAAAGTATTTCTTTATCGTATACATGTACATGTATGTTACAACAGGCAGGAGGCAGACAAAGAAGTGAAAATGTACAGAGAAATGTACAGTAGACATAAAGATTTCCTACAGGCATGTGTCGGACAGGAATTTGAACCAGTAAGTTACTCATCATTATATACATGTATAACACTAGATTTATATTCATATCACCACATCAGTACTGTATACTTATAAAATCTTATTTACGCACAATCAATAGGGATCAGCAGGATATGATTTTGATTTGTCATGTATCGTAAGCCCAATAGTACATATCTGACTTAAATAGGTCCATGCATTGAATAAAGACAACCAACATTTTTCATATGTATTGTTCCGGTATAAAGGAACATTTTACACTTGTTTTCCAATGGATGGAAAACTTACTCAGCAAAGCTGGTCTTGATAAACTCTAATTACTTTTCATTGACAATTTTAATATGGGCAAGTGTGTTAGAAAAACGATGATGACAGAAAAATTGGTAATGTAGAGTAATCCAGAATAATGTGGGTACAAATTCATTGCTTATTAAAAACATGTATTGAAGATTAAATATAAGTATGAAACATTCCATAGGTAAATGCATCTTTGTAAAATTTCAATATAGAAAATATTGGGTAATCCTCTGTTAATTCCCACTTCTTACTTGCCTACAAAAATGTTTTCATACCTATCATTGTTGTCACAGTATATAGATATGTTTATAGTCAGACTTTGACTGTTATTCAATTATTTTGTTTTATAGATACCTCCTGACGTTCTGAGACTGATGGTGTATGGTGAAATAGGTAGGTAATCATAAATATCTCCAAACGAGAAACAGAAGTGTGTAACATCCATGATTTATTGATCAGTTTGTCAGATAAGAGAATATTTGCATTGAAAGCTACAATTGATTATATGGTGATCCCAGAAAAGAATTACCAGACATGATTTTGCAAGGTTGTGTCCAGATGCGGTATTGAGGTTAGAGTTGAAATTTTTGCAATCAACTCATGGTAAATAAATTTTCTGGTTTATTTGAGAGAAGCTTTTCTATCGTGAGCAAAAAAAATCATATTTTCACAAATATCAAAACTTTGACAGGCAAAGATCACCCATTCATTTACATACATGTAGAAGAATAAGCTATTCATGCAAATACTGTAAACGTAGTTATTTTCGCTGGGGGAAAATTTCGCAATTCTAACATCAAAACATTACGCGCGGGAGAAATTATCGCAATAAAATGTCTTTCCCATTGTAAGAATGCAGCGGGGATATTTTCGCGTGGGGGATTTTTCGGGATGTCTATCAATTTGCAAAAAACCTGAAAATTACCCCCACGCAAAAATTCCCACGTTTACAGTGATGTGCCATGACAGTTTCATGCATGTACATGTATTTAACTTAGCTTATGCACATGTTGCTCTTCTTAATAAAATTATTGTGATTTATTGAATTTATTTTAATTTTTTTGTAATTTCAGAGTCAGCTAGGAATTTTGAATATGACCATTTATACCTACACTTCTTTGTGGACCTACCAAAGCGTAAGTACTTTATTCCTAGAGGTGAAAACATTTTAGTACCTTCACATCCTGTCTCATATTTCTGATGATTTCACATATAGATTTACTAGATGTATGTGAAATAGTGTGCCAGAATTGATATAAAACTTGAATATAATGATACAAATACAAATACAACATGTAGAATGTTTGTAAGTGGTAATATCCATTTTACAGAAGTTCAATTCACAGGAAAGAAATATGAATGATAATCTATTTTTTCCCTTATATTTCATTCATAATGTGTTGTCTTGATAAAAGCCACTCTGGCTGAATAACTTATTAATCTGAAGTATTAAAAATGTAGACCCTGTAATCCTCAAAAATAGGATAAAATTTAACTTGTAGAACACAAACTGTATTTTCTAGCATTGCCAAAGTTATTTACTTTCCGTTAATTACAAAATTTCAGCACCAAAGCCCTCAGATATCAAAATATAAAGATAATTTATGTAAATATTTCTGGCTCACAATATTTACAACGAAAATGGAAAACCCGAAGTTACGCATGCGCATTACCATGATTACAAATTTGAAATAATAACAACATATATAATTCAACTTAATATACGATAATAATGGTAGATTTTCACTTATTATCGAGCAGGTACATGTAGTTAAAAAACTTTCAAGCCTTTCAAGATTTATGACTAGAAAGCTTCGCGAGATGAAGCTTTTATGACTTTAGTTAATAAATATTGTGTTTGTAAACATTGTAAATTTGATGGCTAATACAAATGAATAAAAGATGCTATGTTTATATACCTGGGACAAGTGAGCGTTTTGTATGTTTCTTTACCCAATAAAACCAACATGATAAAATTAGATAATATACTCCATTTTCTAGTAGATACAGGGTATACATCTTTAATTGATCATGAATTAGATATACCTGCTTATCTTCATCATTTCCTATCTTGCCTTTTATAGAATTGAATTTGTACTGTATTTTAAATTTTCGCCTGTCAAAATAAATTAGATTTATTTAGGAGAATAATCAGAAATTCAATTCAAAGTTAAAGTGCAACCTCGAGATATCTGTATCTTGGATGTGCGAAAAGGGCATTTAGCAAACAATTTACCGTATAACCAGAAATTTTCGCGAGTATCAAATTTCACGATTTTATGGTAAATTAGGGTGTCTTTATTTTAGCGAGTACAATTTTTCGCGATCCCTACACTACGAACAAATATGTACATATGATTTCAGTGTTTTGTACCTTCAATTATTAACGTTTAGTTATTTCTACCGTAAGAATACACTGAATTTTCTTCTATTTATGTTTAATCGGGATCTGTGAAGAATGACACATGTACAATAAGAACAAAATGTAGCTGATATACCAATTTACATAATACCTTACAAAACATAATTTTTCGCGAGAATAATTTTTCGCGAATCAAAATCACTCGCGAATATAGCGAAAATTAGTATCTCCCGAAAATTTCTAGTTATACGGTATTAAAAAGGAAATCTGGAAAAAGATTTCCCTCTTTTCTTTGCTTACCTCTATTTGTCTTTGTTTACAGATTGGACGGCTCGTAGGTTGGATGGCAGACACCAGCAGTTGTCATGGGTTACACATACCTGTGCCACCAAGGTGGAGGGCAGGGTAAGAATATAAATTAGGCCAAAAAAAATTAATTATTAGTTTCTCAGGCACTTTTTTTCAAATTATGATGAGGCAGGGAGTTTTTTTTTTTAATCAGATTCAACACATGAACACCGATGATTGACCAAGGGATGATTTGAGTGGGGCCAGCCACGATTTGCAGCGAAACGACATTCATGTTTCACTTGTTATTACACTTTAATGTCCCAGTCAGTTGAACACTTTACACAAATGTAAAACTTGGGAAAAAAAGGAACCGAAAATTCCGGAAAAGTGCTGAAAAATTCTGCATGCGGAGTGTATTTTCGTGATGCGGTGGTGCCTGAGAAACTAATCATTTTTTTGGCTTTACATTTATTATTTTGTGACCATAGATACTTCTTTTGCATGAACATGATGAAGTTTTTATAGCATTCAAAGAAAATACAATTAGATATATAATTTATCAAAGATAAGGTAACTCTGTATCACAAAAGTACCGAAGAAGGACCTGTGTCCAGACCTTATTGGTGGACCATAGAAGCTAGGGTCTCAATATTTATATGGTGCTTTAATTGAATATTATATCAAACTCATGCAAAAAACATCGTAAGTCTATGTAGAAAAATGACTGCTGAAAAAGTTTCAGTGAATAAATTTGCTGTAAAATGATTTCATATTTTGACATGTGCATTTCAGGATGAGGTTGCATATTACAGTTTCCCATTTAAATTTGAGCTTTTCTACAAAAATGAATCCTATGATGAAGAGGAAAGAGGTAAGAAGGACTTGTCTTACATTTTCTTGATAAATTTATCATTGTGCTGCAACAAACTTGGAATATTACTGTCTAAAGACAGCAAGTGTGAACAGCCATAGTTGATGAGTTAATTTCCATGGTTGATATCTCCATATGGCGAGTTTTCTTTTCACGGTTTGAAATAGATAGTACATCAGAACATTTTGGTATTACCGGTATTTTCAAATTTAATGTCCCAGATAGAAAAGTTTAGATCAAGAGCTAGTCTAACCCTAACTCCTTATCTTATTATCTCTGAATGGGATACAGAAATGTACCTCTATATAAATAATATTATGAAATGAAGTTATCACATACAAAGAGGAATTTGTTATTCACACTAGTTCTAAGTTAACAGTAGTTTAATTTTAATGCCCAATAAACTTAGACATGTGTACAAGTACATCTTTGTGTCTAATATGAAATTCAGATATCTCCTATAAGAAATAAAGAAGTAAATAATTAACATAGATATCATATCTGTGGTGACCATTAAACTACATTATTTTTGTTATGGTTCATTCAATGCTATATCATATCAAAAACCTTTTGTTTTACAGAGATGCTTCCCAAGTTTCCTCTGATTATGATAGAGGTGTTATCGTTAGATTCCTGGAACAGATTCCGTACAGAGGGATACACATATCTTACTGTTCCCGCAAAACCTGGTATCTTATATATGTGACATGATCTCTCTTTTCAGTATAAACGCAATGAAAAATGATATTTTTAACAAATACACAATACATAAAAGTAAAATTTATTATGAATGATAAATTACTCTGAAAAAATGTTACATGATATTCAAGAATGATAACATCCTTTCATCTTAATGAAGATTCCAAGATTTATCAATTTTAAATTGATGAGTGTCTAAATTGCAGAGAGAAATGAGGGAAATATTTTTATTTTTACATTAATCAAAGCATTCACATTATCATTACCCTGTATCAAAGATCAGTTGTTGTCCTGTCTTGCTTGTTAGTATGTCCAAAGATTTTACCTGGTGCCTGACTTTTTAACATCAAGAGATTGGACAATAGGAATACTACAAAGCCTACACACAAAAGGAAGCTGTCAATGTAGACAAATGTTTCACAAATACATCTTATTACAATTCTGTTGATAATCTTTATATGAATATGAATGAATTGTACATGTACTAATATTTTAAATCTTCAGGTGTGTTTAAGGAGAGAGCTCACTGTTGGCGACCAATCGGAACATCTGTTATATCAGAACTAAGAAGGTTTTTCATTGGTGGATCCCCAGAATTAGAAGATCCGACATACACAGCTATTCCATCTACCTTTGAGGTATTTATACCTATATGTCCATGTTGTACAGCATCATTCCATCTACATTTGAGGTATTTATACCTATATATCCATGTTGTACAGCATCATTCCATCTACCTTTGAGGTATTTATACCTATATGTCCATGTTGTACAACATCTATGTTGTTGGCATCACTGATAAGATATCATCTTCATAAGAATTTGAATTTTAGTCTCCATCTTTACTAGAGAATTTAAGATGTCACATTCAATGGCCTGTAAAACATTGCTTTGAAGGACAATTTGATTATGATGTCTTAATGTAAAACTGCCAACAAGTACAATGTCGGTCATATGCCCATCCATCAATAGGACATCATCTTGGTGAGAATTTAAAAATTGTTGTCAATCCACATTTCCATAAAAAAAATTGGTTTAGAAAATAAAGAGAATTTTTGGTACCAAAAATACAATTGTGACTCCTATATCATGCATTGTATTTCTTTAATTGTTCTATACTCCTCTGCTCCTTATTCCTTATATTACCTTTCTTCATTTTATCTTACAGGGAAGTAATCTCAGCAAGTTTGGGTTCAGAACGGAGACCACGGGTAGTGTGGACGTTAACCTCAATGTAATAATGCAGTCTAAGTAAGTTCTTTCTTGTTATATCTTTTATAAATAATTCATACTTTTATTTAGTCAAATATCCCTGGAATTTCATTCATCACAATAAGTTTCCTTTGAAAATTACATAGATAATTCATGTACATGTACTTAAATTTACTTCAAATGCTATTTATGTAAGTCTGCCATCTCTATTTTGTGATAAAGAGGGTTCTCACTCATTAAATTTGCTTTTGTTTGTTACAGAGCATTTATGGAGAAAAGGGCCAGCAAGAAGTCATTAGGATCGTTATTAGACACACTAGGGTATGGTGTCCTGCACTGTATAGAGCTCTAAAATTTGATTATTCAAAAAGAAATGATGTAGATGACCAAAGAACTTAATTCCCGTATTACATGGATATGACAGTGCCTCTGTTTGTGTATCAGTCTGTCCAAATTTTTGATATTGTTTATAACTGTTGAATGATGATTCAAAGAATTCATATTTCATGTTAAGCATCTTGTTACTGTGACCTTTGACGATATGCATTTCAGGGAGATAACTGTAAACATTGGCTTGGTGTTTCAGAGGCACATTGTTTCCAAAAACTAAACATGACATTGTTTCTTGTTAAACAAAACTGCAGAGTTTAAGGAAAACATTTATGAATAAGATTCAATGCGCACGATAAAGTTTTGAATTTTGACCCCTTCTTTGGATGTAATGTATATATTTACAAGTCAAAATAATTAGTAGTCATGGTATTTAATTATACTTGAATTAATATTTTTTTACAGTATCAGTGCAATGCAGGCAAACATTTCCAACGTACTCGGTAAGTTAGACCTCGATCATATTAGCATGTGCATGTATTAAAATCGTCCAAATCTGGTACTCGGATATTTACTATTTTCTATGACTAGAGTCGCTTCCTATTTGGAACAGTATCTAACATAGACTTATGGTGAACATCAAATGCTTAAACTCTGGAAAATGATGGTGTGAAATTGATGTTACCATCCTAATTTTACATCAAATACCACCTCAAATTTAGATAATTCTGTTTTCCGAAAAAACTCTGTTGTACATACATGTATTAGGCAGCATTTTCGTTTTGGCTATTCTTTGTTTATTTTGATTTAAAAGACAGAAATAATTTTATCTGCTCTTTAATAGAACTCTGCTTCCAAGATTATCAGAAACCTTGAATTTTATTTCCAGAATTCCATTCTCTAGTGACTCCACTTGTGAAAATTGTCATTTTTGACTCCCTTCAGATTTTTTCATTGTTTAGTTAAATAAAAGATCAGCATTTTGATATTTTGAATTGCCATGAACGATTTGAAAATTTGTATATAATGTATATATTGTATTCTGTATTCCATTAAGTTGGATTAACTGAATAACTTGAACTTGAACTTGAATTTACCTTTACACATGCTTTAAAATTACAGAGGCATTCAAAAAGGCACGACAGAGGATGATGCAGGCAAGAGAGAACGCCACCAAGGAACTGATGAAAGACTCTGTTCATAAAGACGCTTTATTCTCAAAAAGCTGATATTATACAATGTGAACTTCTGGTTATCTTATGATTTAGATGATATCCATATATTTCCATATCAGAATGTGATGAGCATAGGTCCTTAGCAATTTACATGTAACTCACATAGAAGTATTTGCTGTTATTTACAGGCGAGAGAAAACGTCGAGAAGAAACTGATGGAGGACTCCTTACACAAATACGTTTTATTGTCAAAAAGCTAATAAGTGTATAATCTGATGAACCTCAGATTATTTTCAATACCGGTACCAATGATTTAATGTAGATAATATTCATTGCCATAGAAGGGGGCTGAGAGTACTATGTACATACATGTAGGTCCTTAGCTATGAACATGTAGTTCACATAGAAGTATTAACCATTGGCAAGATAATTATCAGTCAAAGTTTAGACACAAAGGGGAAATATGTTGCATTAGAGATGTGAACAACAATTTTTATCTTCAGTTGCCACAACCCATATTGCAAATTCAAAAGTGGTTGAACAGATTAAAGAATCATGGATTAAAAAACTAGTAACTTTGCAAAATAGACATTGGGCAAATTCATGACCAGAAAATGACCTGTACAGATCACTGATAGTTACAGAATTTTACTTTGGTCATTGAATTTAGTATGAGGTCTTGAATAGTAGTGCAAAGCATATATATGGCATTTACATTGATATTCTACTTTGAAAGAGGACTATGTATACAGTAATTCTCATACAAAAAATAGTGATACTGATTTTATATTAAGCTTGAATGTTAATGATGTTTAACTATTCAGTCTTTTAAAATGATACAAGTATTGTAACATTAGAACAATGTATACAAGTGCCTAAATTTACAGAAGTATGTGTGTACGTATGATGGTGCATATGTTATTAATGTTGAAGATATGAGAGTTTAGAAAGTCATATGAAGATTTAGGAAGGTTGTGAATGACGTTAGAGAATATTGTGGAAGTTACGCATATGTATTATTTGTTATTACTTGAATAATAAACATTTATACTGTAAGATCTGTGAAATAAATCCGTCCAACAGATAAGCATGCTATTGTTTTTCAAAATGTATCAACAGAGATCTTGTTCAAAGGTTTCAAATGGTTCCTGTTAAGCAAAGTATGAGCCCAATTCTCTTGTTAGTTATTCTGAAGGCTGATTATTTGACACCCATTTGTCTAGAAATTATTTGTATTAATACACATTTTTTCCCTCATCACTTGTTTAGATTTCCATGCGACTTGGCTGTGGTGGATTGTTGATGTATCGTTGTTGCGTTTTGTTTTGAATTTGTCCACAGGTGTGTAACCTCTTTTTGCAAACTTTTTCCAAACCAAAAAAGCATATGAACTAACCTTAAGCAATTGAATGAGGCAGAAGGAAGTCCTAAGAATAATGTTATTTTAAGCTGCACTACCAAGCAAGATCATAGTATACTTTTACTTGCTTGACCAGGAAAATTACATTTAGAATCTTTTGCATAAAAAAATCCCCCAAATTTTGCACGTCAACACTGTCCTTGACATGACAAAGGTCATGACCAATGTTAGAAGGTAAAAAACGGTGACCTCTCCCAGATGTCATAGCCAAGGTCATATCGTACGTGTTGTTGCTCTGTCAATGGCATTGAAATATGGGTCATATGTATGGTGCACATAGACACTGTCATATTCAAACTTGCCCTTGGATGTTGCAATTCCTGTAACGAACATTTTTTTCTGTAGAAAGGCCATTACATGTATATCAATATAGAGTGGGTCGAATATTAACGCCTTACATCTGTCACTTTTAAATATATATGCTACTAGCATTCACATAATATAGGTAAGAGACGTACGTGTTTGTATTTTGAAGAGTAAATGATCTAAAAAAAATATTTTGCGTGTCTCAAAAGTCCCAACCTTGAACCTACATTACCATTTTGCATTCCTCATTAGATATGTACATAATTTCCCCATTAATTGGCAGATCTAGGCGATATATTGTATTCGTATCATGAAACTTCTATAAATTAGACTGAGGAAAAACACCCCATATAGTATAAACTCTATTCTTTGTCTTTAGATTTTATTTTCTTGCATTAAGTTTGTACTTACTTAATATAATTTGCGCAATTTTTCAACTTTCAATCAAGATCCAATCTTAAGCAACTGTCGAAAGTGACATAAAAATAAACTTGATGGCATCACTTAAATGTGTATGTTAACATGCATTGAAATAACTGTTAAATTGGACAAAATTACGGAGCCGCTAGACCACTACAACTCATGCTTATTGAAAAGGAGTTTCTATTAAGGTATGGCAGCAAATTGTTAGACGATTTATTATTTCAGCTTTCTAGGAGTAATGGATTAGGCAGTTTCTGTTTTTCATTTCTGCGGTATTGTTTAAGATATAACAACTAGCTTGCCGTTTAATTTTTTTTCATTTGAAATAATAAAAAACAACTAGCTAGGGGAATTACAGGACAACAAATCACAGCTAGCAAGTTGTTATAGTATTTCATTCTAATATTGTTCTGCAGACGACAATGGGCGGAGCTTAGCGGCTGGAGGTTATACCAGGCGAGTTCTAAAGCACGAGAATCTATAGTGCATATAGGGAGAAAATTGTTCAATAATGGATTCCACTCGCCCCCCCCCCCCCCTTTCCATCCAGGTCGGATCCATCATTTTCCTTCATCCCGGCGCCTAATGCATATGTATATATGTGCATAAATTAGAGTAAATGTCAAAATTGAGCACAAAATTTAAATAGGTCATCCCAGGTGTATATGTAGCTTCTGTTTATTAAAGGTACAAGGATCAACTTATAGTGACGATCAAACAGAAAATATCAGAGCCACAAAAATGGTGCTAACATATTACTATGACATTATGTCCCAGCCTAGTAGGACTCTATATATGTTTCTGGAGATTAATAAAATACCCTACCAGTCCAAACCAGTGGCTCTAAGGAAAGGTAGGACTTTGATTTCTGTATATTTCCAGTATTTGCCAGTGTGGACTAGTTGACGTAAACATTTTTTTCCTCTCTCATAGGGGAGGTTAATTGGTTTGTTCTCAAGTTATATATGCTTCAGTTTTCATTTTTGTAAAATATATTTTTATGTTAAATAGTGTCCTTCAGGGGGCGGGTCATATTCAAATCGTTCCATTATTTGACCTTGTCTGCATTTCATTTTGTGATGTAGAGCTACCGCGGCGGTCACAGTGGCCTAGTGGAATGGATGTCCTCTTCCTCCTCTCTCCCTTTTGCATCATTCCTCCATCATACTTCCTCCCGCCACATGCCCCCTTGCCTCCTCCATCCCGCCCCCATTCTCTCAATTGCCTCCTCTAATCCACCCTTCCTTCCCTCCCGACCCCTGCCTCCGTCATCCGCCCTATTCTCTAACTTTGCCTTCTCCATCCCGCTCCCTCCTCTTTCCACCCCAATGCCTCCTCCATCGTTCGAACCCCTTCCTCCCCACCCACCCCATTCCTCCTCCATCCCGCCTCTTTCTCCACCTCTAACGCGATGCCTCCTCCAACCCGCCTCTTTCTCCACCTCTTACGCGATGCCTCCTCCATCCCGTTCCTTCCTCCCCTCCCACCCAATGCCTCCTCCATCGAATCCCTTCCTCCACTCCCACCCCATGCCTCCTCCATCACACCCCTTCCCCTCCAACCGCATGATTCCTCCATCCCACTCCTTCCTTCCCCTACCACCAAATGCCTCCTCCATCGAACCCCTTCCTCCCCTCCCACCCCATGTTCCTCCATCCCGACCCTTCCTTCTGCCTCCTCCATCCCATTTCTTCCTCCCCTTCCACCCCATGCCTCCTTCATCCCACCCCTTCTTCCTCCTCCCACCGATATGCCTCCTCCATCCCACCCCCTTGCTACCCCTCCCACCCATGCCTCCTTTATCCCGCCACTTCCTCTATCTCCTGCCCACCATTCTCTATCTTGCCTCCTCCATTTCGCCCTACTCCCCTCCCGCCCCATTCTCCCCTTACCTCTTCATCCCGCTCCTTCCTCTCCCTACCGCCTCCATTCGCCACCTTGCCTTCCCCTTCTGCCCTATCTCTTCTTCCCTTTCAACATGTCCACTCTCTCATGCTGCATCTGATACATTTTTCAGTATCGAATGATTCTGGTCTAAATGTTAAAAAAAATTTTTTTTCATTAGGTGAACACAGAAGCGAGGAATTTGCAAAGATTAACCCGTTCATGAAAGTACCAGTTATAGATGACGATGGATTCATACTTACGGAGAGGTATATTTATACATATAATATACACTATATTTTCTTCTTCTTTTCTTGCCAAAGATACATAAATAGACCCGCACGACCCTTTATCTACTGGCGACTTATGATTATGTCCCCCCCCCCCCCCAACGGGGAGGAGACATATTGGTTTTGCCTTCGTCGTCTGTCTGTCTGTCCGTCTGTCACACATCGTGTCCGGGCTATATCTCCTGAACCGTTTGCCCGATCACTTTCATATTTTAGTATGTTGTTGCTTATGACCCGTAGGTTTCACATCACCTTGACGCAAGGTCATGTGACCAAGGTCAAGGTCACTTAGTGCATTTTTAATGAAATTATGCATACATTCCTGTCCGAGCTATATCTCTTGAACCGTTTGCTGGATCACTTTCATATTTTAGTATGTTGTTGCTTATGACCCGAAGGTTTCACATCACCTCGATCCAAGGTCATGTGACCAAGGTCAAGGTCACTTAGTGCATTTTTAATGAATTTGTGTATACAATCCTGTCCGGGCTATATCTCTTGAACCGTTTGCCGGATAACTTTCATATTTTAGTATGTTGTTGCTTATGATCCGTAGGTTTCACATCACCCTGACCCAAGATCATGTGACCAAGGTCAAGGTCACTCAGTGCATTTTTAATGAAATTATGCATACATTCCTGTCCGGGCTATATCTCCTGAACCGTTTGCCAGATCACTTTCATATTTTAGTATGTTGTTGCTTATGACCCGTAGGTTTAACATCACCTTGACCCAAGGTCATGTGACCAAGGTCGAGGTCACTTAGTGCATTTTTAATGAAACTGTACATACATTCCAGTCCGTGCTATATCCCTTGAACCGTTTGCCGGATAACTTTCATATTTTAGTATGTTGTTGCTTATCACGTAAAGGTTTCACATCACCATGACCCAAGGTCATGTAACCAAGGTCAAGGTCACTTAGTGCATTTTTTAATGAAATTATGCATACATTCCTGTACGAGCTATATCTCTTGAACCATTTGCTGGATCACTTTCATATCTAAGTATGTTGTTGCTTATGACCCATAGGTTTCACATCAACTTGACCCAAGGTAATGTGACCAAGGTCAAGGTCACTTAGTGCATTTTTAATGATATTGTGCATACATTCTTGTCCGGGCTATATCTCTTGAACCGTTTGCCGGATCACTTTCATATTTTAGTATGTTTTTGCTTATGACCCGAAAGCTTAACATCACCTTGATCCAAGGCCAAGGTCACTTACTACATTTTTAATGAAATTGTAGATACATTCTTGTTTAGGCTTTATCCCTTGGACCGCATACTGGATTGCTTTCAAGTTTAAGAATGTATTTAGTCATGACCAAAAGGTTTCACCTGGACCCATGGTCATTTGATTAAGGTCAAAGTTACTAAGTACATTTTAATGAAATTGTACATGCTATCCCATTGGGGCTGTATCTCTTTTAACTATTTATCAGATCACCGTCATATTTTAGTATGTTGTTGCTTATCACGTAAAGGTTTCTCAAGGTCATGTGACCAAAGTCAAGGTCAATTAGTATATTTTGAATGAAATTGTATTTGTTAAATGTATTATGTCCAGGCTTAATCTTTTGAACCGTGATCGGATCACGTCATATTTTAGTATGATGGTGCTGATGACCCAAAGGTTTCACACCTCCTTGATCCAAGGTCATATGACTAAGGTCAAGTATTACATTTTTTAATGAAATTGTAAATGCTATTGAGTCTGGGCTATATCTGTGGAATCGTATACTGGATCACTCTTATACTATAGTATGCTGTTGCTCAGGATTGGAGGGTTTCTTATCATCTTGACCCAAGGTCATGTGCCCAAGGTCAAGATCATTTAGTTCTTTTTAATGAAATTGTACGTACTAATATTGTCTGGGCTATATCTCCTGAACCCTTCTTACAATTGTTTTCATATTTTAGTATGTTGTTTCTAAGGACTAAATGTTTCTTATCACATTGTCCCAAGGTCACATGGTTAAGGTAGCTTCTTACTTTGGTAATGAAATTGTATATGCTAAGCATGTCCAGGCTGAAATTGTCTATGCTAATAATGTTTAGGCTTTATATTTTGAACCGTGTATCCAATCACTAATTCAGTTTTTTGTTGCTCATGATCCATACAATGTTAAACGTCTTCAAATTCAATAGCATCATTTAAAAGCAGATAAGTTTGCAGCATGGACCAGACATGCATGTTTCGGGTACTTAACCCTCGTCAGTGAGTGTAGGTTTCAGATCACCTATATCCAAGGTCATGTGACCAAAGTCAATTTCTTTAAATATGCTTATAATGAAATTGTATATGCCAATCATGTTTGGGCGTTACCTCAAACAATGTAATGAATCACTTTCATGTTTTTGTATGATGTTGCCCATGACTCAAAGGACATCATTTTGCATTTTGGCCTAAGGTCAAAGTAACTTAGAGGGAGGGGGGGACATCTGTTTTTTTATGAAAAACATTTTGTTTAATTTTTCTTTAAGTTCGTTTTAAAATATCTGTTTTGCAGTGTTGCGATAATGGAATACTTGTGTCAAAAGTACGCACTTGGGGACCACTGGTATCCACGTGACCTGAGGGGCAGGGCCAGAGTAGATGAGTATACCCACTGGCACCATACATTCACCAGGTTTCATGCAGCAAGCTTGTTCAGGGAATTAGTAAGTATGTTTCTCTTTTTTCTTTTCAAGGCAGATGGTGTTTTGTCAAAAAAAAAACATATTTTCGGCTAAACTTATGTTAACAAACGGTTGGGGACTGAAGAAGAATGCGTTGAATTTGCATTCGATACTAATATATCACATGAAGTTATAACGAGAAAAAGCTTGTGCTCTGCTGGCTAGAGCTAGGTCCATCACCAAGATGTACAGCATATATATAGTCGACATCTCTGATTCGACATCTCTGATGAGGCCATACAACTGAGTCCTCTTTTCACAGTCGTACAACGCGCGACATTATTTCAAAGCGTTGTATTTACAGCTCATATTAGGAAATAAATATTTACGTGAATTCGTCTTTCAGTTGATGTCAGGAGAACCAAATCCACAAGAGGTGGAGAAACTGGAAAGGTATAATAGGAAAGTGACACAGCATTTGGACAAATACTACTTAAAGGACGATGATTTTCTGTGTGGAAACGAGATTTCCATTGCTGACATTCTATGTATCTGTGAGTTAACCCAACTTTATGCCGTGGGAAAGGAAAGCTTATATATGGACAATCCAAAAGTGGCAAAATGGGTTGACAGAGTGAAAAGGGCCTGCGGACCTTCATTCGACGAATCGCACAAACTAATAAATAGAGTTAGAGATTCTTATCTGAAAAGGCAGAAAACAGCTTCGAAGATGTAAACATTTTGTTTGCTTCGTAAAAGAAAGACGTGACAAGATGTAGACAATTTGTTGATATACTATCTGTAACTGTTTTATAACAGAAAATATAATACTAAATGTACTAAATGATGTTTACGCAAGAAAATACCAATATAAAATTGATATAATATGTTCTAATTGACACGGAATTCGATGTTTCATTAAAGAATGTTTGTTTTGTACGACGGTCAAAAATGTGACACGCATTGTACTTGGATGATAAAATGCAAGATAAAAACAATGTGCAATTTCAAATGAATAAGTTCTATGATTGATAAACTTTCAATAAAGATAAATAATATGTATGCTATGTACGATCGTTGTGTTTTCTTTCTGCTTTGGTAAGCAAAATGAAGAAAAAAATGAGGTACTAGTACTCCTCACTGCCATTACTAGTCGGATGAACAATACGCAATTAATGTTTTCAAAATCACCAATTATAGAAATAAAAGACATTGACAATGATCATATCTCCACACACGGTACAAAATCGACAATTAAGAAAATCATAAACCGAAGGCATACAAAGTCAGGATAAAACAGGAACCAAAGCAAACAGACAAAACCCCTCAACCACATGAAAAGAAACGAACTCCCAATATGGGAGTGAGACCAGGTACCCGGGAAGAGTTAGCATCTCCTGCTTGCATGCAACACCCGTCGCTTCAATCCGGTAGAATTGTCACATCCGGCTACTTCCATTTCGGAAGATGTAAGTATATTCTGTGGTTGGATGGTTCAAATGGTCTAGGACAGAATATCCACCATTCTGGACAATGGGACATCATAATGTATGACGAGTTCCCCGTATCGACCATAGAACTTCCTTAGTGACAATTTTAGTCAGTCACAAACGTTTCCCTGATAAGGAAGCTTATCCGAAAGACGCCCAGCTCTCAGAACAAATTCTGTGTATTTGGTACTTGCTCTGGCATAACGTATCCTTTGAGATATGAACACGCCATAAGCAGACGATGAAGGGATGTTCCTACTCAGAAACGGAGATATTGTGATGCTGAAATTGAAGTCGTCACGTTTGTCATAGAGTGAGGTGTTCATGTGACCATCAGTGTCGTAGGACAGTATTATGTCCAAATAGGATGCTGAATTATTTGTCTCTGTAGTTTCTTTTTCATGTTGGGAGTTCGCTTCTTTTCATGTGGTGGAGGTTTATTTGTTTGTTTGCTTTGGTTCCTGTTTTAACGCCTTCGGTTTGTGATTTTCTGAATTATCGATTTTGTACTATGTATAGGGATATGGTCATTATCCAATTTGTCATTCTTTGACTTCGAGCTCCGAAGGATAGATTCTGTTAAGCCAATCCTCGAATTTTGGATTATTGATGGACAGCACATCGTCTATATAACTGTAGGTGAAGTTAAAGTCAGAAGCTAAGTGCCTTTTCCATTCAGAGACTAAAGATTGAATGAATTCAGCTTCGTACTAGTAAAGAAAAATGTCGGCAATGAGTAGGGCACAATTGGTTCCCATTTGAGTCCCGGCGATTTGTTGGAAGACCTTTCCTCCGAACATCACAAAAATGTTGACGATCAAGAAGTTAAACATCTGCATAATACTTATTTCAGTGTACTTATTTTTTAATCGAACTTTTCTTTTACAAAGTAGGTTTTGTCATAGTTAACAACAAATTTATATTGCCGTTCTTGCTTGTCAACGAATTGCTAATCATATTTGCGCGCCTTTCTTTCAATTTAAATGCAATATTGTTGTGTAAAGTGTCGAAAAATCAAAAACTTCGATCGGATGGACTCTAAGGAAGTGAGTGGATTTCAGATGTTCTAAAAGTGCCTTTGAATTCTTTAAAATGCACATCTGGTCAATACCGCTTCGAGAATATACTGTCGAACAATATTTTTGACGTCCAGATTTGACTTTTGACTTCAGACAAAAAATTTGGTGAGTAAGATCGATACAGATTTGGTTGAAAATTTTGATTTTTATTTACAATATAAGTATGGTACGAGGGCTGATTGATATGTCGTGAGCCTCGTATTGAAGAATTTGAATTTTATCATACATTTTGCGTTATTTTTCTACATAATCCCCTTCAGTAGCTGTAGACTTTTGCCACCGGTGCCTCAATACCACTATTAAAGAACTCATTATCTTGACTGGTCAGAAAGCCATCTACTGCAAATATGAGGTCATCATCGGACTGAAAGTGGGTGCCAGAAATAGCTGCTTTCAGCTTTGTAAATAGATGAAAGTAGGATGTAGCAAGATCCAGTGAATGAGGCGGATGCTCAATCAAATTAAAGCCACAATATGGCGGTGACTGACTTGTGAACAGGAGCATTGTCCTGATGGAACAACACACCTTTAGTGAGCTTTCTGCAGCTCTCAAATTAAATATTTCCCCGTAACTCTGTTAGAAGTGAAGCATAGTATGTGTCATTGATTGTGTGTCCTTTTTGGGGATAAGCTATCAGCAGAATACCTTCTGCATCCCCGAAAACCGAGGCTCACAACATATCAATCAGCCCTCGTAAATCTAAATCTACGTTGTTATGTCAAAGGCAAAGGAAGCGAGACCTGATTTGTGGTTATCTATTATTTTTAGGCAGAAAGTTTTATTGGGGTGTAAATTGGGTTTCGAGGTGTCGCATTCAAACCAAACTCTTAACTAGGCTGTCGAAATAGTACTATTTGCAAGTAAATGTTTATTTATTTGAGGCTTTGTGTTCTTGGAGGTAGGTGAACTTTGTAGAAACATCGTGGTCATGAAAGATAAACTCATATCTTGTGTTCACAGTTGCATGTAAGTTGTAACTTTTAGATAAAAGTAACCGTCTGATGGATTTTATCCATTCGGAAAGGGAATCGTACTGTACATTCTCTTTCTTTGCCCAACGTCTTGCATATTCCTCAAACGCGTCCATTATAATTTTGAAATTTTTATTCCATTCAAAAGATTTCCTTTCTCTGTATTTGAGACCCTTTCTTAACAATTCTCTCATCTTGTCGTTCTTGACGAGGTCACCAGTAATGCTGGCGTCACACTGTCCCGATTTAAACAACCGATGGCCACACGATAAAGGAATTTTTCAAATTCGGGTGTGATCGTAATATCATCGGGCTATTCGTAAGGCCATCTTGAACCATCGTATGACCGACGGCTTGATTTGTAAAACTTCGGGAACAACTTCGGGAGTGCTGTCAAAATCTTTGGCATGCCAAAAAATTCCCGATGGCACTCCCGAAGGATCATCTTCGAAACAGTCTCGTGTAATCATCTTGCCCTTCGTAAGACCATCGAGAAGGCATCTTGCGTATTCGTAACATCTTCGTTTCTCCTTCGAATTACCACCGTGACCATCGGGGAAATTTTGACATACGAAGGCATTACGAACGTGTCAAGAACCTCCCGATGGATTTAGGAAGGCTATACGACTTCGTGACAACCTCGCAATTCCATCGAAATGACATCGTAATGTCATCGTACTCTAGTACGATGACTTTAAGATGGGATCCCGATACAAAAGATGACAGACACAAATATTAAACAAAACGTTTCAAATACATAATATTTAAAGCCATTTTTAAAGTATTTTTCTGAGTTAATCCAAATTTATCAAAATTAAAAATGTTTTCTGTCTTCTTCAAATTTGAAAGTTCAATTTGCAAGTTCACAATCACAATCAGAATGTATTATAAAGCAAAATGACCTGCCTTGATAATGATACGATAAGGAAAAAGAAGGCAGAAGCATTGCTTCTGTAAATGCATCTAAGAGAGCATGTACAGACTCAGTATTTTCTATAACTACTGGTAATACATGTACTAGTATCTTGTTGTGACATATATCCATTTTCATCTTTCTTACATTGAATCATCACGTCATCCACTTGTTTCCACCAATGATGTTTATAAATGAAATTCGTGATATTTTAAGACGATTTTTGTTTGACAATAATGCATGTCAACTGCTACGCAAAGGTCACTTATAACTGAACCCGTTGTCTATTTGTCCGTCTGGTAGTCACACTTTCACATAAAGAACTGTAATAATATGCCTTGTAAAATCAAACTTTCAAAGATGGTCGAGCATGATAAGAATCAACATTCATATATCTTGGCTAACCATGCTACATAGACAGTGCGATTCAGATATTCGATAACATATATTTTAGTTGCTAATTTTTGGGTATTTTTTGTATTTTCCTGAGACAGAAATGATAAAAGGCGGAGGAGGAAACCATTGATACTGTTCTACTGATTAAACAAAAATTTTTAAACATCCAAAACGTAATGCATTCCTGGTTATAATTCGATGCATCGCATTCTAGATACGACGTCGTGAAGCAATCTAATAGCCTTCGTTAATACATCGTAAGCCTTCGTATGACCTTCGGATATGTTTTGAGATAAAATTCGTCCTGTCGTGTTGTCATCAGGAGCGGTTCGGATTCAATCGTGTAGTCATCTTTTAGCATCGTGTAATCATCTTTTAGCATCGTAAAAACATCGGTTGCTGAGCGGATCTTAACCATATTCGGGAGAAACTTCGCACGAAATTGAAATTTTCATATTCGTGTGTCCATCGGATATTAAAATCGGGACAGTGTGATGCCTACATAACGATGTGTCCACAAGGAGACTAGTTGAAATCCGATGAGGAACAATAGCGAGGAAATGGATGTAGTGACGGATTACTTAAATCGATACACTGCAGGGATCGTTTGTAAAGTTTTGTTAATTTTAGATGCAACTGTTGGTTTGTAACTATGGGAAATACAATGAGTTTCTTTTCTTTTGAAGTATGTTGGGATATTTTCTGTGACAGTTTTGTGATTCAAAATCTTACTTTGATGAAAGGGCGATTTGTTTTCTCTTCTGATTTATCTGATCTTACTGCTTGAAATAAACGAAAAGTAGAAATGTCCATGATGACACCTTGTAGTCTTGATTCTGGGAATATTTATCGATAAACATGAGGTCCATATAGTATATTCGTAGATTTCATATACTTTCAGTGAAGGAAAAGAGTGCATTTTGGTACGAATGTGGTGTAGGCCTAGGGGCTCATTCAAAAATGGAACCAATTCATCAAAGGAAATACTATATAACTCAGGCTTGTTATAGTTACGAATGCCATGACTTCGATGCCTTCTTTGTGTACTGTTAAATAAGCCAATCAGAATTAATTAGGTTCCGTAAGCTGCTAATATTGTCGTTCCATAGTGTTTTAACCAATTTTTCTCTCTTTTGCGACGGTAAGGAAAAAAACATATCAGTCTCTCAAACAAGTATAAGCAATGCAAAGTACCTTGCTGAGAGTAGAGTTTGTTTAATTCACTAAATGAAACTTCAAGTTGAATGCAAAACCAACTATCAGAATAAAAAATCACAATCAATAGTCATTCAGAATCATGAAAATTCAAAACTAAATGAACTTTCAAAACATTATCCAAACGTGCAAAAGTGAATCCACAAGGAAGATGAGGTCAGGTGCCCGGGGTGAGTAAGTATCTCCTGTTTACCACCAACCCCCGTTAATTTAGCCGTGCAAAGGCAGAAAAAATGGTGAATGTGTCAAATTTCGAAGATTCAGGGATAGTTTAAATCTAAAATATCTTTCAACATTGTGGACGAGGTTTTGTGTAAAGTCATCTAGGAACACAACTCCCTAAAATGGATAAAGAATATTCTGATTCTGAAGTTATTCTTGTTCATTTTTGTTTAATCCATAACGTCTCTGAACTTTCAGAGACTGATAAAATACGGAGATTTTCTCGATTATGAAGGGGCATGAAAAAAGATAATGTTTTATCAAACTCGACCTTGCTCTGTAATTATTCCAGGACAAACTGTATAAGTGAGTTTAAATCAAATGCAAATCCAACATCAGACTTTAAAAATAGTCGTTATATCACTAAAAACCATTAAAGAATAATGCAACTATTATGAATATGATTATATCAACATGTAACTTGGTAGTATTACCGCACTTTTTTTTTTTTTTGCTATGTTGATATGGGTGTTGCTGTGTCCTCTTGTTTCCTGTTGTTTGTTAAAGTTGTTTGTTACGTGTGTTCCGCTGTGGTCAGTGCAAGGTAGCTTTGCGAAAACACATTTACAGAGTAGACAAACACAACAGACACAAGAGGAAGACGACATGAAAATATTAATCAACGAAACCAATGGGCAACCAGCGCTGACTTAGGACGGTCAGCTTTCATGTTAGTAACAATTTGTGTAACTATCCGGAGTATATACGTTTAACCCTCCAATTTAAATGATTCCAAATTGGAGCAAAATCAGAATTAAATAAAATCTTGCTTTATTTTTCAACACTGTAAATATGATCTTGCTTTATTTTCCAACAATGGAAATAAAATCAAGTCCTTTAAGCACACATTTTTGAGTTTGGTTGTCGGCCATTACTAACATCGGTGCACACCCCACATCGATCACCTTACAGTAATCTGGATAGTCAGTGTAGTAAAAACTGGTGCTGAAAGGTCAAGGTTAATGTTATAAGTTAATGTTAAGGTCAAGGTTATTGTTGCAATGTCATGGTAAAATCATACTTATACCACTGATTGAATTCTTTTTTTAGACAAAGTAGGACTGAGGCTGTAAATGCAGTTTCACATGCAATAGATGAATGAATGGTAAAAACAAAATATAAGTACAATAGCAATTTTTTTAAATTTCCGGTATGAAGTTTTGATATAGTTTAAAATATTCCTGTATGATGACCGTTGACAGAGAAAATAACTAATTCAGAAAATGCATGCAGAATAATATTACTGATAACGTTCACTTTCAAAAATTTAATTCTTCAGTATGTAAATACGATATCCAGTATATGTTTAATATATATTTTATATATAATATATGAGTCTGGTACAAACCTGGCACACTGAAACAATGCTCCTCCATCACACGTGCAGCTCATACATTCGTCCAGGAACTCGACTTTCCCTTCAAGCCAGCGAAAACCTTCATACTCGCAAACATTAACTCCAACTACGATATGAGGGGATGAAATGAAAAAATGAATGAATAATTTATCCTACAATATGGAAGTAAGGAGGGGTCTCCAACAAGACACGGTTGCAGCACTCACAGCAAAACACCGAGAGTAGACAAACACAGCAAGAGACGCAAAGGGAACATAAGACATCAAAACACAAAAAGCAAAAGACTACACATAAACCAACGAGATCCATGGGCAATCCGTGCCGACTTAGGACGACCATCTGCCACGTTAATAGCAAATGATGTGATCATCCGGATTTCGTGCACACATCCACTTTTCAGAGGTAACTCAACTATTGTTTTGTATAATGATTTCCTCACTGTCAGATGACCACACATTCAAGACAACAAAATGTGAAACACTTGCACGACATTGACATATGGCCATACCTGTTTTTTTCCTTTGTTAGCATCATATCAAGCAAAAAAACTAAAAAACAAACAACAGGGAGACGGGAACATCTAAAGAACACGCAAGACATATCCAAGAAAGCGCCATCTCATGCAAAGAAAGTGGCACAAAAGTAGCCCTTTCTGCCATTCTAATTAATTTTAGGTTTCCTAGCCTCTGTAAGACTAGATATCCAATAAAAATTGTTGAGACTACACTTTTATCTTGAAAAAGTCGAATAGCGATGGAAAAATATTGAAATGGGCTATATTTGTTTTCTGCAAACAATGCCCTGAAAGTATAACCGCCCGCTGACGGTTAACAAAAAAACCTTGTTTGGTCAAAACGTAAAAAAAACGATGCACCTCAGAAGATATTAAAATACAAAAAAGAAATAAAACATAAAAAAATAGTTTAAAGCATTCAGCATAGCCAGTTGCGTCATTTTGTAAGATTACATAAGCCCTATTTTGTTCGAGGTGTACTAATCAAGCCGCCCATACTTACCCTCGTTCAACTTAGCCTGATGCAGTTGTGTAAATGACTCCGTTTCATATACCAAAACCAACAAAACAATCAATTTGAACATCATACATCCAGAAAACTTTGTCATCGTCCTAGGATGGAAAACTAACTCTACAATATTTTCGATATTTTTTTATGGTTACCATCTGTACGCGTCGTTAAAAGAAGATTATCAGCAAACATAAAGGTAATATGGTCCTTTAAGCCTCAGATATTTAGATATTCTCCTTTTACGATGTGACAGTTACCGAGAAAGTCGAACAAGGTATACACTTTCGATGGGAGTCAAACTTAAACTGTCATAGAGCTCTCTTTTCACAGTTGAATAACATGCGACATTAAAACTATATATCTATATCTCTTGTCAGAGAATAAATATTCAATGTCAGCTATTCAATTTGACGACGTTTACATTGATACCACTTGGTGACTGTCACTGCTGGTAGACCAGGAGTCCCCGAGGGCACATGTAGCCAAGTTCGATCAATTTCGGTTGATCGTTTCTTCAACGCATTCAAAATTTCTGTTATCAAAATTTCTTGAAATTTCTAAAAAGTGGGTCCTGTAGCATCATATCCCATCCATCTTGCTACGTCTTTCGGTACGCTTTTTCGACATAGTAACTTTCATACGTTTTTGGCATATTACATTGTTTAGATTTGAGGATCACTGATGAGGGTTAAGTAACCGAAACGTGCATGTCTGGTACACGTTGCCAGTTTATCTGTACTTAAATGATGCTATTCAATTTGAAGACGTTTACATTCAAAACCTTTTCCTCTGAAGTTATTACAGTTCAAACAACAACAGATCAAATCCATAAAAGAAAATTAAATATCAGTACTTTCAGAGTAAAAATGAAACCTATTGTTGATCTAAGGATCAATGATACCCCCGCCCGGCATATTTTACATATAAGCAATGTATAAAAAGTTTGAAGGTGCACAATTCAACACAAAATTGAGGAACATGACCCTTTATTTGAACTTGACCTGTATTTTTCTAAATGTAAAGCTATATATAAGAAATAAATATATTCCCTATTACAGTTTTCATTTAAATGTCAGGCAAGCACAAAATATTGGGGTTTTTTTTTCAAGTTTGAAGGGGCACAACTCTGCATAAAATTGAGCCATATTCAAACCTAACCTGTAATTTTTGGTACGAATGTACAGCTACGTTGAAGAGAAGAAGTTATTATCTGTAACAATTTTCCTTCTAATGTCCAGAAACCACAAAATTTTGAATTTGTCCAAGTTTCAAGGGGCATAACACTGCACGTAATTGAGGGACATGACCCATATTTGAAGTATTTCTTGGTGTAAATGCTATATGCAAGAAATGAATTGATTATCTGTAACGGTTTTCCTTTAAACGTCCGGAAACCACAACACTTTGAATTTTTCTAAGTATCAAGGGGCATAACTCTACACATAATTGAGGGACATGACCCATATTTGAACATGACCTGTATTTCTTGGTGTAAATGCTATATGCAGAAATGAATTGATTATTTATTACAGTTTACCTTTAAATGTCCGGAAACCACAAAATTTTGAATTTTTCTAAGTTTCAAGGGGCATAACTCTGCACAAAATTGAGGAACTTGACCCATATTCGAAGTTGACTCGTATTTCTTGGTGTAAGAGCTATATCTAAGAAATGGATTGATAATCTGTAACGGTTTTCCTTCAAATGTCCGGAAACCACAAAATATTGAATTTTTCCAAGTTTCAAGGGGCATAACTCTGCACAAAATGGAGGAACATGACTAATATTCGAACTTGACCTGTATTTCTTGGTGTTAAAGCTATATGCAAGAAATGAATGGATTATCTATAACGGTTGACCTTTTTAAAAATGTCCGGAAACCACAAAATTTTGAATTTTTCTACGTTTCAAGGGGCATAACTCCGCACGAATTTGAGGGACATGACCCATATTCGAACTTGACCTGTATTTCTGGGTGTAAAAGCTATATGTAAGAAATGACTTGATTGTCTATAAAGGTTTACCTTTAAATGTCCAGAAACCACAACATTTTGAATTTTTGTAAGTTTCAAGGGGCATAACTCTGCACAAAATTGAGGGACATGACCCATATTCAAACTTGACCTGTATTTTTGGTGTTAAATCTATATGCAAGAAATTAATTGATTATCTGTCATAGTTTTCCTTTAAATGTCAGGAAACCACAGGTGGGACGGACGGACGGACGGACGGACGCACGCACGCACGCACGCACGCACGCACGGACAAGTGCATCACTATATACCCCCACCATTATATGGCGGGGTATAAAACAATTCGGATAATTTCTCAGGTGTATCAAGGGCATTTTATCTATTTACGTCAACATACTACTTATTTATGTCAACATGCAGCATAATTATATCTACATGTAACTTGAAAAATTGCCCAACATATACTCATTTTTCTTTGCATGTTGACGTCCACACGTGAATTCGGTGTGGTGTTGTTGTGTATTTTGTTCCCTGTTGTTTGTTTGTGCGTTCTGCTGTGGTCAGTGTAAAGTAACCTTGCTGGTGATCTCTTCTATTATTCCCAATAAATTTGAGATCAGGTGCCCGAGAAGAGTGAGCATCTCCTACTTGCGAGCAACACGTCACTTTAAAAATCTGTGCAGAAACATAAAGTTGACAAACAGCAAGAGACGGGGACAAGAAAGAAAAAAACACAACAGACGACATTAAGACATGTTTTTAAATCATCAAAGACTACACATAAACAAACGAAAGTAATTGACAAACGGTGCTGACTCAGGAAAGTCATCTGTCACATACATTAATAGCAAATGCGTGGTGGACTTGTCCGGATGACGAGCGTACAACCCTCTCACTTAAATGATTCCAAACTGGAGCGATTAAATCTTGCTTTATTTTCCAACACCGCCAATAGAAAGTGCAGGTCCTCTAAACACACATTTCTGAGTTTGGTTGTCGGCCATTACTAACACATGCTCACATCCCACATAGATCGGTGTACAGTAATCTGGATAGTCCGTGTAGCGAAAACTTGTGCTGAAAGGTCAAGGTTTTTGATAAATGTCAAGGTTATTGTCTCAAGGTCAGGGTAAAGTGATACTTATACTGATTTAATTCTCTTTTTTTAAAAAGGCTCACATTGTATACACAAGCAATTTCATTTGCAACAAATGAACATATGGTAAAGACAAATTTAAGTACAATGCCTTTTTTTTTTTGGTATGAAGTTAAATGTCCTTGCTTTTGATAGATATGTTTCTGTATGATAACTGTTGACAGAAGACTGAAGAAAGGGACCTTATTTTAAACAATGCAGAATAATGTTTATAACGTCCACATTTTAGAATTTATTCAATAAGTATAGATATCAAATATATGTATTTAACGTTCATAGAGCCAGTATAGATATTGATCACATATGTGTATAGATATTTTAGTTAACCCACCTCTTGCAAATTTCTTGCAATTTGATTGGTCGAGAATAACCGAATATTATGTTGTATTACGTTACTAACAGGATATTATTTTCACATCTTGCTTCCACTACTAAATTAAGATGCTTTACGCTGTTTACGTCACTGAGATGTTTTGAAATCTATTGACGTATCATACAAAAACTAAGTCATCGGTGGGATAAATTCGTTATGTACAGTGTTTTAAATGGAGGGGGGGGGGTTACAAAAATATATTGGGTCCAAGAAAAAACAATTATTTTGGCTTCGCTTTGCCTCGCCTCGCCCAATACAACTTTTTCATAGACCCAATAATACAACAAGATATTCGGTTCTTCTTGACCAATCAAATTGCAAAAAAATTGCCAGAGGTGGAATAAATTTCTGTATCCCTCTGTAAAACACTGCATAACTATAAATAAGACGATATGTGAGTCCGGTACAAACCTGCCACACCAAAATGTTTCTCCTCCGTCACACGTGCAGCTCATACATTCGTCCAGAAACTCGACTTTTCCTTTGAGCCAACGAAAACCTTGATACTCGCAAACATTAACTCCAACTATGATATGAGAAAATGAAAGTAATCAAATACTATGAAAATTCACGTCCTTGTCCTTTTTTTCAGGATTTTGATTTAATTTTTAATGTTTTACAATTATTTCTCCATTGTCGTCCGTCCGTCCGTTTGTCCGTCCATCCACCATTGTCTCCCACCATGCAGTCATCGCGTTTATCACAAACTCCGATTCCAATCAGCCAATCTCATAACCTTTTAACAATGGCATAGAGACTCATTTGTGATATTAGAAAATGATAGGTAAAAAACTTTAAAACAAATAAATATTATTATAAACCTGTGGATTATATACTATCCATACTTATAAACTCGAAGAACTTGAAATTCTTCTACAGTATTTTGGCGGGTCATTCTGAAATGATCCATGCAAAACAAATGTGCTAAACCTCAGACATCCAAGAATGTAAACGAACTCTAGGTAGCGCAAACAAAATGAATGGGAATTTTGAATGTCGGGCCTGACGGTGAACTTTGAAAGATATGAATTCGCACATTGACTCTAGAATATTCTTAAAGTCAAGAGACAATTCTATAACCTAGGTACCTTGGGTAATTTTTGCTACGTCGAATGTAACTTAAAATATTTTATTTGATCGTTACTTTTATCCATTGGATTACAATCAATTCCACATGTAGCGATGTTCGACCAACTTCGGTTGATCGTTTCTTCATCGCATTCGAAAATTTTTGTTATCAAAATTCCTTGAAATATTTTATAAAATGTGGGTCCTGTAGCATCATATCCCACCAATCCTACTTCGTCTTTCGATACAGGTTTGGACATAATACATTGTTTAGATTGAGGATCATTGACGAGGGTTAATTACCCGAAACGTGCATGTCTGGTCCATCCTACAAATGTATCTGTTCTTAAATGCATGATGCTATTGAATTTGAAGACGTTTAACATTCGTATCATGCATTTTTGATTCACCCAGGGGCTTAACAAAAAATGTAAGCCCCTAGGTGAATCAAAAAAACTCTGGTGCTTCAAAAAAAAAAAAAAAAACGTAGGGACTTTAAAACAACAAATGTAAGCCCCTATAGGTGAATAAAGAAATCCCAGGCGCTTAACCAAAAATGTAATCATAATAATCATGATTAAATTTTTGGTTCATCCCTATGTGAATCAAAAATGCAATCATGATATTCGTATAACATGTTTGTATCATGTGGTACATACTTACCTTCGTTCAATTTAGCAAGATAAGTTGTTGTAAATGCCTCAATTTTATAGAACAAAACCAACAAAACAATCAAGTTAAACATTACACATCGAGCAAACCTCGTCATTTTACGAAGATGTATACATAAGTTTGTTAACTTCGATTTACAATATTTCGATATAGTTTTGCATTGGCACCATCTGTTGGAGTCGTTAATAGAAGCCGGTTATGAGAAAACTGATAGGAATGTTTTATACTTTTATTAACCATTTTATTGTCCTTTCGCTACTATATTTTGAATAATTCCGTTTACGAGGTATTCAATTCTTATTATATTTCATCAGCGAAATATTAAGAAAAAAAAAGCAGCAGTAATGCTACGAGATACTCCCGTCGGAGGAATTTATTTCTAATAATTTAGTACATTTCTTTTTTTATTCTGTTTTGCGTCCTTTTGAAATTGATGTATGGAATTTCTAGTATAATGACTATGGATTACAAATAATAACTTGACCTTTCATACAATACATAATTTCACTAATTGCTCTTATATATTCTTATGTTAAAACGCGTTGTAAATTCTCGGGATTGTCATATACTGTTCGAAGCAGTTTTTTTCCTCTAGTTTCGCTTTCAAAGTAGTATTGCGTAACACCGGCCAACATGTTTTCACCGAAAACAGTTTTAATAACAGGTGCAAATAGAGGATTAGGGCTTGAATTTGTGAGACAGATACTAGGGAACTCATCTCCACCGAGGGCATTGTTTGCTGCATGTAGAAACCCAGAGAATGCAGAGGTAAAATGAAGAAAATAATACGTCCTATATTTTCGCCTTTTCCAGTTTCCATCATAGACATAGAATTTTTTTCAAACGGGGATGCCAGCCCGTTAGGGGCTCAGCCCGTGATTAAAAGGAAATTATAAGCCTAAGGAAAATGATAATTCATGGCATTTCTTGGGGGTGGGGAGGGGGAGGGGGTTGTTCGCCACCTCGACCCCTTCATCAGTGTTCATCTAAATCATGTAGATGTAGACAGTGCGTAAGGCTCAACGCTAAAATGCAGGTTTAGTTGTACTTATTCAGGGAATAAATAATGATTCATGGGGAGCGTTGCATGATAGCTTGAGTACACTCTATAATTTTCTTTTCTGAAAAAAAAGTGAGGGTACCTGCTTGGGTTTAATTTGATTTTCAGAGTTCGTTAATGCTTGCAACCTCCCCCATCCCCATTTAGAACGGGGTATAACTTCTGACTAGTCATTATCTTGAATACTTTTAATGCACAGAATATCATTAAACTTATCTTACATTTGATCATTTTGAATGACGGTACGTAAAAATATTTATAACAAATTAGGAAAAAAATTAAACATGCTAAACAGAAAAAAAAAATAGAAAAAGAAATGAAACAAAAAATACGCAAGAAAAAAGTCTTGATTAGATTAGATTAAAACATATTTTATTGACAATAACATCAAAGGGAATGGAAACATTAGTTATCCAAGTTAGTTTTATTCCTCTCCCATAAAAAAGTATTGATCAATCCTGTCTTCGAATATTTACTGATTTTATTTAACAGGAGCTTCAAAATCTGGCGAAGACAAATTCAAATCTACATATCTTAAAACTCGGTGAGTATATTTGTATCATCCAGTCATTTTGACTGTCTGAAATATTTTCATAATTTCTGTATTTTCTTTGAATTTGTCAAAGAACCCAATTTCCCAACTTAACTTTATTTTGAATTGTTAAGATTTTACTTATTTTGGTCATAAACATTTACAATATTTCTTTCTTAAAATTTATTTATTTTTCTGATCATTGATAACACTCTTCCTTTTTGATCAGACTTCCTATTTACATTAATTGGTAAAAATGTCAATTTTTGGAGCCTTGAGCAAATCAAATTAATCCCGGAACAAGCAATGTTTAGATTACTTCACACTTTTCAAACGGACATTTCTTTGATATAGCCTTATCTCAATTAACATCAGGATAGCGGATTAACGTGTCAATTGTTCGGACCGACGCTATACCTATATTTTAACCGGAGGTCCACAATGGTTTGATTTATGGCTATTACTCAATTTTCCTGTCAATTAACCCTTTTTGAACCTACCTTGACCAAACCGCCAAAGTCCGAAATTCTGTAGCGTCACTTTTACGCTGGACTTTGAAGAATAAACACAGAAACTTTAACTTCAAGTTTGGTCATCTTTTCAGGTAGGAAACATTTCTTATATTTTATCTAATAACTTTTATTTCATATTTAGAACTTAAGATTTATATTGGTATTACTCATTTAAACTTGTATGTGTAATATATATGTACTTTGTGTGTAGATTTTGCATTATGAGAACTTAGCGTATTTTCACAGTTTTACTACAAAACTGTCTATTGCCGGAAAGTCATTTTAAATATTTTTATTCTTAAGGTTTTTGATTATTCCGAATTCACTAGAGAATCTATGTTTAAATCTTTCTTGCATAAATTCATATTTCCCGTAATTTTACTTTCCGGAATCTTTGTACCATTTTGGCTTGTACTTTAGACACTATTTAAACTTTCCGCTGCAAAACACATTTTTCGCTCGAATCAGAAAACTGAACAAAATGTTGAAGTTTCAAGTAATCAGTGACAAATCTACCTTGTAAGTGACTTTAGACATATTGTTCATTTATGTAATTCATGATCTTAGAGCCATTTTTGAATCTGACCTACTTTTTAGCGTTGGCCTCATTTACATATCAATGTACTGATACAGATGTTTACTTACATTGCTAAAGTTTTACTTTCTCCAAGTTTTCATACAAACTAATCATTTATAATAATTAGTTAAAAGTCTTGAATGAAATCATGAACTATTTAAGTAGAAAATTTACAGTTTAAGTGAATAAATCTTTAAATGAGCTGTTTTAGGCCGAACAAATTGAACTGACATGTTAATGTTTCTAGTCCATATTTATTCACCCATTATAAGTGTTTATCAAATATGGTCATGTACTTGCTCTATTTAAACTACAATTTACTATATTACTACACTTAAATTTGTTCTGTATTTGCGAGTTACTGCAATACTTTATTATTAATTCACTGTGCAAGTGCCCTGCACAAGTTTAGATGACTGAGATTACTTAACTACATATAGGTCAATTTAATTATCATTAAACTGTCTTTGACTTGTAATTTTTATTGTTAATTTTAATAGTTTGATTTTGTAATTACTCAAGAATAACATATTTTCTTAGCTTTATTCATCTTAGGACATTGTCTGTTATGAAACTGTAAACACATAATTTCCTACACTTGGCCTTATTACATAGTCATGGTACCTACTCAGCAGAAAGCTAAGCTCTACCTATTAGTTAATTTTCCCCATTCTACATTATTCTTGTGATCTTATTTTTGAGTTAATTTTCCCCATTCTACATTATTCTTGGGATCTTATTTTTGAGTTAATTTTCCCCACTTTATATCTTTTCTTATTTCATGAACTTTATTATTTACCATTTTGAATTTAAGTACATAACTACTTTTGTAAGAGTTATCTCCCTCTTTTCATAAATTCTTGTATAAGATATCTGGTTATGAATATTTGTACTTAGGCGCCACTGTATATTGTTTATAACCTTATGTTTTATATGACATGTTATTTGTTTATTATACACATTAGTTACCATTATCATTATTATTAGACTTTTACGCTGGACTTTGAAGAATAAACACAGAAACTTTAACTTCAAGTTTGGTCATCTTTTCAGATCACTATATCACAATAGAGTGTCAACCAACCACACCCCAAAACCCGGTTGACAAGTTGGTGGAGTATGAAAGGTCATCCCAGACTATGAAGACCAAACCAACAAATTATAACTTGAGATCTACTGTAACAACAGACAGCCAAGAACAACAATCAGAAATTGAATTGGAAACTGCAACCATGGCAACTGGAGGAATGCAAAATCAGGACAGTACATCTGAGCAACGCCTCATAGACATGGACACCAACACTGTTCAAAGTCCTGAACTTATACCATCCATACAATCTCAAGAACAAACAGCTAGTGTACATTCCTTAGGCGCCAGTATACCACCAATAGGAAACATTGGTAGTAATAGTGAGACAAACAACATCGTCATCCAACAGTTGATGAACTTATTACAAACTCAATTACAAGTACAACAACAAACAAATGCAGCCTCTGCACAATTGCAGCAACACCAGCTGACAATGCCAGCACCATCTGCTGCTGTCAAACTCAAGAAATATGATGGAAATGGGTCAGTCCAGATATGGCTGAAATCACTTGACAACTGGCAGTCTTTTCACAAATACAATGACGCCGACACTCTTTGTGCAGCCAACTGTGCCCTGGAAGGAGATGCCGCAACATGGCTTGAAACAGTCTCCCAAGACAAATTGAGCACTTTAGCCTCATTCAAACAAAATTTGAAGGACAGATTTGCTCCAAAACAATTAGACTATAATCTATTCAGCATGACCCAACAACCGAAAGAATCGGTCGACACATTTCTAGCAAGAGCCGAAAGGTCATCATTGGGCCATGACCTATCCGAAGCTTTTAAAGTACAGTTTACAGTGAAAGGACTAGAACCAAGGATCCAGGAGAAGGTTATTTCTAAAGAACCAAAAACATTCCAAGAACTTCGCCATGCTGTGAACTTAGCCAAGGCGGAATTAAACTGTGCAGCCGTGAGAAATGACAATTCTTTTAATCTGGACTCGTTAGTATCCGCTTTAAATCAATGTATGGCAGGACGCGAGACAACACAAGAATCTGTCCAACAAGTGAATGCAGCCCCCGCAGAGAATCCACAAGTGTACCATAATAAACAAAGAAATAACTTTCAACGCCGAGGACAGGGTCAGAGACACTCATTTCGGAACCGCCATCATGGGCAACAAGGACAACAACAGTGTCAAGGATGTGGTAAGTTTTGCTACCCAAGGTTTACTTGTCCTGCATATAACTCTAGATGTGCACATTGTGGTATTGTAGGACATTTAGATACAGTCTGTCATAAATTACTTAGAGATACAAGACAACAGCCACCAGCACAACCACATCATCTTCCTATGCAACATCAAATCCAAAATGTGCAACAACACCCACAAACGCAACAACAACTGCAACATCAACAGCAACATTACATGCATGCTCCATCCCAGAATCTGCCTCCAAATTTCTCTCAATAGGGACACGTGCCTGTCCTTTTGCATGAGGATAGGCACCTAACTAACAAAGCTTCATCAGTGCTAACTTCCCTTCATTCTATGCATGACGCAAATAACACATCTACTCCTTCTAATATGTGCATAAAATCTCAGCACACTATGAATTCCAATTCATTATCAAAATCCAACACCATCCCTCCCACTCAGGATGTCAATTTGATCATGCCTATTATGAAGAACACTGTTAGTACTGAAATTTATGGTCATGCCATAAGGGCATTAGTTGACACGGGTGCAACAATCTCATGTGTAGCATTATCTCTCTTGTCTAAATTAGGTATCGATAGAAGTCTGCTACGGTCAATTGATGCAACAGATGCTGTCGCTGTCGGCGGCGAGAAGCATTGCAGTCTCGGTGCACTATCCCTCCCTATTTCATTTTCTGGCTTCGTTATTAATCATTCATTTCAGGTCTATGAGCACTTTCATCAACCTCTCATTCTAGGTTTAGATTTTCTTAAGGCGAATGATGCTATATTCAATATAGCACAGAACTCACTCTCACTAAGAGATCCTGTTACTCAGAGTGTACTCGCTGTTGACATCAACTCAGGTACTTGTCGTCTTAAGTACCCTGTTACTATTGAACCACACTCAGTGTCGTCTGTTCAAGTGTACATTACTAACATTGCTAGAGACAGTCATGTTCTTCTAGAGCCATCTCATGAATTACCAACTTTTGGGTTAGCAGGTGCTAAATGCTTAGTTGACACTTTGAATACAGACACTCAGTACTTACAAATTTTGAATCCAACTGATGACACTATTACATTGTCTACTGACACAGTTGTAGCATCTGCATGTACTATCAACCCAGACACTGTACTATCTCTTGACTCTCCATCTGAGGAGAAGGTGACATACAATGAACAACACTCACAAAGTGATAAAGTTGATTTTGATCTGTCTGATTCAGACCTTACATCTGATGAAAAGAAACTTCTACTTGCCTTTTTACACAAACACAAGTCTGTCTTTGCCACTGATTTGACAAAACTTGGTAAATGTGATCTCCAACCACACAGGATTGAAACAGGTAACAATCCCCCTGTTCGTCAGAGATTTTATCGTCAATCTCCCCAGGTCAATGCAGAAATGAACAGACAGCTAGAGGAGATGTTGAATGCTGACATCATTGAAGAGTCATCATCTATGTGGCAAAGTCCTGTAGTCATGGTGAAAAAGAAAAATGGTGAACTTCGATTTGCCGTCGACTACAGGAAGTTAAATGCCATCACACAACAACACACGTTTCCCTTACCTAGGTTAGAGGATGTTTTTGACACAATAGGCATTTCTAAGGCAAAAATCTTTTCTACTCTGGATTTAGCATCTGGTTTCTGGCAAATCCCCATGGATCCAGAAACTGTGCACAAATCTGCATTTGTCACACCTACAGGTGTATTCCAGTGGAAAAGAATGCCTTTTGGCTTAGTAAATGCCCCCGCAAGCTTTCAAGCTCTTATGACCCAAGTGCTTAGAGGTCTAAATTGGAAGACTTGCCTTGTGTATGTTGATGATATTTTGGTATTTAGTGCTAATTTCTCTCAACACCTTCAACATCTTAATGAGATCTTTGAACGTCTCGCCACTGCAGGTCTCACTCTTAAACCTAGTAAGTGTTCTTTTGCAAGGAAACAGGTCCAGTACCTTGGTCATGTGATCACTAAAGATGGTGTACAGGTTGATGTCACCAAAACTGATGTTGTACAATCGTTTCCTGTACCCAGATGTTCAAAAGATGTCAGATCTTTTCTTGGGCTTTGCAATTACTATAAGAAATTCATCAAAAACTATAGTACAATCACTAGTCCACTCAATGCTCTTCTCTGCAAGGATACAAAGTTCACTTGGTCGACAGAATGCGAATCCGCATTTACCCAATTGAAACAGGCTCTGACTTCCCCACCTGTACTAGCTTACCCTGACAATTCCAAACCCTACTTTCTCACTACTGATGCTTCGGGTACAGCTTTAGGTTTCATTCTTGGTCAGTTTGATGACACACGAAAGGAGCGTGTCATAGCCTATGGTGGCAGGTCTCTCAATAAATTTGAGAAAGCATACTCTATTGCTGAACGAGAATGTCTAGCTATTATAGAGGGAATAAAGAAGTACCACGTTTATCTTGCTGGTAAGCCTTTCTATGTCTATACTGACCATTCCGCTCTGAAATGGCTTCAATCTGTCAAGCATGACACTGGGCGACTTGCCAGGTGGTCTATTCTCTTACAAGGATACACTTTTCAAGTCATACACAGAAAAGGTAAGAACAATGAGGCAGCCGATGCCCTGTCAAGGAGACCATACCCTGAATATCCTGAAAATGCTACAGAGCCTGAGGATGCCATTCCATGTGCCAACATCTCAGTTATAACCACTCCTGAGGAAAATCATGACCACAATCAGGTAACATTTTTCTACAAGAATGATCACATCGAACAACATCAAGAGCCAAACATGTGTCCAGTCAATTTACCAGACTCCATAGGCAAACTTCAACAGGAATGCCCTGATTTTGGACCACTATATACCTACTTCAAAGATGGTGACCTACCAACTTCCAAACCAGACCGAGACAAAATCATCTCAGAGAGCAACCATTTTGTCTACCTTGATGATACCTTATACCATTTTCATCAACCAAGATCTCAAAAGGTGTCACAATTTCAGCCTGACTTAAAACAACTTGCAGTCCCGAGATGCCTTAGAGAGGATGTTTTGCGATCCTACCATGACTGTATTGTTGGTGGAGCCCACCTTGGCTTAGACAGGACATACAGAGCCATACAGCTAAAGTACTACTGGAAAGGTATGTATCAGAACGTAGCTGACTACATCAGATCATGTGACGAATGTCAACACTCCAAAAAGCAGTCCCATCCGGCAAGGGCACCCCTTGTCAACATGCCTGTGGAGGATACATTCTCACGCTTACACATGGATATTTTGGGCCCACTTACAACATCTGAAGATGGGTACAAGTACATTCTCTTAGTAGTTGATTCTTTCAGTAAGTTTCCTGAGGCATTTCCTCTCAAAACCCAGGAATCGAAAGAAATCGCTCAGGTACTTTTCTCTCAAATCTTTGCTAGATATGGAGCTCCTAGAGTTATAGTAAGTGACAGGGGACAGAACTTTTTGAGCAAACTAGTCACAGCGGTTTGCGAAATTTTTCAAGTGACGAGACATTTTACAAGCGCTTACCACCCACAAACAAATTCTGCATGCGAACGCATGAACAGCACCATTGCGCAATGTCTTCGCACTTATGTGAACAAAGATCAAACAAACTGGCCCAGTCTCTTACCAGGTGTTATGATGGCACTTCGCATGAGTCCATCTACACAAACTTCTGGTCTCTCTCCATATCACCTCTTATTTGGAAAAGAGATGAATCTACCTTTTGACACCTCTCTCATTCCAAAAGATGGTTTAAGCAAGGATGCCAAGTCACATGTCACAGGCCTCATGTCACATCTCAAAATTGTCAAGGACATTGCAACTCAAAACATCAAAAAGGCACAGGTGAAACAAAAACAACAATATGACAAAAAGACCACAACTCCTAACTTTCGCATTGGTCAGTCAGTTCTTATGCACACTACTCGTGTACCACAGGGTCTGTCACCCAAGTTACACAATCCTTGGGACGGTCCATTCTACATAGCAGCCATTGGACCAAACAACACGTTTAAAATCAGGAGGTGTTCAACACACAAGGAGCTGAAATCCTACATACATGCAAACAGGCTCAAAGCGTATAACAACCCGACACATCGTCCTCTTTTAGATCCTCCTACTGACCATTCCAGAGACAACACACATTTGCCACCTAATACCAATGTGAGTGACACAGATGCACAGAATCAGGACAATAGGGATTCTCAAAACTCAAATGATTCAGTATCAGCACCATCTGACACTAACAGTACTCAAACATCTAGCCAGTCACAGAGCTCGCAAGCTTCCCAATCATCCAATCAGAACACTTCAGGTCAAAGTCCAACACAAACCCAGACACAATCTCAAACCCCCTATCATGTTGAAAAGCTCCTACGCTACAAGTATGATAAAGGAAAGAAAATATTTCGTGTGCAATGGGTCGGATATAGCGAACGTACATGGGAACCTGAAGAAAACCTACCCCCAGTCTTAGTTCGTCAATTCCACATCACCAAAACACAAAGGGGAACAGCAAAGAAGAAGAAGAAGAAAGGACTCAACTGTTTTAAACAGAAGAACTAACAAAGATTGTTGTGCATGTCCACTCCATTGTACCTACCCTTTCTCTATACCCTTTTATTTTCTATCTTTGCTCCCTGAGCCACTCGTTATGTATCATTGTTAATGATTAATATATGCTTTAAAGTGATTCAAGTGAATTTTCATTATATAACAATTGTTAACAATGGTTACATGACACATTTTCTATATACTTTCCCTTCTCTTCCTTCACCAGGTACCCTTGGACTAAACGCACCAATCATCATGATGTCAATCTTCATGATACTGCTCTCCTTTGGATCTGCCAATGAAACACCAGAACAACGACTGAACTATGGAATTTTGTTTGAGCCAGCTGGAAAACTATACCTAGGACAAGAATACTGGATCCATACCTTCGAGATCCCACTTCCTAAAAAGATATCCTTACAAAGACCACTCACATGTCATGCGAACTATTGCAAGTATGCTTAGCATGTTCTAAAGATGCTGAATGCTCTTCATATGCAAATGATGTCACAAGTCAATTCTACTGCTCACCAGATTCATTCCTTATTGCCACAAACTCATTTACCTAAACCAGACAAGTTTATTGGGTCCTCTAGGTCAAAACGAGGTCTTTTTGATTTTGTTGGAAAAATATCCAAATCACTCTTTGGTACTGCCACTTCTGATGAAGTAGCCACAATACGTCGTCATATGCAACTCTTGAACAGAAATAATGCAAAGATTGCTAAAGCTATGGCGATACAGGAACAGCATCTTTCTTCTATTATCTCAAATGTTAATGAAAGATTTGACAATTTTATGAATGCTGTCCAAGAAAATCACCAAGATACTGTAGCATTAACATCTCTGTTACATACATCTATTGATGCAATGGAACATGAATTTGCTATTTTAGAAAGTCTCATTCTTAAACAAACAAATGCTTCTGCATATTTACAGAATGCCTTAGAACATGTGAAATTAAGTGTACATGAATTGTTGAAAGGCAAATTATCTCCCTTCCTCATTACACCACAAAACATTAGATCATCATTACACCAAGTGCAGAGCATCATTGATAACAAATTTCCAAAATTTCATATCATTCACAAAGATCCACTCTATTATTTCTCATATGGTGAGTTTCTATACTCTAGAGTGCATTCTAATCTATATCTGTCACTGAAAATTCCTATTTCACCATTTCAGCTTCCACTGTCAGTATACAGTGTTTATTCATTTCCCGTACCTGTAAATGCTTCGTCATCACATGCCACTAAGCTCATGGATACTCCTACCTACTTTGCTCATACTAGTGACAATCAACATTTTACTACACTTACCTCATCTCAACTCTCTAAGTGTAATGGACAGGATTCAGATACAAAATTTTGTTCTTTTCATCTCAGTCTTACCTCATCTGCATCACCTACATGTGTTTCTGCAATTTTCTACAAGAATAAGGCTCTGGTTCACAATGTGTGTGACTTTCGCTTTATTATTGATGAAATAAAGCCTGCAATCATTGAGTTATCTACCTTAAATACACTCATGTATCGTACAGATATGATTGCTTTGGACTGTCCTTCTGGACAAAGGATTATTAAGGGTTGTTCATTTTGTGTTATGCAAATACCTTGTCTGTGCTCCCTTACCTCAGGTAACCTATTCTTACCACCAAAAGTAGGGTCTTGCACAAACAACTCGGATACTGTTACTGTTCTTCATCCTGTTAACTTGGCTTTGATTCAGGAATTCTTTGATCCAAGATTTCATAAAGCAATCTTTGGTGACACTTCATTCAGGGAACTTCGAGATATTAACTTTCCTAGCTTCAATATCTTCAATCATTCTTTCTCGCAATATCTCGCTAATGACAAGCAGCACCACTTGAGTATGAAGAAGATGGCTAAGTTAGCTAAGAGAGATGAAACAGTGTTCAAATCTTTAGCAGAATCTATGCTTGCAGGTCAAATTGACTTTTCTACCTCCTCTTTTCCTGATACTGATGGACTTATTGCCTTAGTTGGAACCTCTCTTGCTTTTCTATGCATTATTTACTGTATTTGGTCATACTTTAAGATCCGCAAACTAACCACTCTTCTCGCACTCACTCATGTCACTAATCCCTCCCATGCATTTCCCACCCTTCATCCTGATTTGTCACTCATGTACACAAAGGCACCAGAGGTGGATGAAAAAGTAACAATTTTTGAGAACATATATACATCATTCACCACACCATGGCCATATGTGACACTATCAGTTTTCACTACACTTTTCATATGTTTTTATGCACACAAGCTCTGGAAGAAGTTTAAGAGTACACATAAAACAACTCTTCATATTGAGCTCACTACAGGCACAGAATGCATACTTCTACAACTAGCCACTCTACCACTATGTCCAGATAATTGGGTCATTCAACCACCACAAGACATCCATAACATCAACATTCATAGAACTTGTCTTTTATGGGCTACTGTTACACTGGAAACATCAGAGTTTGCAATTCAGAACGTACATACAAACAAACAGCTCAACATACCCACATCATTTAATATCTCTATTATTAAGGCTTACAGACTGAGAAGGTTGCTAAGGCAACCGTATACTGCATATTTTCTTTTATCCCATCATCGTTATTTTAGGTTATTACAATAGATTGTGTGTACGGGTAGCAAACTTACGAGTGTTTAGACATTGTGACATTTTGATGACATTTGGACATGCCAAGTTTTATCATGAACTCTCATAGTTCGAATTTTGCAAATTTTTGTCATATATCCTTGTGCATTTTAAATCTCATGAGTATTCATTCTTCAAACATATTCATTTTACTTACTCATATGCTTATATCCATTAATCTATTAGTGTCATGCAGTGACTCATCACTAGTTTTGATGTAAGCTGATTTTTGTTTGTTTGACATTAGTGTGATTAACATTTTTCATATTCAGCTTCCCAAAGCTTGACTATATCATATTTTTGCATCCCCAGCGATGCTGATTCGCCAATGAATCATTACTATACATGTTATATGTGCACACTCAAGTACAATTTTCAATGAGACACCTTTCAGTTTTGATATCCAATGTCTGATATTAGCTTGATTTACTTTGCATCCCCCGTGATGCTGTGTCTTGATGGTCCCTACCATATCTAATGCATATTTTACTGGTCTATTTTCAATTCTTCAAAAAGGGCACATTTTCAGCCTTGGTATCCTATGTGATGTCAGCTTGACTTATTTTTACATCCCCTGTGATGTTGTGTCTGATGGTTCCTACCATATACTCATATGCAATCAAAATAATGCATATCATTTTGCGCATATTCTCAATTTTTTCCATGGAATGTACATATACATACTTAGCTAGCATTTTGATTTTTATTCCCCTAATTTTGTCTTAATTCAACATGTATACAATTTTTCATTGACATTATTTCTTTGTTTGTTGTGTGTCAAACATATATAGATTTTTGCTTTTCCTAGAAATATGTATTTTGTTTTTATGTACATAATTTTCTTTTGAATCTTCTTCAATGAGGTCCACATACAACTGTATGATTGTTTCATGTGTAGATCATGTAGATATAATAATTTTATCGCTGAGGACAGCGATATTTTTCAAGCGAAGACGGAATTATCATCCAGTCATTTTGACTGTCTGAAATATTTTCATAATTTCTGTATTTTCTTTGAATTTGTCAAAGAACCCAATTTCCCAACTTAACTTTATTTTGAATTGTTAAGATTTTACTTATTTTGGTCATAAACATTTACAATATTTCTTTCTTAAAATTTATTTATTTTTCTGATCATTGATAACACTCTTCCTTTTTGATCAGACTTCCTATTTACATTAATTGGTAAAAATGTCAATTTTTGGAGCCTTGAGCAAATCAAATTAATCCCGGAACAAGCAATGTTTAGATTACTTCACACTTTTCAAACGGACATTTCTTTGATATAGCCTTATCTCAATTAACATCAGGATAGCGGATTAACGTGTCAATTGTTCGGACCGACGCTATACCTATATTTTGACCGGAGGTCCACAATGGTTTGATTTATGGCTATTACTCAATTTTCCTGTCAATTAACCCTTTTTGAACCTACCTTGACCAAACCGCCAAAGTCCGAAATTCTGTAGCGTCACTTTTACGCTGGACTTTGAAGAATAAACACAGAAACTTTAACTTCAAGTTTGGTCATCTTTTCAGGTAGGAAACATTTCTTATATTTTATCTAATAACTTTTATTTCATATTTAGAACTTAAGATTTATATTGGTATTACTCATTTAAACTTGTATGTGTAATATATATGTACTTTGTGTGTAGATTTTGCATTATGAGAACTTAGCGTATTTTCACAGTTTTACTACAAAACTGTCTATTGCCGGAAAGTCATTTTAAATATTTTTATTCTTAAGGTTTTTGATTATTCCGAATTCACTAGAGAATCTATGTTTAAATCTTTCTTGCATAAATTCATATTTCCCGTAATTTTACTTTCCGGAATCTTTGTACCATTTTGGCTTGTACTTTAGACACTATTTAAACTTTCCGCTGCAAAACACATTTTTCGCTCGAATCAGAAAACTGAACAAAATGTTGAAGTTTCAAGTAATCAGTGACAAATCTACCTTGTAAGTGACTTTAGACATATTGTTCATTTATGTAATTCATGATCTTAGAGCCATTTTTGAATCTGACCTACTTTTTAGCGTTGGCCTCATTTACATATCAATGTACAGACAGGTCCGGGTGTAATCGGGAAAAAACAAAAAACACAGTGCAGAAAAAATCAGAATACGCAGTGTTTTTCAGGTGTTTTTACCTGAGCCATCCTAGAGCGACTTTACCTGTAGTAGGGTGTTATTGGGGATGTTTATTACCTGAGCTAATTAACAACTCCCCTCACCTATATAGGACATACAGATGTATTGTCACCTTTCTAAGGAAGAATTTTTATTGTTAAAAAGTAATTCATGCATTCAGTAGAAATTAAAACAAACAAACAAACAAACAAAAAAAAAAACCAATTTATCATTTTTGTTTCATATTTTGAACAAAAAAAAAAAAAAAAAAAAAAAAAGTTATCTTTTTTTTTTCATATTTTGAATTTAAGTTATCCCAATTTTTATTATTTTATTATTCATATTTTTAAAGATTATATTCATATAAATTATATTATTCGAATTAAATTTATCCTTATTCATGATTTTCTAAATTAAATAAAAAGTGTATGGGTAAGTAGAAATAAAATAAAAATCATATATTTACAAACTTATCATTTTGATTTTATATATAAATTTCTTTAAAAGGAAGAAAAAACCATAGAGTAACTGGAAATAGAACAAAAATTTCATTCTTACATATACATATAAATCATTTTGATTTGTTTACAGTTTACCAATTTAACTATCTGACTATATACAGAAAGTTTATAGATCAACTCCGTCTTTGCATACGTGTTTGGTGCCTGGCATCTTTCCTACGGACTTTATAATTCTAGGTTTAAACATTTTTATTGAAAGAAATATTTGTGATTTATGTTCGGCCATGGACTCTGACCTCCTAATTTTCAAAGAAGTCGGTATTTGAGCTCCTCTTGTTTCTCTAATTTATCATATTTATTTTATATAGGCTTGGCCATATAAAATTCATTCGTTGTTTCCCAGACACCACCACACGCTATAATTTTTCACCGACGAGACGTACGTTTTTATGAAAAAAAAAATCCGCCATGCCTAGTTTACGATCGCTGGTTAATTTCCAATCGCATGTTACTATCTATCTATCTATTTATCTAAGGAAATAACATTGTCCTGTAAATCCGTCTTTAAAATAAAAAATGTTCCAATGTACAATCAGCGCGCCGTGACAAGTCATTTTACGGCAACGTCTAATCTGCGAGTATAAGGTGTACGATAGAATAGAATGGTTTCTTAAAGACTTTATACACGCACTGTAAATAATATTCTAAGGAATTCTAAAGATATTGTTCACGTTGACGATTCAGCTCGAGCTATTGGCCACTTGTCGGTAAAAAGATGAAAATTACATGTAAAAGGCTCTGTTCGCGTGCGCAATACATTTTTATTTACTTTTTACGAAAAGTTACTAATCACTTCTCTTTTCCGTCCTCTATTCTATTCGTTTCACTTTATCTTTATTTATTTCTTATTTTATTCGTCGTACCCCAAATAAGTTGAAATTTAAAAATTAAGAGAGTGAATATTAAGAGAGAGAGAGAGACAGAGACAGGGGGGAAGGGGGGTGAACTATACGGAATGCCATATCATCAAAATTGACAATAAAATATCCCCTATAGTAATGACTTATTCCAGACCAAAAAAAAAAAAAACCCCCACAGATATCCCCGACTCACAACACTGTCTACTGTATTATAATTCTAAAAACGGTAAATATCCCACCCATTGATTTTCTTTTTAAAAAAAAGGGGGGGGGGGGGGGTTCGTGCGGGCGCGGTAATGCGATTATATTTTACAGGTACGCAGGTACAGTAGTCTTCTATCTTCTGGCAGAGGGGTTGACAATCAACTTGTTTTTCACACCTTTTTGGCTGACTGCTCAGGGTATAACGACTGTCCTTTGCTTTACTGTTTTGATCATTTAATATATGTCTTTAAAATTAATTAGAAAAAAACCCCCTACGGCATTGCCGGTAGGGGACTAACAAAAAAAGAGGGGGGGGGGGGGTAGCTAAGTTTACAATTGCTTTTGAATAAGGGTGTTCAGGTCTACGTGCGGTAAAGGAAATAATTTGGTAATCACTGTTATCTATGTACTTTGAGAAAGACAACAAAATTAAACTATTAGGTCCTAAGAAGCCCCCCCCCCCCCCATCTTAGGACCTAATCGTTTAATTTTGTAGAGTCTTGTAGTCTTTTGTAGAGTTTTGCAGAGTTCTTGAAATCTTCCAATTAAATGTCGGACATTTAGGGATTTTTATCTGTCCAAATAAAAGATATAACGTGCGATTTTATCGGACCCAAATTTTTTTTTATCAGCAAATCCGCTAAAACCAATACATTTCACGAACTCTGCTTCTACATTTACAACACTAAAAAAAATCTTACTATTCCGCCGTTTTAGGCCTGGCCATTCCTCGACTCCGCCACCTTCTTACTTTTTTTGGAGGGAAGGTAGACTGCGACTTTGTTCTTAAATTAAAAAAAACATATCGAAAAAACAAAATTACCGGCCCGAAGCGCCGACGTAATATTCGCTATTTTATTATAAAAAAATATTATGAAAAAAAAAATGTAATTGCAGAAATATTTAGATGCCGCAAATACATTTCACGTAACTCTCTCTTTCATTCCCTAATATTTTACAAAAAAAGCAAGGGTAAAGTGTTGGGGGGATTGTCTATTTATCATGTTTATCTTGATATTGAATATCTGTCGATACCACGACTCTCTTTCACACCTTTTTTTTTTTTTTTTTTTTTTTTTTTTTTTTTTTTTTTTTAAAACACCACAGACATGTAAACAACACACAGACATTGAGACATTTTTTAGTATATAACACAGAACATAGAAGAGTATATGTCGGCAGACCCGTGGTCCCAGTGAGACTCGAACCAGCGACCATTTTGGCACTGGCCCGACGCCCTAACCACTAGGCCACACCTGTACGGCTCACTGAACGCCACTTTAATAATCTCCGGCGACGTAGACGGCACCAACTAAAATAGCGTAGTCGCCCGACTTGCCAGGTTTTGAGAACATAGTATTGGTACAACCCCCCCCCTCCCCCCCCCCCCCGCTCTCGTATCGGATGTACTCCATGCTGTAAATTCCTAGTCTGTGGGATAAGTGCACGATTGAACGTCAGTGAAATGTCCGTGATGGTAAATTTCAAAGATCAATATATTATATTAAAGGTCCTATTTAGACGGGAAATTAAAAGATGATAAAGTCTACGGTGTCGTTTTTCTAGGGACCAATCTTGTAAAACTAATAAGATTGTTTAAAAGACATAAATACCGCGCTGTGTTTATTGATTTATACCTGGTTCCGGGTGTTAAATGTCTTGTAGTCCACAGCAAGCTTGTATTTACCAGAGAAACGGCTTTTGTGGCTTCTACCTGTACTACGCACGTACGTTAATCTCATTTTCCGTCGTACTTTAAACATGTAGGCCGTAATTTTCCTTCATTAAATGTATGATGAAACGTGTTACATTATCAAAATACATGTGTACATTGTATATCGACATATTGACATACCCCGCGCTACGAGAAAACGTTTACATGTATTGCTTGATTCACGTCGTACCGTCACGTGTCATAAGTTTATCGCGTAACGATATAAATGTTGTTGTCAGTCAAAAAAAAAAAATCTGACTGTTACAGGAGCGCAAAATAATTTACCCATCTTAAGTATTTATGAAAAAAAATCGTGACTTTTTTACTTAAAATCTGGGAGAACTTGATATACAAACACTTTATGACTGTTTAAACGACATAAAATATATATCAAACTCCAATACCCCGGCCATAATTGTGAGGACTCTAAAATTAATAATTCCCGTGTTTTATCTAGTTCATAATCTGAGGCGTGGGAAATCATTGTCCAGAGAAGTCACCTAAGCTAAACAGATAATCGGATTAACGCAGGGGTATATGTTGTTTGCACAGGCAGCGTTACCGGCTGAAAGTATTGGACAAATTCATGAAGGGGGGGGGGGACACCGACCCTGAAATCGATTCTTTGACATGTTTGAAAAATATGTTTCAATTCTTAAAAAGGTTTTTTTTTAATTGAATGAAATTTTGTATAATTACAAAGTACAATAATTTTTTTTATAATCATTGTTTTGTTTTTATGTATATTATTTTCTTTCAGATATCCATATGTAAAAAAAAAATAAAAAAAAAAACAAAAATAAAAGAAAAAGAAAAAGATAATTATGTATAATTATAAACTAATTTTATCTTATATTTTAGCATGTTTTAATATCAGTTTTTGAATGTCCAATATGTGAAAAAAAAAGAAAAAGAAAAAGATAATTATGGATATTAGAAAGAAAAAAAAGTATAATTATAAAATAATTTTATCTTATATTTTAGCATGTTTTAATTTCAGTTTTTGAATGTCCAATAACAAACTTCAATTTATTATAAAATTAGTGGATATTATAAAGTTTAAATTATGAAATTAAAATACTCTTTTATACATGTTAAAACTTCAAGTGTTTGTTAAGTTTTGAAAAATAAACAGAAAACAGCCTTCATACATGTAATGGTATCTAATATTTCCTTCTAGTATAAATGCCAATACCTGGCCTTTTGTCCGGGTAACTTCCACACCTGAGCGATTTTCACACCTTCCATCAGAGGGGCATATAGCAGCTACAGAGGGGGATGTAAGTGACAGAGGGGTATTACAATAACACTGTGTTTTCTGATTTACCTGTAGAAAACACCTGAAATAAATACACTGCGTTTTTTGTTTTTTCCCGATTACACCTGGACCTGTCTGTACTGATACAGATGTTTACTTACATTGCTAAAGTTTTACTTTCTCCAAGTTTTCATACAAACTAATCATTTATAATAATTAGTTAAAAGTCTTGAATGAAATCATGAACTATTTAAGTAGAAAATTTACAGTTTAAGTGAATAAATCTTTAAATGAGCTGTTTTAGGCCGAACAAATTGAACTGACATGTTAATGTTTCTAGTCCATATTTATTCACCCATTATAAGTGTTTATCAAATATGGTCATGTACTTGCTCTATTTAAACTACAATTTACTATATTACTACACTTAAATTTGTTCTGTATTTGCGAGTTACTGCAATACTTTATTATTTTCACTGTGCAAGTGCCCTGCACAAGTTTAGATGACTGAGATTACTTAACTACATATAGGTCAATTTAATTATCATTAAACTGTCTTTGACTTGTAATTTTTAGCTCACCTCGACGAAGTTGAGTGAGCTTATGCTATAACCCCACGCGTCCGCGTCCGCGTCCGCGTCCGCGTCCGTGTCCGCGTCCGTGTCCGCGTCCGTGTCCGCGTCCGTGTCCGCGTCCGCGTCCGGTTAAGAAGTTTGGGGTAGCTCAGTATCTGACAAAGTACTAATGCTACAGTAACCAAACTTGCACAAGTGATTCATCTTTGGATGCTGAGATGAACCCATGCATCGGATTCAGCATCTGACCTACATTTTCCGCTTGAGTGACTTGGTTAAGAAGTTTGGGGTAGCTCAGTATCTGACAAAGTGCTAATGCTACAGTTACCAAACTGGCACAAGTGATTCATCTTTGGATGCTGAGGTGAACCCATGCATCGTATGCAGCATCTGACCTACATTTTCAGCTTGAGTGACTTGGTTAAGAAGTTTGGGGTAGCTCAGTATCTGACAAAGTACTGATGCTACAGTAACCAAACTTGCACAAGTGATTCATCTTTGGATGCTGAGGTGAACCCATGCATCAGATGCAGCATCTGACCTACATTTTCCACTTGAGTGACTTGGTTAAGAAGTTTGGGGTAGCTCAGTATCTGACAAAGTGCTAATGCTACAGTTACCAAACTGGCACAAGTGATTCATCTTTGGATGCTGAGGTGAACCCATGCATCGTATGCAGCATCTGACCTACATTTTCCGCTTGAGTGACTTGGTTAAGAAGTTTGGGGTAGCTCAGTATCTGACAAAGTACTGATGCTACAGTAACCAAACTTGCACAAGTGATTCATCTTTGGATGCTGAGGTGAACCCATGCATCGGATGCAGCATCTGACCTACATTTTCCGCTTGAGTGATTTGGATAAGAAGTTTTGGGTAGCTTAGTATCTGACAAAGTACTAATGCTACAGTAACCAAACTTGCACAAGTGATTCATCTTTGGATGCCGAGATGGACCCATGCATCTGATGCAGCATCTGACCTACTTTTTCCACTTGAGTGATTTCGCTTTTAAAAGCCAATATTGAGCAAAGTATAAGTGCTACATGTACCAAACTTGCATATTGGATGTATCTTTGATCAAACTTTCATAAAATGACCTTGACCTACTTTTTCCGCTTGAGTGATTTTGCCTTTAAAAGCCAATATTGAGCAAAGTATAAGTGCTAGATGTTCCAAACTTGCATATTAGATGTATCTTTGATCAAACTTTCATAAAATGACCTCGACCTACTTTTTCCGCTTGAGTGATTTTGCCTTGAAAAGCCAATATTGAGCAAAGTATAAGTGATACATGTACCAAACTTGCATATTGGATGTATCTTTGATCAATCTTTCATAAAATGACCTTGACCTACTTTTTCCGCTTGAGTGATTTTGCTCCATAAAGCCAATATTGAGCAAAGTATAACTGCTACATGTACCAAACTTGCATATTGGATGTATCTTTGATCAAACTTTCATAAAATGACCTTGACCTACTTTTTCTGCTTGAGTGGTTTTGCCTTTAAAAGCCAATATACATGTACTAAGAAATATGTTTGAATTGAATTTTGCTGTCACGAGGTGAGCTTCGTAATCTGTGATTACCTATGTTTATTGTTAATTTTAATAGTTTGATTTTGTAATTACTCAAGAATAACATATTTTCTTAGCTTTATTCATCTTAGTACATTGTCTGTTATGAAACTGTAAACACATAATTTCCTACACTTGGCCTTATTACATAGTCATGGTACCTACTCAGCAGAAAGCTAAGCTCTACCTATTAGTTAATTTTCCCCATTCTACATTATTCTTGTGATCTTATTTTTGAGTTAATTTTCCCCATTCTACATTATTCTTGGGATCTTATTTTTGAGTTAATTTTCCCCACTTTATATCTTTTCTTATTTCATGAACTTTATTATTTACCATTTTGAATTTAAGTACATAACTACTTTTGTAAGAGTTATCTCCCTCTTTTCATAAATTCTTGTATAAGATATCTGGTTATGAATATTTGTACTTAGGCGCCACTGTATATTGTTTATAACCTTATGTTTTATATGACATGTTATTTGTTTATTATACACATTAGTTACCATTATCATTATTATTAGACTTTTACGCTGGACTTTGAAGAATAAACACAGAAACTTTAACTTCAAGTTTGGTCATCTTTTCAGATCACTATATCACAATAGAGTGTCAACCAACCACACCCCAAAACCCGGTTGACATTTGTATGATGAGTGTGTACTGTGAGACATTGTTACCTACTTTGTATGATGAGTGTGTACTGTGAGACATTGTTACCTACTTAACTTAATTGTATTTGACTATAGTTGTACATGTGTATAAAAATAAATCTATCCGTGGATCTAGGAAGGGGAGAACACTCCAGAGATTATATATGCAACTCTTCGGTGGCTGTAGTCAATGTTGAACTTGAAATGTCTAGAGATCCTACAGTGTAATGTTTTGTTTGGATTGGCCTTAAAATAATGTCATTTCTAGACTAAGATTTACGTGGGTCACCACCAAAATGATTGCCCTCTGCATGCAACTTGACTTTGCCATTTCTGGGGATCTATGAACGTCAATCACACATACATACATACATTTACAGATTGATATCAGAAGAAAAAACAAGACCCTCAATAAACACTATAGCAATGCATGGACAGCCATACCAATATACTCAAAATCACTGGCAACAAGAAACATTGAAAATCAAAAGGTACAATTTAACAAGCTCAAATGACAATACAAACATCGATTGAACTATTCGGACCTTAAGCCGCGTTTACACTATCAAAGTTTTCTTGGTCAAAGTCCGTCAAAGAAAACTTGGTCAAAGTTTTCTTGGACAAAGTCTTCTGTTTACACTATCAAAGTTCTTTGACGACTTGTACAAGAAAATAGTAGATATGCACCAAAACAAAGATGAATCCTGCCAATATTGTAAATATTTGTCATGAAAACATTATAGTTTTTGTTTGTAATTGCTTATTGGAGTTATAACATAATATGGACACGATTTCAAGGAAATTTTCCCGTGATTTCTAAAATTATCGCAGATGAAATTCACTCAAGTTCAAGGTCATTTATTACTCCATCGCATCGTTTGTCTTTGTCTCTACATTCTTTAGTTTTAACATTTCTAAATTGCTTTTTTTTTCTTTCTTCTATACTAAAATACTACTAGTGTCATTTTGAATCTCTATTCTGATTGGTCAACTCCCGTCAAAGTCCGTCCAAATTTCAAGAAAAATAGGATGGAGTTCTATTCGGTCAAAGTCCAAGTTCTTAGACGGACTTTGATCAAAGTTTTCTTGGATCGTTTACACTATCAAAGTATGCGTCAAAAACTTTGACCAAGTTTTCATGTACAAGAAAACTTTGATAGCGTACACAGGGCTTTAAACATATAATACATTATAGATTATTTGTCGTATGAAGACAATTAGTAAAACAATTTGTGTTTTTATCCGGATTCCGTATGCACAACTCTCCCTCACTTCACAGTCCAGAGTGACGTCATCAGACCTTATTCTAGAAGTAAATAGTAAATGGTTTATTTGCAAATTATTTTTACAGAAAATATCTGTAAGAAAAGTTATTTCAAGTGTATATACATACAACAGATGTAGGGAATATGACTGATATATAGAGGGTCAAGGAGGATGTGGAGTCCGTGCTAATAGACAGGGGACTTAACTTGCTGATCAACAACTCTGGTATTAACTATAGAATGTCTCTGGACAACGTCACTGCAGACAAACTAAACACAGTATTCCAGACCAATGTTACGGGACCCATTATGGTCACAAAGGTACGGGAATTAATTTTTAAAAGACGAAAAATAAAATGGTCGCACATACACAACCCTCTGCTCCCCAGGACAATGCTTCTTACCCAACTTTCTTATTCTAGCTAGAGCTTCTATGTAGATTTTTTACTCTTTATACACAAACAACTTGTGTGACATAATGATAACGGGGGTTTATTCAATCAACTGAAAGTGTTTGCGTTTGCCGTAATTCAGAGGGAGACTCGCGCGGATCTAGTAACAACATAAATCGAAAATGGAGGCGGTTCTTGTCTATGATTTTGAGAGAAATAAACGGATTTTTAAACAATACACTGGTACTATAGTATTCCATGTTTGGGCGATCACCTACCCCTCCTTAGATCCGCGCATAGAACATTTACAGTAGGTTTTCGTTTCGCATTCCCAGTCTTATTAACTCGACGACATTATTGAAATCAAATAACTCGACTAACAAAGAGTAAAATGCCGATTTTTGAATTGTAGATGTTTGTAACGACTCAGAAATAGAGACTGCTAGGAACAATGTAGAAGACAGGTTAGGTACACACGGACTGAATCTTTTGATAAACAATGCTGGAATGAGCTACAAGAAACAGTATCTAGGCAACCTGAACAAGCGCCATCTACTGGACCAATTTGAAGTGAATGTCATCAGCCCTATATTAATAACCCAGGTTAATATTGAGTACAGTCGACCACCATAATGAGATAAACAAGATCCTGACGATAATCTCAACAGCACTCACAATAGAGCACCAAATTGAGCATGAACGGACCCCTAGCAAGCTATAGAGGTGGGACCAGGTGCCTTGGAGGAGTAAGCATACCCTGTTGGCTAGCCGCACCCGCCGTCGATGTTCATGCACGAAAATGAAAACAATATATAAAGAATACATGCACTGTCTGTGGTTTTGTCTATATAGAAAGTGCTATGGCGACCATGTCGGGGAAAAATATTCAAAACACATAATGTCAAACCCCTCGCGGGGAACCTTTTACGAGCTCCACACGTGAAGGGCATAAGTGTGACACAAATGAGATCCTTACGATAACCTCATGCTCAACAGCACTCACAATAGAGCACCAAATTGAGCATCAACGGACCCCTAGCAAGCTAGAGGTTGGACCGGGTGCCCGGGAGGAGTGAGTATTCTCTGCTGGCTAGCCGCACCCGCCGTCGATGTTCATGCACGAAAATGAAAACAATATAAAAAATACATACAGAATAATGTACTTTATGCCCACAAGGGCCCATTTTGGTCAATAAATTATCCGTGTAAAATATCAATGTAAACTTAGTGAGGTTATACTTATTTCAGCAGGAGATGAGAGCTGACAATGATAATTCGCTTATTTTCTATTCAATATGAACCCTGAGATGTGCATTTCTGAGGAATAAGTGGGTTCTAATCCTGTCAATGACATTTGTACTACGATATAAGAGATGAGATACCGGATACGTCCTGAAATCCAGTACATACTTGCCATTTGTCATTGCAAAGAGGGACAAAAAGAGGGACAAAGCATAAAAAATAGGGACAAATAGAACGCTATGCACCTTTTCATCACTATACTGTAATACTTTTAATGTCAATGATCGATGACCCAAAATCAGTTTCATTCTGGTGAAATGATCGATCATTGACATTTAAAGTTTGACGCCTGTGACAGCTGCTGTATTCAAGATATAGAATACTTTCACTTGACAACAAAGTTTCGGTTCACTCAAGTCTACCCAAAATAATATAAGACAAAATAATTGTTACTTTTGAAACCCCTAACCGACATACTCATGCTTCTAGCTTTTTCCTTCTTTTGTTTCGCTTGTGTGTTCCTTTGCTTCTCATCTTTTTTTTCCCTCTCTGTACACTGGAAAAAATGCAACGTATGATAATCATACGTTAAACGCACGTTTACCTTGAGTTCACAAACGTACGTTCAACGTAAAAAAGGGCCCGATACGTTTCACGTACGTTTCAATATTCACGTTAAACGTACGTTAACCATATGTTCATTATACGTTTGGGTCATAACATGAAGAGTAAAACGTACGTTTATTATACGTTTAGGTCATCATATAAAAAGGTACGTTCATTTAAACATGTGGTCTTTCCAAATGAATGCAAGTAATTAGAATCCAAGACTCTTTATCATGTATGTATTTCTCCATTGGAATTTTTTTGGTGTACGAAACTCAAGGTCCTTGCATGTTGTACCAAATTTTTTGTTTCCTTAATGTATCTTCTGAAATATCTTTAAGAAACAAAGTTTATTTAGGAAATGACCATCTGGGTTCTGTTCACACACAATATAAGGCAATCTTGGCTCTGAACATATGTTTTATGACAGATTAAGGCTAATCAGTTTAGCATCATTTCTTATGAGTCTGTTATATCATCTCTGTATTCTGTGATCTTTCCTTTTGCAAACATTTGCATTTCATGAAATTCCTATCTAGTTGAAAAGAATGAGTTGAAAAAGATGCATGTTTTATTACCAAAAAGTTTATTCATGATTTCATCTTCAATAACAGATAATGTTTTAACTATTCATTACTTTGATTATCTTATAATTTAATACTTAAAAGTGAAATTAAAATACTTTAATATATAAATATATAAATTAAAATTCTGTAGAAGTGTCAATAATTATACATTCAACAAAGATAAAATTAGAGTCTATAAAATTGAAGTCTATTATAGTGTCCATTTCCATTACATTTTGAACTAAGCAGATTCCATATTGAAGCAAGTTGAATGGCATCTGAAATGTAGAGATAATAAAAATAAACATACCGGTAGGTAAGAAATATATGACACTTAAACTCAGTCTGGTTATTTCATTTCAATCTAATTCAAATACTGTAAACATTTGTCTCATTGAGTTTGTCAACAATAGAACTGCCCTAAACATGATGAAGGACAAATATCTCCACTGTAGTGTTAGTCAAGGATGCAGCTTCTAGTTCCCCTGCAAAACTGACTAGTAACTTTGAACTTTGACATACAGTCAGAAATTCCCTTTGAACCTTGACCTACAGTTAGAAATTCCCTTTGAACCTTGACATACAGTTAACTTTGAACCTTGACATACAGTCAGAAATTAACTTTGAACCTTGTCAAACAGTCAGTAATTAACTTTGAACCTTGACATACAGTTAACTTTGAACCTTGACATACAGTTAGAAATTATCTTTGAACCTTGACATACAGTTAACTTTGAACCTTGACATACAGTTAGAAATTATCTTTGAACCTTGACATACAGTTAACTTTGAACCTTGACATACAGTCAGAAATTAACTTTGAACCTTGACATACAGTCAGAAATTAACTTTGAACCTTGACCTACAGTTAGAAATTCCCTTTGAACCTTGACATACAGTTAACTTTGAACCTTGACATAAATTTAAGTTTGAACCTTGACATACAGTTAAGCTTGAACCATGACATACTGTCAGAAATTATCTTTGAACCTTGACATACAGTTAACCTTGAACCATGACAAATAATCAGAAATTATCTTTGAACTTTGACTTACAGTTAACCTTTAACCTTGACATACGGTCAGAAATTAACTTTGAACCATGCCCTACAGTCTGAAATTAACTTTGAACATTGACCTACAGTTAGAAATTCCCTTTGAACCTTGACATGCATTTAACTTTGAACCATATCATACAGTTAGAAATTATCTTTGAACCTTGACATAAAGTTAACCTTGAACCATGACATACAATCAGAAATTATCTTTGAACCTTGACATACAGCTAATCTTGAACCTTGACAGAAAGTCAGAAAATAACTTTGAACCATGCCATACAGTCTGAAATTAACTTTAAACCTTGACATACAGTCAAAAATTCCAATTACAGTCAGCAGACAACAGAGCTCACAAGAGAAAGTTTATTTTTCTCTATATTAGCTTGATTTAAAAAAGCTTCATGAATTTTCAAAAAGACATGGACACACTGCAGCGATTGTATATAACAGCACAAGGGGATAATAAGTTATGTAAACACTTTAAATAAATAAAAAAGTTTCACATTTACCTGTCCATATCAACTACTGGTTCAACAAAAGTTGCACTTGTTGTTGGACGCTGGGACACACCATTAGATTGCCTATCAAAATATTGTGTTCCGAACAGTGGCTTTGGAAACCAATCATTTCTGTACAGCATAATCTCAGCCAGGGTATGTGGTCTTCTGTAACAGTTAAATCAATGAAACTCTTTTTAGCACAACAACATGTTTACAATATTACAGCAACTGTATTGTTTATGAGTTAAGTGTACTTTATTTCAGAAAATTTATTTTAACAAGAGGCCCAAGGAGGCCAAATCGCTCACCTGAGTTGCAAACAATGTTATTGGACAGTTTGAAGGAAGCCCTTGAGTATTTGCTTCCTGTAAGGTTTAAAGAAATTATGTGCTGCAGTTTCTGAGATGTCAAAATGTAAAAATTTTACGCTGGACGACAGACGGCTTGTTATCACAATAGCTCACTTAAGCTTCACCCAGGTTAGCTAAAAATGACTGTCTTACTTTTGGTCTTTATGTATATATATACAAGTATAGTTCAGATCGGTCACATGCAAATTCCCTGAATTGTGAAGCGATTGTCGGAAAATTTGCATGTGTGCCAACCAGAATTATACACCCATGAACACCAAAAGTAAGACAGTCATTACTTATATTTACAGTCTTGCTATATATAAGACATCCTTTATATGCACAAACATTGCTTATACAGAATCAGAAGTGTTCGAACGTTGGTTAATGCACCCTACTTTCAATCTTTAGAAGTGACGTCACATTAGGCAACCCGAATTATTGGAATATCATTCTACATGTAGTTGCCTGAGGCTCTGGTATTCAACATGGCAAATCTTATCATTCAAAAGTTATGCCAAAGTTTAATTTTTTTTTAGTGCGTCAAACTCCAAGGTCGAAGTCACAAGGTCAAAACTTATGGAATCATGCTGTTCACAGGAATTTTAAGATTCTAATAGATGCTGTTCACAAGGATATTAAGATTCTATGCTGTTCACAAGGATTTTAAGCCTAAGTCCACTGTGACCTTGACCTTTGACCTTGAAAATAAATAGGGTTCATCCTCTCCCCATGGGGAACATTTGTGGAAGGTTTGATGTTTCCATGATTATTCCTTTGGCTTCTCTACTGTTCACAAGGATTTTAAGCCCAAGTCCACTGTGACCTTGACTTTCGACCATTGACCTTGAAAATCAATAGGGTCCATCTTCTCCCCATGGGGAACATTTGTGGAAGGTTTGATGTCTCTATGATTATTCCTTTCGGTTCTATGCTGTTCACAAGAAAATCTGGACACACGCACCCACCCACACACCCACAGAAGTACGGCAGCGGTGCTATATATCCCCTCCGCAACAGAGTTGCGAGGGGATAATAAATGACACCTTAGGGTTATACCGTGGTGAGAATTTGTATAAAAATTTTCCCAATTTCAGAAAAATTTTGCAAATTTTCCCAAATGGGACAGGGACAGTCACCTCCCCCCCCTCCCCCCCCCAAAAAAAAAATTAAAAAGAACCCTGTAATGAAAATGTGTTCATTGTAGTTCTTTACATGTGGATACTTACGCAAAACATGTCATTGAAGTGGGAGGTAGGGTACTCCTTATTTCCATGAACATCTGTACATATTCAAGTTCTTAACTACCAGGACATCTGGACTGGAGTCTTTCCTTATAATCTATAAAAGATAAATTCAAAATACAGTGAAAAGACTTATCCTTCCACAACTTCATACAAGTATTGTTAGTTCAGTCATAAATTCTAAAATGTAATTTAAAAAGTTTAATTGTCACATCACACTGCAAGCAATCAAATGATGTCATTTGTTTGAACTTTTATCAGACTGACTCTGTGAAAGGGTAGTACTTGAAACCTTGGGCTGGGCCCTGGCGGCACCACCAATGTGTTTGTGAAACTGAATGCCCTGTCAACATCTTTGTCAGTAAAACAGTTCTAATGTAGGTCATACTCAGGGTCAAATTCTAGTTCATTCAAAAGTTTTTATTGAGTTTTTATAGAGTTATTCCCACGACGAAACAGACAAACAGGCCAAAAACTATAATATACCCCCACATCTCTGATTCTGACCAAATACGGTCTTAAAACTCATTCAATAATTATTTCTATTTGAAATATTTATAGTTTCAAATGGAATACATTTCAACCAAAGTAGATGTTGAAAAAGATAAAAATATTTTCACCAAAAAAAACCCTTATTTTTAGACCAAAATGACCTTGACCTTTCACCTCCAAAATCAATAGGGTTCTTTGTCTTGCCATAGGCAATTTCCACAATAAAATTAAAGCTGACTGTTTTGGCATTATTGCATCTGCAAGGTAAGGGAAAGAACCGACTAACAGAAGGACGGATAGACAGCACCATACCAAAATGTCTTTTATAATGATGGGCATATTTAAATTTGTGTAGGACTTTCGTACATGTATTTGCTTCCTATTGTAACAATGTAATTCTGTTGATAGTTGTGGAAATGAAAAAATAATGTATCAAAAGTATCAGATCCATTGGCACATAACTGTTCAACATCATGCCAATTTATAGTCACGGTCATAATCAAGTCACATGATCACACATTTAAAACGAAAAGAATCAAGAAAGGTTTTATCATAATAAAAATAGCAATCCAAGGAATGCTTGTGTCGCCTGCGAAGCAGATTATTATTTTTTTTTTTATTGAAAGTAGGTCAAGAATGCAGGTCAAAACTTATGGTATATATAGAAAGGTCTTGTCACAAGGAATACACATGTAAAATATGAAGGCAATATCACTAACCAATCAAAAGATATGGCCAATACTAGGGTTTTTTTTTAAGAGTAGGTCAAATATCTAAGTCAAGGTCACAAGGTCCAAAATTGTGGTATGTGCAGTAAGGTCTTGACACAAGGAATACACTTGTGAATTACTAAAGCCCTATCAGTTACCACTCAAAAGATAAAGCCAATCTTAGATTTTTTGAAAGGTAGGCCAAAAATCTAGGTCAAGGTCACAAGGTCAAACATTATGGTACATGTACATGTAGAAAGGTCTTGTCAGAAGGAATACACATGTGAAGTATCAAAGCCCTATGACTTACCAATCAAAAGATATAGCCAATCTTAAATTTTTGAAGAAGGTCAAATGTCTAGGCCAAGGTCACTAGGTAAAAATCAAATTCAAGGAATTGTGGTCCCCCGCTTTTGGGCATTTGTCTCTAAAGAAATGTTTACAGACCCCCCCCCCCCCCCCTAATTCTTTAAGTTTTCATAATATATCTCATATATTATCAACATTCTAAATATGAAAGATTAAACTCCAAGAAAAGGTTAAAGGGTCAAAACTTTTGTTTTGTAGGTATGCACATGTGAAATATTAATGTCTTATCATTTAAATTACCATCCAAAACTTATGGTCTAGGTTAAAGTTTTTAAATGTGTGTCAACTTCCAAGGACGAGATCACAAGGTCAGAATGTTGTGACCAACAGAAAGGTCTTGTCACAAGGAATACACATGTGAAAGCCCCATCACTTTCCGTTCAAAAGTTATGGTCAAGGTTAAAGTTTTTGAAAAGTATGTCAAACTGCAAGGTCAAGGTCACAAGGTCAAATATTTTGGTATCTATATATGGAAGAATCTTTTCACAATGAATACAAATGTGAAATGTCAATGCCCTATCAGTTTCCATTAAAAAGTTATGGACAAGGTTAAAGTTTTTGTGACTGACGGACGGACGGACAGACAAACCAGTTTTAATGTCCCGCGCTTTCGCGAAAGCAGAGGACAATAAAGCCTGTGTTTGTGAAACACAAATGCCCCTGGTGGCATTTTTGTTAGTGTAAACACTATTTTCTGTTAAGTACATGTATGTGAAAGGTCAAAGTCAGGGTCACTGGGTTAAAAGGTCAAAGTCAAGGTCACGAGGTAAAAAATTTTGGTATCATTGGAAAGGTCTTGTCACAAGGAATACACATGTCAAATATGAAAGCTCTACATTTGTATCACTAACCATTCAAAAGTTATGCCCAATGTTAAAGTTATTGAAAAGTGGGTCAAACGTCAAGGTCAAGGTCACAAGGTCAAACATTTTTTATATCAATGGAAAGGTCCTGTCACAAGGAATACACATGTCAAATATAAAAGCCCTATCACTTCCCATTCAGAAGTTATGTCCAATATTATAGTTTTTTGGACAAACAGCCGAACAGGCAAAAACTATATGCCCCCTTTAAATCTTTGATTCCGGGGGCATAAAATTATAGTATGTGTAGAAAGGTCTTGTCAAAAGATATACATTTGTGAAATATCAAAGTCATATCACTTACCAATCAAAAGATATAGCCAATCAATTTTTTTTAAAGTAGGTCAAATATCTAGGTCAAGGTCACTACGTCAAAAATTATGGTATGTGTAGATAGGTCTTGTCACAAGGAATACACATATGAAATGTCAAAGCCCTATCACTTACCAATTTAAAGTTCTGGGCTGTGACACCCTTAGTGTGACAGACAGACAGACGGACGGACAGCTCACTACAGACATTTGAAAATTGCAAAAATTTCTCCATGGCCTTCACTTTTGAGAATACATAAAAGGCAGTGGCTCCAGATATGAACATTCGTAACTGTGGAGCTGTGTCTCCGCGTACGAACGCGTATCGTAGTTAGCTTCTGCATAGGTTAGGTTTTTTTTTCATCTTATGTTCAAATCTTATCTTTTTTTGTGACATATTCGCAAAAGCGAACAAGTAAAAAGCAGTTGCATCTACATGTACATATTTGTTATCTTCTCGCAACTTTCAAAAACTTCAACTTCTGCTTGAGCGATGGAAAATCACTACTCACGTTAGCTGACAAGTACGTGTCTATTACTGATCACTATAATGATTGAGAGCAAAGAAAATACTTAATTACTGAGTATGCAGAATAAGCTCATATATCGTCGGAAACCCTTACTTCGTGGTAACCGGAAGTCTGTGGTATTCGGAAAACTCGCGATATCTTGTATGCAAATAAGCCTATGACGTCATTTCTATGCTGCCGGTGACCTAAATTTATCAACAAATACAACTGTCAACAGAACTAGAACTAGAAAGGTTTCTTGTTGCGGTTGCAACAAGAGTGTCTTCCTCCTATACAATTTTTGGTTTGGAAATATGAAGGACGTCACATTACATGTATTTATATTATATATTTAAGTTTTCAAATAGCAGTAACATTAAATTTTCAAACCGATAATTGTTGGTGAGCAACCATTTGATTTTGGGGTGGGGGGCAGGAATTCTATTGCCAGCCGGTAAAATTTTTTCAGCAATTTTCTGAGCAGGCCATTTTTTTCAGCCATTACCAGAGTCGGAGAAAAATTTTCGCCGGTTCTTCGGGCCGGATTTAAACAAATTGTCAAATGTTGTGAATGTCTGTGTAAGTTAAACTCCCCGCTGTTACAGAGTATGAGTTAATAACCGTTCCTTCAGATGTCTCTTTGCAATTAGCGAATTTCAGAAAGATTGTATGATGTTTAAATAGAACCTTTTCTAGATTTGTGTGCCTATGCGTATTAGGTCTCTGGTAGATACAGCTATGTGAACAGTTTGTATTTATATTAATTAATTTTTTGACTTTAAATTGTCTGGCACAAAGGACCAGCAAAAATTTCCATATCATGCAATGTATCCTTACTTTTGCATGGTCCGGGAAAAAAAAAATTGCCGGCCCTTTGGGCCGGAATATTTTTTTCAGCATTTTTCAGAGCCGGGATTTTTTTTTTTTTTTTGGCAAATTCTTCCTGCCCCCTTCCCCCATAAAAAAGGCGAGCTCGTAGCTGTAGAACCAATTTTCTTGAGAAGAGAAATGGTAATAACAAGTTACGTTCAATATATATATATAAATACTATACCATGAGGTTCTCGCTGTGCAGGTTCAAATTTGGACCCCCCCCCCTTCCCTTTTTTCAAAGTTTATTTTGAATTTCCATCATGGCGACATCGTTCAATATAAACAGAACTGTTTTCGAAAAACGAGGGGAGGGAAGAATGTTGGAGAAATTGTTCATCAATTTGTAAATAAACCAACCGAAAATTATGTTCGAACGTTTGCTAGAATTAGAAATTAAACTTGATGTTCAAAATATAGTTATTGAAGTTTAGAAACAGGTTTGTAGGTTAGAAATCGGAATCAAACTACCACTTTTTGTGTGTAAATTCTGGTTTGTAGCTGATCTCTTCTAAGTTAATCAACTGTTTTAAAATCAAATTGTGTATATCGAAATGTATTTATGAAATGCATATTCATCATTGCCGTGAAATCGGAATTTGAAAATCTCAACACTGCTTTTCTCGAGTCGGACTCGGACTACCAATTTTAGTGTGCGCCCGATCTGTTGGCGTGAAGGTGTATCGAAATACCCAACTCAAAATTTCGATGCTTATATCTTTTCAACAGTAAGAGATAGGAAAAATCAGAAAGACTAAATAAGACAGATAAATGGATAAAAAATAATAATATTGAAATTTGTAGGAAACTTCATAAGCTTAATTTTTGTTTACTATTATAAGCAAAAAAGTGTCTTCCTCCTATGAACTTCTGAATTTGGAAATATGAAGGACGGTGAAGGACGTCATCGTAATAAATCATTACAGTGTGCATCTAGCATTTCATATCTTGCATGGCTGTCGACTTTCAAAAAGAATGGAAATTGTAGATAGCAAAATACGAGATATTTAAGGTTACAAATAGCAAAACATGAAATTTTCGGTCCTTTTGAGTAATTCGACGCTCCCGTCAAATATTTGAATCTACTAAAAAACATGATAAAATAAATAACAGAGACCAAAAATAAAAAAGACCAATCTAGCTTTTACTCCAAACGTAACGTTGGAGAACTTTCATTGTCCTAGCTTACAGGGTTCTTGAGAAATCGCTGATCCAATTTTCCACGGTTACGAAAACAATAGGTCTTCCGACGGAAGTCGGAAGACCTAATAATGGGCAGAAAACAGGTAATGTATTCAAAATAAAACAAGACCCTCCATAAAATCAACATATTTAGTAAGGCAAGTTCATATGACACCTACAAACCCTCATTTCTTGGTCAATTCAGTGATGTAAACAAATGTCGGCCATTGAGTTGCTACAAATCAAGGTCAATGTCACTAAAGACACATGATTTGAATACGCTTCTAAGGCCAAGGGTAAAAAAATACTATTTTATGGTACCAATTTTCTTATGGCTTTGATACGATTAATGACGTTGTGGAAGTTTTTCGTGAGTTGCATGTATAACAAACAGACTATGAATGATAGAAACTGCTTGACAACGGTGTTGAAATACAGCCTTTGGACATGATTAATGGAAAGGGTGTTTTAAATATCATAAGGGGAAGAGGGGGGGATAAAGGAGGAAAAGGGGATGGGTTTAATTGATTTTTTTTTCAGAATAGAGGGGATATGCTGAATTTTTTTTTTGCATGTCAATTTAATCTAATATGTGTGTATATCTATAAACATTATTTAAAAAATCAAAAAATGACAATTCTCAAATCGCTGGGCCAAGTGGGATGAATCTAGCAAATTCTTCAAATCAACCAGATGATTCTGAGCCAATGGAAATCTCGGAAGATGAGAAATGTTGTAGATGTGGAAAATTCACGCCTGATGAAGTTCGGAAAAGCAGTGTCATTATTTTCACAAAGTGGGCCCAATGTGATGTGTGTAGCAGGGATCATTTTGGGGCGCGATTTTGCGAGATTCTCGCATCTTTTTCTCAAAACTCGCATCGATTTTAATTGGATGCGAGAATTCTCGCACACATCAACATCGAGTCTTTTTTGTTCCAAGGTTTTTGTATGCATTATATGTCCGTGAGATCGAAAATAAAATGACAGTGTCGTGTCTACCCATTGACTGACCTCTTTTTAAAGTTAAAATGACATGATAATTTTACGGACGAACGCATACACAAGTACAAAGTACCTGTACGTAAATAAGATACGTATTAAAGTGGACGTTGGAGATTTAAATAAGGCGCAGAAAAGGATAAAAAACATGTTGGAGAAAAATCAATATTGTATCATAATAGAAAAAACCTCTGGATGAGCAGATTCCTACGTTACAACGTAAATACAAGAGCTAGATTTAAAAGCCGAAAATGGACACGGTCACCGTAGAATAATGTGCACCAGGATGCAGCGAGTTGCCGATTTAACGGACCGTTTTTGATCGGAATGGGACTATGTTCCCTGTCCTGTAAATTGTCCAACTGATGAGTTCGACTTCTTTCCCCTTTTACGAGAATTATTACTGATCGGTGTCATACTACGCTCCGTCTACGACGTGCTTATGTACTGGGTGACGAATACCCATGACGTTGTAGAGAACGCCAAGCTAATTACTTTGTATGTCCAGCAATATACCTGTCACATGTATAATAAGCATTTACTGGTTTGTTTTGAAAATTGATTAACTGGTCACTACAATCAGCGTAATGCGTAACGTAATACACAACTGGCGATTTTGTACTTCATCTGGAGAAATCTGGAGGATTTTGGTTTTCGTCGGGAGGACTAGCTATTTTCGATCGGGAGGATCCTTGTTTCGTCGGGAAATTTCGTCCTCTTGCTAGGGAACTGTTCACATGCGTGTGCATCAGTTATACCTTATATGTCATGATATAATATTTATATAGATAAAAGAATAGAATATTGATGACGTGTTCATGGCGTCTTATTTTCACAAATCAAACTCCTAAATACCTCAGAAAATGACCCTTGATGCAAAGAAAATAAAACAGGGTATACAGTGTACGTTAAGAACTGTACATACTATAATTAGAACATATTTCAGATATTCTCTCATTGCTTTTCAAATTCTCTCATTCAATTAAAACGAGTGAGAGAATTCTCTCATGCATAGCAGCAGCCAGAATAATCCCTGGTGTAGGCATTGGGTCCACTTAAAATACTGTGACAAACTGATTGCTGTTGAATTTAAGTGCATCCATTGTAAATGAATAAATGTAATATGTTAGCAGTGCCAAATTCTGTGATAATTTTGCTGACGTTATGTTACTTCTCTTCGTGTGCTATTATATAGCCTATATTAAATCTAATTTAATTTTATTTAAATATATTAAACATGTTAATAAAATCTTTATTACTGTTAAAGCAACTCTTTCTCATTGTTGACTGGATGATTCTATATACGATAAACGTAATAATAGCATTGGTTTGGCCTAACATCCGGTACCACGGAATTACATTCATGGCCGCCCTGTTACACATGTTTGACCCAGTTGCATTTCAGGCGCCGATTTCCTAGTTATTGACTGTAGACAATCAAACAAGTACTTGTTTAGGTAAAGATATATCTCATCTATGCAATCATAAAATGATAAAGATGGATGCAGTAATTTTAATGACGTCTACACTGTTTACATCCTTAATACCACGGAGTTTGGGTATTCGAGGATACCTCGAAATAATTACAAAAAAAACCCAACTTCTTTCTCTGTTATGGACACATCACCCGAGTAACGTGACACGTCACAGGCAAATCAGAAACTTATTCGTACACTGAGACATAGGTCTAAACTTTTAAAGATACGGAACGCTCGTAATCTGGAGCCACTGCCTACATAAAACACAAGCTCTTAAGAGAATTTGACAGACTGTAAAGTGTGTCAGACACCTGTGGTTTTATTTTCCCCATTATGAAAAATGGTTATATTCCATCTGAATTATAATAACGTCCTCCACCTTGTTAATGATCGATTATATTTATCAATATCTAAAGTCAGAACAAATTCGAACTAAAATTTCATGGATATAGTACTGTAATATCTACACATAGGAACATAGGAAGACGTTAATTACCATATTGATCTAAACAATGTGACATTACGTTAAGTTATCCAGGTACTGCATCTGGAACTGTAAAGTTGACCGTAAAAACTTCTTTATCTTTGATTTGCAGCTTCTACACTTCGCTCTGGCCATTTTGTCGTCTGCTTCGCGCACGTGCTACTTCGCGCCGTTCTGTTTCGCTACGTAGAAGCAGGGACGTATATAAATATATATATATATATACGTCTCTGGTAGAAGACAGGGGTGATTTGAGAAGTGGCATTTGATAGTTTCAGTAAAGAATGAAGACTTAACTAATAGAACTATGGCGAATCAAAATAAATGTTAGAGTGGGATCTTGCCCCCCTTCATCCAGTGGCGGATTCAGCCGGGGGGGCGAACACCCCCCCCCCCCCCGGCAGTACCCAAAGAAGGGGCACTTAAGACATGCTTTTGGAAGCATTAAACTACTGTTTTCGTAATAAATCTATGAAACTAGTCAGAAATGGCCCCAAAACACCTCAGAAACCACCGATTTGAGTAAATTTTCCAAAAATTTCTCGGGGATAGATAGTCATGTCCATTGTCTGTACGTGGACGTACGCACGTTTCGGAAACAACCTACATTGAATCATGTTCATATCGAATTTTCTTTATCTGAGGGATGAATCGGGAACTTTATATCCTATGCAAGGCATATTTAACACACATATTTCTTGACCAAATCTTCGATGAGCCTCCTATAAAACTTTCATTTTTAGCTCGACTGCACTTTAGTGCAAAAGAGCTATTGCAATACCCCCGGCGTCGGCGTCCGCGTCGGCGTCCGCGTCCGCGTCGGCGTCGGCGTCGTCCGAACTAGATGATAAGGTAAATGTTAAGATTACACATTTACCTTTCCTATATTCATATTCTGTTGGGTTTTTTTGTTGCAAATGTTTAATTATACATCATTTAATATATCCAGATGAGGATATAGCCCCTGGGGTTGGGATTTTTGAAATTATTTCAAATGATAAGGTAAATGTTGAGATGATAAGGTAAATGTTAAGATAGCAATAAAGTCCTTAAAAGCCAATATTGAGCAAAGTATAAGTGCTACATGTACCAAACTTACATATTTGATGTATCTTTGATCAAACTTTCAAAAAATGACCTTGACCTACTTTTTTCCGCTTGAATGATTTTGCCTTTAAAAGCCAATATTGAGCAAAGTATAAGTGCTACATGTACCAAACTTACATATTTGATGTATCTTTGATCAAACTTTCAAAAAATGACCTTGACCTACTTTTTTCCGCTTGAATGATTTTGCCTTTAAAAGCCAATATTGAGCAAAGTATAAGTGCTACATGTACCAAACTTACATATTTGATGTATCTTTGATCAAACTTTCAAAAAATGACCTTGACCTACTTTTTTCCGCTAGAATGATTTTGCCTTTAAAAGCCAATATTGAGCAAAGTATAAGTGCTACATGTACCAAACTTACATATTGGATGTATCTTTGATCAAACTTTCATAAAATGACCTTGACCTACTTTTTTCCGCTAGAATGATTTTGCCTTTAAAAGCCAATATTGAGCAAAGTATAAGTGCTACATGTACCAAACTTACATATTTGATGTATCTTTGATCAAACTTTCAAAAAATGACCTTGACCTACTTTTTTCCGCTTGAATGATTTTGCCTTTAAAAGCCAATATTGAGCAAAGTATAAGTGCTACATGTACCAAACTTACAGATTTGATGTATCTTTGATCAAACTTTCAAAAAATGACCTTGACCTACTTTTTTCCGCTTGAATGATTTTGCCTTTAAAAGCCAATATTGAGCAAAGTATAAGTGCTACATGTACCAAACTTGCATATTGGATGTATCTTTGATCACACTTTCATAAAATGACCTTGACCTACTTTTTCCGCTTGAATGATTTTACCTTTAAAAGCCAATATTGAGAAAAGTATAAGTGCTACATGCACCAGACTTGCATATTGGATGCATCTTGTGTTAGACTATTGAAATATGACCTTGACCTACTTTTTCTGCTTGAATGATTTACCTTTAAAAGCCAATATTGAGAAAAGTATAAGTGCTACATGCACCAGACTTGCATATTGGATGCATCTTGGGTTAGACTATTGAAATATGACCTTGACCTATTTTTTCCGCTTCAGTGATTTTGCTTTAAATTGGCAATATTGAGCTTACTATAAGTGCTACATGCACCAGACTTGTAATTTATAACTTTAAATTTTTTATGTGACTTGATATATGTTGTTGCCTGAGAAAGGGAGTTTTAAATAAATTGGCTGTCATGAGAGATATTATGCTATGCAGTCGAGCATTAGGTGACTCTGGCAACTATTTTTTTAAATCTAAATTTGAGGCCGTGATCAATCTTTTTAAAATGAACAATTGAGATTGTTTTGGCCATATTTAAACCGGCTACCTCCAAGAATTTTGAAAAGATAAAAAATGCATGTTTTTCTTTATTTTTAGAATCGAAGTTATCGTGATTACATTTATGGTTAAGCCCCTAGGTAAATAAAAAATATAATAATGATAGAACTGCCAAGAAATAATTAAACCTTTCAATCTGGATGATGCAGGGAATGGGGCACCCGTGATCTCTAGTTTGTCAAGGAAATTTATCATTTACAAGGGAATTTTGTAAAGGGTCTGTACGGGGCCGAAATTCGGTAAAAAGAGGTACTATTCCCCAATTTTAGACCTAAAAATTCCCAGTTCAATCATTCTCCAAAACGAGAAATTCATTTCCAATGTACGTATCTGATTTAACTGAAAGGAAAACGAAAGTAGAACAAACATGCTCTAGGAGGGATTCAAAATATAGACAATTGATATGATAAGGGATAATTTGCATAACTGTATCTTTTTGTTGTTTGAAGTTTATTTCCCAATTTAGATTAAAATGTTGCAAAATTTCATCGGCCCAGGCCCCTGACATCAGGGGCTAGAAAAAAACCCTGTAATTACTCATTTTCTTTACCTTTATACAAATATTAACAAACAAGCGCGGATCTAGAGTGGTTAGGGGGGTCAAGTCCTGCCTGGAATTTGCATAAAATGCTGATTTTTTTAGTTTTACGACAATTTATATATGGCTGGACACCCCTCCCTCCCATGGGCTGACCTCTCTGCCCTTTCAAAACTTCTCCTGATCCGCCCGTTTCTTTAAAAAGTCCTGAACATGTTGACTTCTGCATGCCGTGCAAGAACAGTACAGCATCAGAACATTTCGAAAATTTTCTAATATATTCTATATAAATAATAATTATTGTTACTGATATTGACTGAATCATGCGCGCCAAATCCCTTTTAAATTCAGTTCAAATACGCTTCAGATGCCACCAAATTGCTTCATTTTTTCAAAATTTTCTCGGGGGAGGCCCCCCGAACCCCCACCAATTGGAGGGGGAAACCCCCTCCCATACCCTCCCCCACTCGGGCCTTTGGGCCTCGCATGTGATTTCCATAATAATTGTATGTGACCCCCCGGCAATTGGGGTTCTTGATCCGCCCCTGTCATACCTTTGATTTCTTTCTTTCTTTCTGTTTGGGCACCCGGCAACCCTCTATTGGCCCAGTTGGCTGTATTGATGTTACATTTATTGCGGGGAACTCATTCGCCAACTGCCCGTTCCAGAGTACTCTGGCCAGCCCGTTCTCCTTTGGGGTGCTTCATAGCCTCTTGAACTTGAAGGTTTACCTTCACCTGCCTTACGCTTGATCTGCTACTGCTCTGCTGACGGTACTATGTATGTATCGGGATAACCACACCTTTATAGTCAGAATTTACCCTATTTACCCTATACCATTATCTACCACAATTCGTGGGTGCACCTACCTAAAGGTGGAATATACGAACCACGACAACAACATGGCTGGAGTCATGTAGGCCTGAGTTAATTTATATGAACAGAAGGTAGATAACAGGCTGGCATGATTAAAGCATAACATCTTGACATAGAATAACATTTATAGAAAGAGAGAAAATAGGTATTTATATGTAATTTAAGTTCACTCATGCATTTTGACTCAACAAATTATGAGGATGGAATCTAAAAATAAACATCTGTACTTTCGTTTTACATTATGTAGCGAAAAGCTGATAACAGTACTTTTTTGTATATTGCTATTTTACTATTGGGCCCCAGAGCCCCCCACCCTTTCCCCAGCTGGTAGTGCCTTAAATCTCCCACCCCTGAATAATTTTAGGACACCCCCCTCTCCCAATTTACAACACAAAATACAAAACATGTGAGGGGGTGGACAGCTAGGGTGAAAGGGAGGGGACAGGAGGAGGGGGAGAGGGGAAGGAAGGAGGGGGGAGGAGAGGAAGGGGACTGGGAGGAGGGAGAAAAGGAGGAGGGAGGGGAAAGGTTTAAAGGAAGGGTGAAAAGGAGGGGGGTAAGGGGGTGGGAGGGGGGAGAAAGGAACTCCCTTGTCCCCCCATATGTAGAATATACGTTGCTCACATGTTTGTACAAACGTATGTTAAACGTATGTTTTCTTGAACTTATGTTTCATAACGTATGTTTAACGTACGTTTGTCGTATGTTCACAGACGTACGTTAAACATATGTTTAAAAAATCATACGGTAAACATACGTTTAACGTATGTTTAACTCACGTTTAGGCAAACGTATGTTTAACGTATGTTGCATTTTTTCCTGTGTATTTCATCGTAATTTAACATTATGAATTTTAATTCAATATTATGGTTTTATCTCAGAGAGAAAGGAGGGGAGTATCTATTAAACTATTTTTGAAGGGGAGGACAACAATAAATTTTGGCAAAAATTATTATGAAAAACTCCCACCAATGGATCAGCATGTGTTCTGAAATTTTTTCGATAGAAGTGTATTTTCGACAGGAGAAAGGGTGGTCAGCTAATAAGGGTCTACATATAGTTAATGAAAAAAAAAGCCTAGAAAATAAGCATTTTTAACACATGCAGATACCCAATTAACAGATTCTTGGAAATGATCTCTAGACATTAAAATGCAAGAAGCAAATAAGTAAACGCAATTTGATAGCAAAAAAAAAAAAAACAATTTGAAAAACAATTTGATAGCAAAAAAAAAAAAAACCAACAAAAAACAAAAACAACAAACAACAAAAAACAAACAAAAAACAAAAACCAAACAAACAAACAAAAAACAAACAAATAAAAAACAACCAAGAAACAAACAAACAAAAAATGTTAAGCAAAAAGCAGTAAGATATACTGCTGATTTATGAAATCATTTTCAGACATTTTTACCTCTTCTGAAGAAGGCAGCGTCACAGCACGAGGACAAGTCGTTGAGTACAAGTCGTGCCGCCGTCATTAACATATCATCTATACTAGGGTCCATAGAAGAAAACACATCAGGTGGTTTACATGGATATCGTCCATCGAAGGTTTGTCATAAATAGCTCAAATTAACGTTCGTCTATTCAATTGCAACTTGCACACTGATCAACTGTGGAGAAAAGACTGCATCATGGGTCTTTACTTTACAGTCTATTTCGTTAAAGCACTGAGATTCAAATGTTTCTTCTTAGGTAAAGACGGTTCCCTTGCCTATAATTAGGACGCTTATCATGTTTGTAAACATGATAATGTTTCTCAAAATGTTCAGTAAGATTTTTAAATTGTTCATTTTAGGCGGCATTGAACATGTTCACGAAGAGCCTGAGTGTAGAGTTACGTGAACACGGAATCCTAGCTGCGGCTTTACATCCTGGCTGGGTACGTACAGATATGGGTGGTCCGAGAGCCACGCTCGGAGAGGAGGAAAGCATCCGAGGATGTCTGAATGTTATAGCCGGACTGACAGAAGAAAAGAGCGGGAAAATGATCGCCTTTGACGGGCGGGTTATACCATGGTGATTTGTCCAAAATTGAAATGTAAACAATACATGCTTTGTCTCAAACTCTACATAAATGAATATCAATCGTATATTGAGTCGTGTGTAAGATTTCGAATACATTTAAGGTTGTTGCGAATTGTTACAATCATGAACAAGTGATTAATATCAAGTCAAAATATACCTCAAATCTTTTTTTTATGGTGCTCATCTATTGATTGAATGTGAGTCTGTGTATTTTGTTTTTGTTAATTTTGAATTTTCTGACTTGATAATTTATATGATTTTAGCTGAAATAAATATTAACACATTTTGTCACAGTGTTGATTGAATGCATTTACATAAAATGAAACGGCAACTGTACTGGAAGCAAAACCTTTGACTTGCCTTCAATCGCGATGGATAAGGAATTTGACCAAACCTGGCATAAACCATTGGTGTATTCAAGATCATCTAGCAAGATTGCAATTTCATTTTTATCCGTTCTGTGGGCCAAGATTGGCGTTCATGATTAGAATTCGATGACACATTTTCGACTACTTTAAAAGTGATAAACAAGTGAGACAAACATCAAACCATCAGAAGATAGGACGTTATGTACACCAGAATCATCTATAAACAAGAACAACAAAACATAAACACACAACGACATTGCTATTGCAGATACATGAAACCAAAACATAAATAACAAAACAATAACACAAACTATATTTTAAAAAATAAAAACATAAAAAAAACACCCCACGGAAACAGTAAGATACTGGAAATTAAAACGTAAATACAACGGCAACGCTTAACAACAATACAATGACAATGCAAAGATACAAGTGGTTTGGAACCAAAATAAAAAATCCCACATACTCATATATATACATGTATCTTGGTGATATCGTTAGTTTAAACATTTTATTTCAGTTAAGAGAAAGGAGATTGGACCACAACATGAACAACATTATGTCAAGCCCTCTTCCTCTTATCGATGTGTGGACCACAACATTAACAACATTATGTCAAGCCCTCTCCCTGTTATCGATGTGTGTGGGCCACAACATTATGCCAAAACCCCTGTCTGTTATCGATGTGTGGTTGTATTGTGGATTAAATTGTGTGTGTAAATGTTTTGCTTTGAAGTATTTAAACACTTCAAAACAAAATACTTGTGTTATCGTCATTTGGCTTTGTCTGTGTAAAGTACCTTGGTGTTGTCGCTGTGTGGTTGTTGTGGTTTTAAATTATTTTACGTAGTTTTAAATCTTAGTGTAGTTGTGTGCTTGTTTTAAACCAAAACATATCCACACATTTAATACCAAAACATAAGCAGACAACACAATTTGAAGCTCTTCAATCAAAAACATAACCACACAATGACATCACCGAGATACCTTAAACCAAAACACAACCACACAATGACATCACCGAGATACCTTAAACCAAAACATAACCACACAACATCACCGAGATGCCTTAAACCAAAACATAACCACACAACGACATCACCGAGGTACCTTAAACCAAAACATAACCACACAATGACATCACCGAGATACCTTAAACCAAAACATAACCACACAACGACATCACCGAGATACCTTAACCCAAAACACAATCACACAACGACATCACCGATATACCTTAACCCAAAACATAACCACACAACGACATCACCGAGATACCTTAAACCAAAACACAACCACACAATGACATCACCGAGATACCTTATACCAAAACAATACCAAAACATAACCACGTAACGAGATACCTTAAACCAAAACATAACCACACAAATACATCACCGAGATACCTTAAACCAAAACATAACCACACAAATACATCAACGAGATACCTTAAACCAAAACATAACCACACAAATACATCACCGAGATACCTTAAATCAAAACATAACCACACAATGACATCACCGAGATACCTTAAACCAAAACACAACCACACAATGACATCACCGAGATACCTTAACCCAAAACACAATCACACAATGACATCGCCGAGATACCTTAAACCAAAACATAACCACACAACGACATCACCGAGATACCTTAACCCAAAACACAATCACACAACGACATCACCGATATACCTTAAACCAAAACATAACCACACAAATACATCACCGAGATACCTTAAATCAAAACATAACCACACAATGACATCACCGAGATACCTTAAACCAAAACACAACCACACAATGACATCACCGAGATACCTTAACCCAAAACACAAACACACAATGACATCGCCGAGATACCTTAAACCAAAACATAAACACACAACGACATCACCAAGATAACTTAAACCAAAACATTGAACCACTGTATATTTAATGATGGTAGGAAGGATTGGGATCACTCATGCAAAAAAGTAGGTCACATGCATCATCCTAGTATTGAGGAAGTTCTACCGTCGATATGGGGAACCGAGGAAGTTCTACCGTCGATATGGGGAACCGAGGAAGTTCTACGGTCGATATGGGGAATTCGTCATACACTATGATGTCCCACTCTCCAGAATGGTGGATGATATTCTGTCTTAGACCACTTGAACATCTAACCACCGAATATACTTGGAAGTAACCGGATGTGACAATGCTACCGAATTGAAGCGACGGATGTTGCATGCAAACAGGAGATGCTGACTCTTCCTGGGCACCTCGTCTCACTCCCATATTGGGAGTTCGCTTCTTTTCATATGGCGAATGTTTTTCTTTGTTTGCTTTGGTTCCTGTTTTTATCCTGATTTTGTATGACTTCGGTTTATGATTTTCTGAATTATCGATTTTGTACTGTGTATTGGGATATGGTCATTATCCATTTTGTCATGTATCGAAATAAACACCCCTAATGGAACATTTGTGTAAGTTTTGTACATAAAAAATAAATAAATGTAGTTGTAACCGTGGAATCACTCATGCGGAAAAAAGGTCATTTGCATCCTACGTAACACGCATCCTTCAAATTCGACATCCCCTAATGAACCATTTGTAAAGTTTTGATAGTTCACGATAACACTTTTAGTATGTCCAAAAATGAATGTAAATCACTCATGTGGACAAAGTAGGTCCATTGCAGCCTCCGCAGCATGCATTCAAAGGAAAAAGTTTGGTTGCCGTTGCACTTATAGTTTGTCGAGATTTTTTTTTTGCCCCTTTCGGTTAAGTGAAACCACTCATGCGGAAAAAGTAGGTCAGATGCAGCACCCAAAGCATGCATTTGAGTCAGCATCCCAAGATGATGACAAAGTGGTGCAAGTTTGGTAAAATGTGAAACATTATTTAAAGCCCTACCACTTACGGTTCAAGAGATTTAGCCAAGTTTAAAGTAGGTCAAATTTCAAGTTCAAGGCAACTTTGTCAAAGGCCATGGTCTAGATCTTGTCGTAAGCAATCTATTCTACATATGATGGGTCATCTCAAGATACATGCAAATGTACACATACAAAATATGAAAGCTTAAAATATTACACTGACGCGGGCAGAATGACGGGTAGACGGACAGACGTACGACACAAATACTGTATGGCCCCATGGTCAAAAGACCGGAGCATAAAAATCATGAAATATTTATCAGATGGATTTTTTTGTGCTATCATTATATTTAGCAGCACAGTTGCCTGCAATGTCACCTCCAAGTGAAAAAGTTATACTATTCTCCATGGAAGTATCAAAGATGTACACGCAGCAGATCGGGACAACCAGGAATTTTCCAACTCACCAGACTGAATCCTCCGCCTTTTAAGTACAGTTATTTTTTATGCCATGCCCCCGGAATCAAAGATTCGGGGGCATATAGTTTTTGGCCTGTCCGTCTGTTTGTCTATCTGTCTGTCTGTTTGTCCGAAAAACTTTAACATTGGACATAACTTTTGAATGGGAAGTGATAGGGCTTTCATATTTCACATGTGTATTCCTTGTGACAAGAACTTTCCATTGATACCAAAAGTTTTGACCTTGTGACCTCGACCTTGACCTTTGACCTACTTTTCAAAAACTTTAACATTTGGCATAACTTTTAAATGGGAAGTGATAGGGCTTTCATATATCACATGTGTATTCCTTGTGACAAGACCTTTCCATTGATACCAAAAATTTTGACCTTGTTACCTTGACCTTTGACCTACTTTTCAAAAAACTTTAACATTGAGCATAACTTTTGAATGGTAGTGGTAGGGCTTTCATATTTCACATGTGTATTCATTGTGACAAAACCTTTCCATTGATACCAATTTTTTTACCTCCTGATCTTGACCTTTGATCCCTGCTACCCTGACCTTGACCTTTCACATACATGTACTTAACAGAAAATAGTGTTTATACTAACAAAGATGCCACCGGGGGCATTCGTGTTTCACAAACACAGGCTTTATTAAAATAGCAATCCAAGGAATGCTGGTGTAGCCTGCGAATCGGAACGTGGATCAAATGTGTAGGCCAAGGTCACTTGGTTAAAAATTATTGGTATCAGTAGAAAAGTCTTGTCAAATGAAATTCACTTGTGAAATATCAGACCTCTTACTTAATTTTCAGAAAAGAGCGTCAATCATCTAGTTCAAGGTTCAAGGTGATTACGTCAAAATTTTGGTAACAAAACCAAGGTCTCATCTCATTATAAAACATGTGTGAAATATTAAAGAGGTATCACTTACCAATCAAAATATTAAGCAAGTCTTAAATTTCTTTGAAAAGAAGGTCAAATATCTAGGTCAAGGTCACTGAATAAAAAATTATGGTATGTGTAGAGAGGTCTTGTCACGAGGAATACACGTGGAATATTAATAGCCATTCTCTGTAAGGACCAAAATCGTTCGGCACGGCATGTCATGGATTTTGATGATTTTCGGTAAAATGGGTATATATTAAGTACTGACCATGAAAATAACACTTTTCAGCCAATGTGACCTCTGGTTGCCATGGTAACGAGGTCATTCTATTTATAGCACTTTTGGGACCATGAAATAAGTCAGCTCCGGAGACTTCGTTGCCATGGATACCACTGTAACAGCTTGTTCATCTTTATATAATCTATTCTTCCTTACTTCCATTCTTACTTAGTACACTTAGATATGTGATATTTATTACAGGAACCTTATTGTATTAAGCCAAAATAAGTCAAAATGAAGCGAAAAATATAGGTGAAAATAAGGGCCAATTTAGTGTGTTTTTGACCATTTTCAATCTTAAATATCACAAAAGGCACCAATAGGAGACTAGTGATTTTCATCAATGGAAATGTATGTTTATTGACAAATAAAATAAACGAAAAATTGGAGTGGGTATTTAAGAATTTTACCTAAATTCTGTCGTCAAAGACCGTTGCCATGGCAACATTAGACCTTTTTGCTTGTTTCATATTATCTTTGAAATTTATTTTATTCCTCTTTAGAGCTACATAAGATTGTCAAAATGTATGCATGTATAGATATGACTTAAATCTTTTACATAAGAACAATTAAAATGTTCAAGGTCATTGGCTTGATGTTCAAGGTCATTTATACTTTGAGACTCAAATTTTGCATAAAATATTGATTTTTAAATTTTTTTGTTACCGATTTTAGTGATTTTTTTATTTAAATATTTTCATAGGTCATATACATTATGAAAGCACATGAATATAACAAAGACAAATTTTAGAATTTATTGAATTGTCGCAATTCAATAGGAAAATATTTTCCCGTCAATAAACAAGAAAAATACAGATTTCGTCCCTTTTATATCAAAATACTCACCAAGAATTTAGATATTCGAAGATGTGAAGAAACGTAATCAATAGTTCTAAGAAATAAGTGATACATTAATCATTTTATGGCAAATAACTGTTAAGTTCAATATTTCAAGGTTTCTAAAATATTGACACCTTCATTTTATGAAAAATCAGGATTTTTCGTCAAATCTGGTCACTTAAACTTTAATGACCTTGAAAATTCAGTGGGTGACCTTGAAATATTTTCAAGGTCCTTTTTATATCAAAACGCCTCTGATAGATGTATACATGAACTTCTGTTCCAATATCATTCGTAGATAGTTTGATAGAGGTTGTGTTTAAATTCATCATATTGAAACCTTTCAGCCGATTGTTGCCATAGCAACTAAATTTGATACTGCTTTTCATATAAAAGGACAAATTAGCCCAATTGATTTTTTATATTCATGTAGAGTTCAAAGACGATACTAATTGGATAACTAGAATTTGGACTTCAAAAATTGGTGCTTTTATGAAATTTTCAACCTTGTAAAACAGTAAAAACATGCAAAAAAGGGTTTTTGAGTGCCCAAAACAAAGCCTTTTGATACCCTGTTTTGGCCCAATTTTTCATCTTGTATACATAAGGCATCCGAGATGAATGTAAAAAACTTTACAAATATGCATAATAAATAGGATTAAAAGAAAATAACCAAAGCAATTTAAGATTTAAAATGTACCTGTTTCCATGGTAACGAAGCCTACAAATATGCCTTGTCCTATAGATTTTCCCGATTTTTGAAACTTCAGACACGGTTACCATGGCAACGACAACTTTTTAGGAAAAACTGGGGTTGATTTACATACTAGTACTTCATATTGAACTTCCATACCAAAAATCTCAAAAATCCATGACATGCCGTGCCAACATGTTTTGAAATTCTTTGGTTCTTACAGAGAATTGCTGTTAAAGCCCTATCAATTGCCATTCAAAAGTTATGGGCTGTGACAACCAGAGTGTGTTAGACAGACGGACGGACAGAAGGACAACGGACAAAGTGATCCCTAAGTGACAGTAAGTGTCGTTACATGTATGCTTCGCAGGCGACACACAATCAATCAATCATTTATTTCTCATAAACCAATGTTTACAATGGTATAGAGTTTTCATAATTTTAAAGATATATATATTATACAATGCTGGGCAGTCGCAAATGTCAAGGTTATATCCATGCTAAAAATACACACACATGTACAAAATCATACGGGGTTCATGATACCCCCCCCCCCCGAACACACACACACACACACACTTTACAATTGTATTGTTATATATAATTACTGTAGGATTCTGGAAAAGAAACTCACAAAAACACCATGGAATTTACAACAGTAGGAAATAATTTCTTCATAATTCATTGAATTAATTATCTCAAAGCAACTAGATAGTGAAAAATGAAAGTAAATGAAGACCTAGCTGATTGATTTAATGTATTCATTTCCGTGTGTATGAATCGGTATCAGTTTTACCAACTGTCTGATTCTCCCTCCGCTACTGTACTAGTACATAGCTGCTCCGGTGTTGCGGAAGAAAATTCACGTATTTGTTTTCCCGCGCAATGTCAGATGGAGATCTACGTCAACTTGACATTGACAACAACAGCTGCAAAATACAGTACTAACAGAACCAGATTTATTATCTTAATGTGACATTGAAGCCTCTTAACATTGTAAATATTCGTTTATAAGACTATTCATCCACTAAACCATATTATGCACGTGCTTTGTCGAGCACATTCCGAATTTACCTGTGAATGCAAGTTCAGTTTTTTTTTTATATAAACTGATAAATACGTTGTATATTGGACTTCAGTTGAAATTGATTAAAGGCTGTATCACAGGAGCTAGTCACACTGAAGGGACGAGCGATACTTTGCTGTGTATATTCTCCATATAGCAAAATATTGATTCTCTGTTGCGCTGTAACTACACAGGAGCCTGAATTTTCATTCATAAATAAATGCTCCTTGGTATTTTAAAGTACTCGTCCTTATGTTTTCTTACACGGTATTTATGAATGAAAATTCAGGCTTCTGTGACTGTATTTTCTTTTATGCTAGTCCCTTCTGAATCCACAAAAAATAAAAAGACGTCTTTTGGAATGTGATTATACTGTGATAACCTACAATGGATCCAGGAATTATGTTCCATAATGCACGTTAGCTGTAGTATCTGATTTCTAAATTCTAATTTCTAAAAAAAAGAATTATAAAATGATAAAGAAGTAGGTGCGGTAACCTGCCATATTGGCCCTATTTTCAAAGTTGTTCATATATCCATAATATTCTAGTCTATAAAATGTCAAACGTATGGTGAATCGATATCAGGAAACCTTATTTTGATTTTACAGTCCTATACTGAATAATACGTCGCTAAACCCATTGAAATCATTGAAAATATCAATAAGTGAGCAAAATTTCAATAGAAATTGATGAAATTAAGTATATTGACAGGGCCGTCGCTAGGGCTGATTTGGGGCCGATGTTCGGCCCCATTCCCAATGCAAAATAGCATCTTTTTTTCCCAAGTTACATGTAGGCTCTAAAAATTCCCAATTATGTATGGTCTTTGTTTGATATATTGTATCATCCCCGTCATAACGCCAAACTCGCATACCGCCATCCGTCACTGATGTAAAGGTACAAACAAGCTTTAATCCCCCGATAATTACCACTAAACAAGGTACATTTAATTATCCAGGAATAATTAGGCGTTCTCTTATACAAATAAATTATATGTTTTTTAATAAACACTGTCTCAGGTAAGATATTTATCTAAAGAGTTTGATTGTCACGTACATATTTGACTGCGCGGTCTAAATTTTCATTAAATGACGATGATATGCGCCCTTTGCAGCAGGGTCACTGCCCGGTGTTGGGAAAAAAGCAAACAAATCAACATTCTGTGAAGTCATTTATACAATCAATTTTTGTTGACGAGATTCGCTACCGCACCGCGTGTAGCATTAAAAGACAAGGGCAAGTACAGACAAAATTGACAAGCTATTTACCACATTATTGGTATTCATGTTTTCAATATTTGTAATGAAAAAAATCTGATTCACTATTCACAAATTTTATTGATGTAATCAGTAAACGGTATACCACCGAACCTGTTTTACCGCCAAATTCTAGAAATACGAAAGACGGCAGTATAACGAGGAGAAGTGCATATTCAACTGTCATGTAGCCAGAATAAAGGGTTAAAATTAAATTTTATTTCAGTGGTAAACTTCCCAATTTTGCTCAAAATGCCGCTGTTTTTCCCAATTTGAAAGGCCCCAGCCCCTTTCCCAAAATACCCTGCGACAGCCCTGATTGATCCAGGCCTTGCCCATGATAATTTTTGTACCAATCGATGGATTTCTGATAGGCCTTTACATTTGCATAAAAAATATTGTGGGCGAGGCCTGGATCATAGATGAATTTTAAAGATTTGTATGTAAAATATGATGATTTTCCTTTGTTTTGCGTCATTCAGGGCAAATGACGTCAGAACATGACGTCATACATCACGCGCATGACGTTATGAGGGCTCAGAGTTATGATGACATATTTTCTCAAACATTCAAAATTGCAAAAAGTGATGATTAATAGATTGTTTATCAAAAGCATTTTTCATCAAAATTATAGGGCCGATATAAGAGCTAGGTTAGCAAACCTAGTCCTTTTATTATGCTCCCCGAAAAATTTCATGGGAGCATATAGTCGCTGTCCTGTCAGTCTGTCCATCCGAGCTCATATCTCCTAAACCCTACATTAGAATTTGATCATATTTCACACAAATGTTCATTAGGATATATCCTTTGGGACAAAGGTCACTCAAGGTTAATTGACAAAGGTCAAGGTGAATGTATATACAAAGTATATATAGAGGCTGCCTATCAGAATTTCATCATTGAGCCCTAAGGTGTTTATCAGGATAGCTCCTTCAGGACCAAGGTCACATAAGGTCAACCATCTAAGGTCAAGGTAATTTCCAGGCTAAAAAAAGCTTTTATTGCAAAATTTTTTTTGAATCATAATGGAAAAATGCATAATCTTTCACATATGTTATGGGTTTTGAGACTTGTGTGCCCGAAATGGGGAAGGGGTTTACACCTAACTGAAGGTGAATGTGTATACAATGTGTGTATATATAGGCTGTTTATGAGAATGTCATCATATATACCTGAAACATTGTTTATTAGGATAGACCCTTCAAGACAAAGGTCACTTAAGGTCATTCATAACAGAGCTGTTGAAATATTTTCAAATGAACCGGTCATTTGGACTCGAACTTGTCCTGAATCAACCAGTCTGACAGGATTTTAACTGGTCTGACAAAAAGATAACTGCGGTATCTACTATATACAAATGTACTATGAAATACTCAGTTTGATTAATTAAAGTACAATTGTCGTTGAATTGAATTATCAATGCATTATCCTGTTTTCAGACTGAGTCATATATATTGTTTAAGAATTGTGCCGTCTATCTGCTTGTCAAAATGTTCTGTCCGTTTGGCACCATTCGGGACCTTTTTATGTTATCAAAAAAGAATGAATACCGTAATTTTGTTAAAGGTTTTTCGTCTCATGGCATGAATTGTGGCAACTACTCTGTGGAATTTGTCAGGATAGAATTGCTGATACGATTTATAATTGCAAATTTTCCTCAAAATTACAAACAAGAATGTTCCATACCCTGGCCAAGACATCCCTTTGGAAAAAAATGTACAAGTCTGACTCTCCATTTTTATGCCCCCGGAATCACAGATTCGGGGGCATATAGTTTTTGGCCTGTCCGTCTGTTTGTCTGTCTGTCTGTCTGTTTGTCTGTTTGTCTGTTTGTCCGAACTAAAAACTTTAACATTGGGCATAACTTTTGAATGGTAAGTGATAGGGCTTTCATATTTCACATGTGTATTCCTTGTGACAAGACCTTTCCATTGATACCAACATCTTTGACCTCGTGACTTGACCTTGACCTTTGACCTACTTTTCAAAAACTTTAACATTGGGCATAACTTTTGAATGGTAAGTGATAGGGCTTTCATATTTCACATGTGTATTCCTTGTGACAAGACCATTCCATTGATACCAACATTTTTGACCTCGTGACCTTGACCTTTGACCTACTTTTCAAAAACTTTAACATTGGGGATAACTTTTGAATGGTAAGTGATAGGGCTTTCATATTTCACATGTGTATTCCTTGTGACAAGACCTTTCCATTGATATCAAAAGTTTTGTCCTCGTGACCTTGACCTTTGACCTACTTTTCAAAAACTTTAACATTGGGGATAACTTTTGAATAGTAAGTGATAGGGCTTTCATATTTCACATGTGTATTCCTTGTGAGAAGTGCAAAAAGTTTTGACTTCATCACCTTGACTTTGACCTTTCACGTACTCAACAGAAAATGGCGTTTATACTAACAAAGATGCCACCGGGGGCATTCGTGTTTCACAAACACAGGCTTTATCAAACTTTTATTTAGAAAGCTTTACAGATTACATAATTTGTAGCTCCCATTACATGTACTGTAAGTATGCGTAAAATCTTGTCCATTTTGATGTACTATTACAAAACAACTTTCTGATGATCCGTTGTCGATGATCTATTGGACAACACTTAGACATTGATTTGAATTTTTTTTTTAGATACAAAGTAGAGAAGGGAATTTAATTGCGCCATTACAATCTGAGGTCGACAATGTCACTCCATGACCTCCATTACAATATCATGTTTGGAAATCAATATGTCTCCTATTGTTTGAAGACATAGCCTTATTCATTTTAAATGGACAATACTTACTAAGATATAAACAGGAAATAAATAAAAAAAACCCCAAAATGTTTCCCTCAGAATTTTTACTGGTCATTTGGGCCCATGAGCTGTCGTTACCAACCTGAGTTATTTCAAATTTTATCCAGTTTTGCCGGTCAGACCGGTTCATTTCAACATCTCAGCATGAAGATCAAGGTCATTTGCATTCCCATGTGTAAATTGGAAAAATTAATCAAAAATCTACTTCAGTTCAGAATGGTATGAAATTTTGAGCTTTTAAGGTATTCAATGGGTATAATGAAGGAAATTATGCCAAAGACATTGAAATTAATTTATCTTTCTGTGTCATATGATATTTTAACAACTTTCGTACTAGATCCTCAGTAGATATCAAAATAAGAAATATTTTGAAAGGGTCATTTTAGGAGTTATCTCCCCTGGTTGAAAAATATTAAGAAATAAATTAATTGCAGAAAAACTAATCAGTGAACTTTTGATTTTTCAGCGAAATTTGATGAAACATATTTTTTAGAAATTTTTGACCATTGTTCTGTTGAAAATTTTAGGAAAAATTAATTTTTTCCCATAGAGTTCAATGTAAACGATAAGGGCCCGTAACCCTTTAAGTAAACAATGATAGAATTGGTAAAATATTTTCAATTAATTTTTAGCTCTACTGGTCTCAGACCAGTCGAGCTTATGCGATCACCCTTTGTCCGGCGTCCGTCCGTCTGTCCGTCTGTCCGTCTGTCCGTCTGTCCGTCTGTCCGTAAACAATTCTTGTCCAGACAACTCCTCTGAAACTGTTAGAGATAGAAACTTAATTCTTTTTGTATTTTACTTGGTCCATGGTCTAGTTGTGCACCTGACATTCAGTTTCAGTCCCTGACTCCCAGGGTCTTAGAAAATGGGCGTGGTCATTAAATTCTATGTAATTTTGTCCGGATAGCTCTTCTATCACTATAAATGATAGAGACATAATTCTTTTTGCAATATGATGGGTCTGTAGTCTAGTTGTGCACCTGATATTTTGTTTGAGCCAATGACCCCCAGGGTCTTAGAAAAGGGTGTGGCCATTTTCTTTTATATTATTCCATATAATCTTATGCTTACAGCGCTGACATTATAAATAATGGAGACTAAATTCTTTATGCAATATGATGGGTCTGTAATCTCGTTGTCCACCTCATATTTTGTTTGAGTCTCTGACCCCAAGGGTCTTAGAAAATGGGTGTGGTTGTTTTCTCTCTATTAAACTACATGTGATCTCATATGATAGCTAATTTCCCAGAATTTATGGATAATAGTTAATTGATTTATTCCAAAATATTATCGGTTTGCAGTTTAGATGTCATTACAGTATTTTACTTCAGTCCCTGTTCCCTAGGATTCTGGAAAATGGGTATATGGCTATTTTCTCTTACCCTATCTACATGCATTTAGAGTACATAAGTGACAGAAACTATAAATAAACAAAGATATTGCAATTTTACAATATTATCATAGATGAGTCTGTAATTTAGTTTTTCTCATATTTTATTTGGGACCTGACCCAGGATTTTATCTTCAATTCTATAGAAACGCTAGGGGATAGTTTCGGAATTTCCTCTGATCAATCAATCTACATGAAAATCTTTTCTATAGTGTTTATACAGTGCAAGAAAGATATCAAATAGTCAAAATGCATGTATTTCTCACTTATTTTTTATTTGTTTAACATGTTTAAGGTGTAAGATTTTTGGGGAGAGTAGTGAGAATTTTTGTTGCAAGAGTAAGAATGTCCGAAGTGATCACAGTCTTGAGCTGTGCTTTCTGTTAAATGGGAACACCAGAATCACAAAGATTGATCATTTTATCAAATAAAATAGCAATAATGCATCCTTCACATTGCCAAATGAAAGGAATATTGTGCTTGTGTAAGCTTTTTTTTTTTTGGGGGGGGGGGGGGGGAGGGGGGAGGTAACTAGAATGTCCTAAGTGATCACTGAGACTTGAGCTGTGCTTTCTGTTAAATGGGAACACCAGAATCACAAAGATTGATCATTTTATCAAATAAAATAGCAATAATGCATCCTTCACATTGCCAAATGAAAGGAATATTGTGCTTGTGTAAGCTTTTTTTTTTGGGGGGGGGGGAGAGGGGGGAGGTAACTCTTACATCTTTCTTTCTTCTTATAAATTCCTCCACTGCTTGGAGTACCACCCCCAATGGGATGTAACTAAAACTGTGTGGTTTGATAAAATTTTTCATAATGTTTACATTAAAGCAAGTGACACATGTTTTAATAGAAGATAATATAACAAGAGATGCCTTATTGGCATATCTACTATGTGTTAATCAAATTTAAAAAAAAATTAAAATAAAATACTAAAAAAAATCATTTGTAAAAGCCGACTCATACAAAAATATTTCAACCCAGGAAAACTTCTACCAAAATTTTCCTTTATTGCCATTTGACAATATTATCATAGATGAGTCTGAAATTTAGTTTTTCTCATATTTTATTTGGGGCCTGACCCAGGATTTTATCTTCAATTCTATAGAAACGCTAGGGGATAGTTTCGGAATTTCCTCTGATCAATCAATCAACTTCAAAATCTTTTCTATTATGTTTATACAGTGCAAGAAAGATAACAAACAATCAAAATGCATGTATTTCTTACTTATTTTTTAATTGTTTAAGGTGTAAGATTTTTAGAGAGAGTAGTGAGAATTTTTGTTGCAAGAGTAGAATGTCCTAAGTGATCACGGACTTGAGCTGTGCTTTCTGATAAATGGAAACACCAGAATCACAAAGATTGATCATTTTATCAAATAAAATAGCAATAATGCATCCTTAACATTGCCAAATGAAAGGTGCTTGTGTAAGTTATAGAAGTTGAATTTGTAACAGGAGAGGGAGAGATGTGACTGTACCGGGAATCGAACCCGAGATCTTCTGCTATCAAGGCAGACGCTCTTACCAACTGAGCTATCTGGGCACGATGCCCGTTCCTGCCACACTCCTCTTTACCAATTTTTCAGGTTTCCATGCACTGGAAACCTCACACAAAACTCCACTTCACCTTGAGTCATTTAGTTAAGTGGTGCCAATTCTGTAACAGGAGAGGAAAAGATGTGACCGAACCGTGAATTGAACCCGAGACCTTCTGCTATCTGGGCAGACGCTCTTACCAACTGAGCTATCTGGGTACGATACCTGTTCCTGACATAAATTAATGGTAATAAACTACTGTTTCAGGCCTTTTTGTCAATTGGACCTCGAGTCATTTTGTCCTTTTAAAATTTGACCAATCAAAAACATCATTTCAACCTCATGCAGATTTTGAAATATTTTTCTGAACTGGGATATATGGTAGAAATGTTTTCTATAGAGGATCAAATATTTCATACCGGTAAGTAAAAATATTTTGTATTTTATTTTAATAATTAGCTTCTGTCTACATTAATACCACATTCGTCCTAAAAGTTCATGTTCTTCGTTCAATATTCTATTTACATTGTTTTACATTTACTAAATAAATAGCCTAAAACCTTTTTAGGTTTTAGAACAAAATGGCCGATACTTTTAAAATTTCACTCGGTAGGCCACATGTCCTATTATATTTAATTTCAATCTGAAACTGCATGCCTGATTACTTGATCTAAGTATTTTCACTGGTCAGTATAAGAAAGAAGGAAATATCTCTATAGAGTATCCTATGCAATACTATTTCAGCTCAAATGAGAGGTTATTTATGCCTTTAGTCTTAATTTTATCAAAGGGCATATAGAGGTAGGTCTGTCTGTTTCCATCCGACTGTCAGTATATCATTCCATTCAACTAAATTCTGATGAAAGGGTATAAGATAATAGAGCTGTCATATATTGCATGTCTATGAACCTTGAGAAGGCTCATCTTTTGGAGCCAAATTTTTAACCTTTGACCCCATCACTGACCTTTGACCCACATTTTTTGAAAAATAAAAACATCTGTTATTTTAGTTTTGATACATATGGTATGTTATACATGTTGTATATACACGTTTTTAGTAATTCTCTCACATTCTAGAGAAATCTAAGGCACGGTCCATTTGATATTCTTGGGGGGGGGGACTCCGTTTTTTTCAAAAAAAAAAATTTTGATGAAAAAAATTAATTAGGAATTGATGGATATGCATTGGCATGTGGTTGTTGGTTCTAATAAAAAAAAACTTGATACACATTTATCCCGCCTCTGGCAAATTTCTTGCAATCTGATTGGTCGAGAAGAACCAAATATTATGTTGTATTATTTTACTAACAGAATATTATTTTGATATCCTGCTTCTACTAAGATGCTTTATGCTTTTGACGTCACCAAAATGCTTTAGAATATGTTGACGTAACATACACAAACCAAAAGCGATTCAGCAGGATAAATTTGTTATAGAGTGTTTTACAGGGGGGATACAGAAATATATTGGGTCGATGAAAAAAGTGGTATTAGGCAAGGTGAAGTCCAGCATTCATTCTCTTGAGTGTATATGTACAAATCAACCAGGAGAGCTTCAGTCTCATCAGAGACTTCTGGTTACATCATAACTATGTTGTGATTTTAGGTCCCAGGATTCCATAAGTGGGTGCCCCAATTACCTCTCATTATCCATTGAATACCTTAAGTTTTTTTGCATTGATGAGAAATTGTGTACAGAAAAGGTGGGAGGGGGTGTATTACACATTACTTTATGCAGATAATTAATTTGTTCAAACTTCACTAACTGTTTTTCATGATGTGGGCTTTTAGACAAAAGTCTTCATTGTTACATTAGTGTTTAAGTCAAGGTCATTTATGATCATTTCTGAAAGGTTAAAACTCAGAAAATCATACTTTTGGTATCAAAGTTATTGTGTAAGGGTAGCATCCATCAGATTTACTGATTTTGTCTTTATCTACTATGCGATTGAACAAAAATCTGTGGTGTGAAATTTCTAAATTTTACTATGCTTTTTGCCTTTTAGAAAGATTTTAATTTTGTTTTAAAGTATGCATGTGTGCAATGATATTTAGTCATGTAGAGTAAATATTTTCTGGTAGGCTAAGTTGCACTTATAGATTTATTGAAATAAATGACTGCGGATGCAAGTTTAGTTATACATGTACATGATATTAACAATATTAATGATTCTTTAACACTCTAACTATAGGCAATAATGGAGCCAACACAGAGGAGATTTTACCTGTGTGTAGATACCAGCTGTGATTTCAAGACCTCTGTACGGACAGAGATGGATAGACACATAGCATCAGCACACGCCCAAGTTACACACCTACGAAGTGGACCACCATCCAGGGGTAGACATTTGTCAACAACTCTTAGTAATACACATTCAGGTATGGTCTTTAATATTAGTCACATGCATAGCAATAGTGACTTATAGGGATCTCTTTATCCAGACTGCCTGTCTGTCAATCATTTTGTCTGGTAAACTTTTGTCTTGTGTTGATTAGTTTCTCCATCTCTCTGTTATTAACTTTTTTCACTTCATTCATACTGAATTAACTTCCTTCAAGCTAAACTTCAAGGTCAAACAGACTCTAGTGTTACGTTTCCAACTGCATAGAATTTAAAAGAAACCTTACAAGAAGCAAGTACTTCAGGTTTTCTATCAAGTTAGTGTTTTTCGTGCCAGTATGTCGACAAATATGGCCGCCAAGGACTCAGATTGGCTGACACAACTTAGATTTCACATCTGCTGCCAGCTGCACAGAATTTCACAAAGCCTAACAGGAAGCAAGTACTCAAGGTCCTATACCAGCTGATCACTCAACAAATATGGCTGCAGAAGGCTCTGATTGGCTGAAACACATTTTCGACTTCTCAAAGACAAATGCACAGATTTTCACAAAACTTTTCAGGAAGCAACTACTTAAGGTCTTCTCCTAAGTTTTTAGTCCCCTACCGGCAACGCCGAAGGGGACTCTTAGTTTCCTCTCAGTCTGTCTGTCTGTCCGTCCGTCCGTCCGTCTGTCCGTCTGTCCGTCTGTCCCATTTTCAGTTTTCCGGACTTTTTTTCGCTGTTGTTGCATATATTGAACTTATTAGCTCACCTCGACGAAGTTGAGTGAGCTTATGCTATACCCCCACGCGTCCGCGTCCGCGTCCTCGTCCGCGTCCGCGTCCGTGTCCGCGTCCGCGTCCGGTTAAGAAGTTTGGGGTAGCTCAGTATCTGACAAAGTACTGATGCTACAGTAACCAAACTTGCACAAGTGATTCATCTTTGGATGCTGAGGTGAACCCATGCATCAGATGCAGCATCTGACCTACATTTTCCGCTTGAGTGACTTGGTTAAGAAGTTTGGGGTAGCCCAGTATCTGACAAAGTACTAATGCTACAGTAACCAAACTGGCACAAGTGATTCATCTTTGGATGCCGAGATGGACCCATGCATCGGATGCAGCATCTGACCTACTTTTTCCATTTCAGTGATTTCGCTTTTAAAAGCCAATATTGAGCAAAGTATAAGTGCTACATGTACCAAACTTGCATATTGGATGTATCTTTGATCAAACTTTCATAAAATGACCTTGACCTACTTTTTCCGCTTGAGTGATTTTGCCTTTAAAAGCCAATATTGAGCAAAGTATAAGTGCTAGATGTTCCAAACTTGCTTATTAGATGTATCTTTGATCAAACTTTCATAAAATGACCTCGACCTACTTTTTCCGCTTGAGTGGTTTTGCCTTTAAAAGCCAATATTGAGCAAAGTATAAGTGCTACATGTACCAAACTTGCTTATTAGATGTATCTTTGATCAAACTTTCATAAAATGACCTTGACCTACTTTTTCCGCTTGAGTGATTTTGCCTTTAAAAGCCAATATTGAGCAAAGTATAAGTGCTAGATGTTCCAAACTTGCTTATTAGATGTATCTTTGATCAAACTTTCATAAAATGACCTCGACCTACTTTTTCCGCTTGAGTGGTTTTGCCTTTAAAAGCCAATATTGAGCAAAGTATAAGTGAGACATGTACCAAACTTGCATATTGGATGTATCTTTTATCAATCTTTCATAAAATGACCTTGACCTACTTTTTCCGCTTGAGTGATTTTGATCTATAAAGCCAATATTGAGCAAAGTATAACTGCCTAATGTACCAAACTTTCATATTGGATGTATCTTTGATCAAACTTTCATAAAATGACCTTGACCTACTTTTTCCGCTTGAGTGATTTTGATCTATAAAGCCAATATTGAGCAAAGTATAACTGCTACATGTACCAAACTTGCATATTGGATGTATCTTTGATCAAACTTTCATAAAATGACCTTGACCTACTTTTTCTGCTTGAGTGATTTTGCCTTTAAAAGCCAATATACATGTACTAAGAAATATGTTTGAATTGAATTTTGCTGCCACGAGGTGAGCTTCGTAATCTGTGATTACCTATGTTTTTTGGTATGTGGATATATCTCAATGGGATACAGATCAAGTTTGAGTTTGCTTTCAATTGACCTAATTTTACAAGAGTTATGGCCCTTGGACTAAGCAAATTTTATGAAAGTTTCAGTTTTTCGGACTTTTTTCTGCTGTTGTTGCATATATTGAACTCATTTTTGGTATGTGGATATATCTCAATGGGATACAGACCAAGTTTGAGTTTGCTTTCGATTGACCTAATTTTACAAGAGTTATGGCCCTTGGACTTAGCAAATTTTATGAAAATTTCAGTTTTCTGGACTTTTTTCTGCTGTTGTTGCATATATTGAACTCCTTTTTGGTATGTGGATATAATCTTAATGGGATACAGATCAAATTTGAGTTTGCTTTTGATTGACCTAATTTTACAAGAGTTATGGCCATTGGACTTAGCAAATTTTATGAAAATTTTCAGTTTTCCGGACTTTTTTCCGCTGTTTTTGCATATATTGAACATATTTTTGGTATGTGGATATATCTAAATGGGATACAGACCAAGTTTGAGTTTGCTTTCGATTGACATAATTTTACAAGAGTTATGGCCCTTGGACTTAGCAAATTTTATGAAAATTTCATTTTCTGGACTTTTTTCTGCTGTTGTTACATATATTGAACTCATTTTTGGTATGTGGATATATCTATCTCAATGGGATACAGATCAAGTTTGAGTTTGCTTTAGATTCACCTATTTTTACAAGAGTTATGGCCCTTGGACTTAGCAAATTTTATGAAATTAATTTCAGTTTTACGGACTTTTCTTTGGTTCTGTTGCAAATAATGCACTGATTTTTGGTAAACGAATACATCTCAGTGTGATACAGACCAATTTTGAGTTTGATTTCCATTGACCTATTTTTACAAGAGTTTTGGCCCTTGGACTTAGCAAATTTCATGAAATTTTCAGTTTTCCGGACTTTTTCATGCCTATTATTGCAGATAATGAGCTGATTTTTTGTATGTGAATACATTATAGTGTGATGCAGATTTGAGTTTAATTTAGATTAACTAATTTTCATAAGATTTATGGCCCTTGGACTTAGCAAATTTCGTGAATTCAGTTTCCCAGACTTTTCTTGGCTGTTGTTGCAGAAGAAGAACTGATGAACAGAGATGCAAGTCATAAATTTATGCCGCCGGTAGGGGACTTATATCGCACAGCGATCATTGCATTTTTGTTTTTCATGCTGATTTATTTACACACATGACCTGCATCAAGGGATCTGATTTGCTGACACATTTTAGACTTTTGCTTCACAAAATTTCCCGAAACCTTACTGGGAGCAATCACTCAAGGTCTTTTATCAAATTTGTGTTTTTCAAGCCAATATGTCTACAAATATGGCCATTGAGGGTTCTGATTGGCTGACATAATTTTGACTTCTCTGCAACCGCTGTACAGAACTTCACAAAACCTCACAGGAAGCAAGTACTGAAAGTCCTCTACCAAGTTTGTGTTTACTGTGCTGATCGATTAACAAATGTGGCTGCTGAGGGTCATCAGGTCCAACAAATCGTTTATTGCCTTTGTCCCCCAGTCAGTAATTGTATAATGTTGCCTGCAAAACAAGAGCAACATACATGTATAGGAATACATGTAGGTATTTATATAGTTACAATTGCAACGAAGATGCTATTTTCTTATTATAACCAAAGAAGAAAATTTCAATTCACCTCTGACAGGCTTCAAAATTGGTTTTTGGCTTAGGAAATGGTACAAAAATTATGTCAATTACCCTTTCTAGATAGCGTGTGTCACTATTACATGTGCCCCATGCACAAATTTTGACCATAACTATATCTAAATTTGATTTTCTTTCTAATAGATCAATGTACGTCAAGCGTGGATTTGACAGAAGTTATGGCGGACAATCTCTGAGCCAATCAGATTCGCCTTACTCTCTAGACAGCGGCTATGAGTGGGCGGGGCATGGAAAGGAAATACTGGCTCTTGATCATTTCCATTAATTTTAGCTTGCTTTAGCCATTGTCATATATCTTTTCCCATTTTCAACTTCGTCTCTGCAGCTGCTGATCAGAATTTCCTGAAAATTTACAGAAAGCAAGTAGTAAAAGTCCTCTACCAAGTTTTTGTTATTGGAGCAATTTGTTAAACAGGGCTCTGACTGGTTGACACATTTTCCAATTTCTCCTCAATCTCTGCACAGAATTTTACGAAACATTATAGGAAGCATTAGCAAGTACTAATGCAGGGGTCATCCTAGGGGGCGACTGGGGCGAAATAGTCACTTTTTGTGTGAAGACTTCGCCCCAATTTCTTCCGGGGGAGAAGTTTGAGTCGCCCTAAATTTTATCCTCACACCCTGCAGCTAGCAGATTATCTCAAAACGGCAAGCGGTAGGAAATTCTCAGCGGGTTACTTATTATTTTGTTTGCATAATGCTCACGGGAAGTGGGTCCGCTAACCAGGTGTTTAATAGTGACAAGTAATACTCTGGTCGATGTGACTTTGTCAAATAATATACGTTAGTAAATGTAGTAGTCTATATCACGTCAACTTTAGGCAATTTTCTCATGTTTATTCCTCGGACATTGCCGCGCGATGTAATTGTCGCCGATTAGACGTACATGTATTTTTTTTAGAACGTTAGAAAAAATATCCTCCGTGTTTCATTTTCGATCGTTGATTTCCGTGTTTCATTTTTGATCGTTGATTAAATATACAACATTAATTTTATTGAATTTCAATTGTCCTGTAAAACGTTCACACTACACGATAAATCTCTGCGCGCCCCGTATTTTCGTCACGGAGTCACGATACATCTTCGAGTCTACTACATCCCAACTTTTTTTTCCCGCCTTGTACTGTTGTAAATAAATTCGTAAGAAAATTGTACCATTTGAAGATATACATGTAGAGTTATACTGACCACGTGCCGACACGCGTCGTGGTGCTAACAATTATAAGTTTGTTTACTTTCCTTCTCGGTCTCCGCTCTTTCTATAAACAGCATATAATATTGTGCGAATTTTAAAATAATTATGCCGAACATTATCAAGAAGTCATTGAAATATTTCCGAGTCTTTATTCATAATGACGTTTGCGATGTAAGAAGTTAGAAGGGACCGCCGACAACTGCTGATGAATCCTATGATCTACGGATAAAAGAATGTACCCGAGTACATAATTTGTTCAAGCATTGTTGTCTACAACACTTTGTCCGATGTTAGATTCCGCTTCATCTGGACTTGACCTCCGGTACAGTATATGTCGGAATATTGACGTACTCGACGGACCCATTTTGGCGCAAACGACAATCGGAGAAACGGGGGGGGGGGGGTTGATTTACCTATCCTATTTGGATAGAAAACAACTATTTCCCAGTAATAATAACAATGGAAATATTTTCTATCAAGAAACAAACCTTCCCCACTACAGAATAAATGATGGGAATACACACGATTTACTTAATGAGAAAATAGAGGGGGGGGGAGGGTTAATGCTTTACACATATAAAGGGTACCCTTGAAAAATTACAGAGAATTTTAATATGGTTAATTATACTCTACCTACATTTGTTCATTGCCACTTTTTGGAGACCAAATTGTCTGAGAAACATGTATTTTTCATTTAGATTATAAATATTTAATTTTCTGAAAAACTTTTGTTTAATCATGAATGTTGTATTTAGATAGATTTTAACATGCACGCATAAGGAACATGTAAATTAACTGACAACAGTGTGCATTACATTAAATTTTGCGACTTTGTTCCACTTCTCCCTGTTTCCCCACCACTTCTCCCTACTTTGAGCTGAGGGAGAAGTGAAGTCTCCCTAAAATTTTGGTCTAGGATGACCCCTGTAATGTCCTCTACCAATTTGTGTTTTATGGAGCCAATCTGTCTGGAAAATAGTGTTTCTTGATCTACATATCATAAGTAGATTGTTCCCAATCAAAGAGGGATTCCCCTGGAGTTTTGTTATGCCCCCCTTCGAAGAAGAGGGGACATACAGGTTTGCCGCTGTCGGTCGGTCGGTCGGTCGGTCGGTCGGTCGGTCTGTCGGTCGGTCCGCGACATCAGTTTCCGTTCAATATCTCTGGAATGGATTCACATATTGAAATGAAATTTTGTATACAGACACATCAAACAAAAATCTAGGTCAAGTTCATATTTGGGTCCGATCAAAAAAATTTTGACAGAGTTATGCCCCTTGCATTTCGAAAAATACCAAAATTTCAGGGTTTCCGTTCAATAATATCTCTTGAGTGGAGTTACATATTGAAATGAAATTTTGTATACAGACACATCAAACAAAAATCTAGGTCAAGTTCATATTTGGGTCCGATCAAAAAATTTTTGACAGAGTTATGCCCCTTGCATTTCGAAAAACACCAAAATTTCAGGGTTTCCGTTCAATATCTCATGAATGGAGTTACATATTGAAATGAAATTTTGTATACAGACACATCAAACAAAAATCTAGGTCAAGTTCATATTTGGGTCCGATAAAAAAAAATTTGACAGAGCTATGCCCCTTGCATTTCGAAAAATACCAAAATTTCAGGGTTTCCGTTCAATATCTCTGGAATGGATTCACATATTGAAATGAAATTTTGTATACAGACACATCAAACAAAAATCTAGGTCAAATTTATATTTGGGTCCGATCAAAAAAAATTTGACAGAGTTATGCCCCGTGCATTTTGAAAAATACCAAAATTTTAGGGTTTCCGTTCAATATCTCATGAATGGAGTTACATATTGAAATGAAATTTTGTATACAGACACATCAAACAAAAATCTAGGTCAAGTTCATATTTGGGTCCGATCAAAACAATTTTGACAGAGTTATGCCCCTTGCACTTGGAAAAATACCAAAATTTCAGGGTTTCCGTTCAATATCTCTTGAATGGAGTTAAATATTGAAATGAAATTTTGTATACAGACACATCAAACAAAAATCTAGGTCAAGTTCATATTTGGGTCCGATCAAAAAAATTTTGACAGAGTTATGCCCCTTGCATTTCAAAAAATACCAAAATTTCAGGGTTTCCGTTCAATATCTCTGGAATGGAGTTACATATTGAAATGATATTTTGTATACAGACACATCAAATGAAAATCCAAGTCAAGTTTGTATTAAGGTCCGATTGAAAAAATTTTGACAGAGTTATGCCCCCTGCACTTCGAAAAATACCAAAATTTCAGGGTTTCTGTTCAATATCTCTTGAGTGGAGTTACATATTGAAATGAAATTTTGTATACAGACACATCAAATGAAAATCTAGGTCAAGTGTATATTTGGGTCCGATCAACGAAATTTTGACAGAGTTATGCCCCTTGCACTTCGAAAAAAAACCCAAAATTTCAGGGTTTCCGTTCAATATCTCTTGAGTGGAGTTACATATTGAAATGAAATTTCGTATACGGATACATCAAATGACAATCTAGGTCAAGTTGTTATTTGGGTCCAATCAACAAAATTTTGACAGAGTAATGCCCCTTGCACTTCGAAAAATACCAAAATTTCAGGGTTTCCGTTCAATATCTCTTGAGTGGAGTTACATATAGAAATGAAATTTGTATACAGACACATCATATGAAAATCTAGGTCAAGTTCATATTTAGGTCCGATCAAAAAAATTTGGACAGAGTTATGACCCTTGCATTTCGAAAAGTACCAAAATTTCAGGGTTTCCGTTCAATATTTCATGAATGGAGTTACATATTGAAATGAAATTTTGTATACAGACACATCAAACAAAAATCTAGGTCAAGTTCATATTTGGGTCCGATCAAAACAATTTTGACAGAGTTATGCCCCTTGCATTTCGAAAAATTCCAAAATTTCAGGGTTTCTGTTCAATATCTCTTGAATGGAGTTAAATATTGAAATGAAATTTTGTATACAGACACATCAAACAAAAATCTAGGTCAAGTTCATATTTGGGTCTGATCAAAACAATTTTGACAGAGTTATGCCCCTTGCATTTCGAAAAATACCAAAATTTCAGGGTTTCCATTCAATATCTCTGGAATGGATTCACATATTGAAATGAAATTTTGTATACAGACACATCAAACAAAAATCTAGGTCAAATTCATATTTGGGTCCGATCAAAAAATGTTTGACAGAGTTATGCCCCTTGCATTTCGAAAAATACCAAAATTTCAGGGTTTCCGTTCAATATCTCATGAATAGAGTTACATATTGAAATGAAATTTTGTATACAGACACATCAAACAAAAATTTAGGTCAAGTTCATAGTTGGGTCCGATCGAAAAAATTTTGACAGAGTTATGCCCCTTGCATTTCGAAAAATACCAAAATTTCAGGTTTCCATTCAATATCTCTGGAATGGATTCACATATTGAAATGAAATTTTGTATACAGACACATCAAACAAAAATCTAGGTCATATTCATATTTGGGTCCGATCAAAAAAATTTTGACAGAGTTATGCCCCTTGCATTTCGAAAAATACCAAAATTTCATGGTTTCTGTTCAGTATCTCTGGAATGGAGTTACATATTGAAATGAAATTTTGTATACAGACACATCAAACAAAAATCTAGGTCAAGTTCATATTTGGGTCCGATCAAAAAATTTTGACAGAGTTATGCCCCTTGCATTTAAAAAAATACCAAAATTTCAGGGTTTCCGTTCAATATCTCATGAATGGAGTTACATATTGAAATGAAATTTTGTATACAGACACATCAAACAAAAATCTAGGTCAAGTTCATAGTTGGGTCCGATCAAAAAAATTTTGACAGAGTTATGCCCCTTGCATTTCAAAAAATACCAAAATTTCAGGGTTTCCGTTCAATATCTCTGGAATGGAGTTACATATTGAAATGAAATTTTGTATACAGACACATCAAATGAAAATCCAGGTCAAGTTTGTATTAAGGTCCGATCAAAAAAATTTTGACAGAGTTATGCCCCCTGCACTTCGAAAAATACCAAAATTTCAGGGTTTCTGTTCAATATCTCTTGAGTGGAGTTACATATTGAAATGAAATTTTGTATACAGACACATCAAATGAAAATCCAGGTCAAGTTCGTATTAAGGTCCGATCGAAAAAATTTTGACAGAGTTATGCCCCCTGCACTTCGAAAAATACCAAAATTTCAGGGTTTCTGTTCAATATCTCTTGAGTGGAGTTACATATTGAAATGAAATTTTGTATACAGACACATCAAATGAAAATCTAGGTCAAGTGTATATTTGGGTCCGATCAACGAAATTTTGACAGAGTTATGCCCCTTGCACTTCGCAAAAAAAACCCCAAAATTTCAGGGTTTCCGTTCAATATCTCTTGAGTGGAGTTACATATTGAAATGAAATTTTGTATACGGATACATCAAATGACAATCTAGGTCAAGTTGTTATTTGGGTCCAATCAACAAAATTTTGACAGAGTAATGCCCCTTGCACTTCGAAAAATACCAAAATTTCAGGGTTTCCGTTCAATATCTCTTGAGTGGAGTTACATATAGAAATGAAATTTTGTATACAGACACATCATATGAAAATCTAGGTCAAGTTCATATTTAGGTCCGATCAAAAAAATTTGGACAGAGTTATGACCCTTGCATTTCAAAAAATACCAAAATTTCAGGGTTTCCGTTCAATATCTCATGAATGGAGTTACATATTGAAATGAAATTTTGTATACAGACACATCAAACAAAAATCTAGGTCAAGTTCATATTTGGGTCCGATCAAAACAATTTTGACAGAGTTATGCCCCTTGCATTTCGAAAAATACCAAAATTTCAGGGTTTCCGTTCAATATCTCTTGAATGGAGTTAAATATTGAAATGAAATTTTGTATACAGACACATCAAACAAAAATCTAGGTCAAGTTCATATTTGGGTCCGATCAAAAAAAATTTGACAGAGTTATGCCCCTTGCATTTCGAAAAATACCAAAATTTCAGGGTTTCCGTTCAATATCTCATGAATAGAGTTACATATTGAAATGAAATTTTGTATACAGACACATCAAACAAAAATTTAGGTCAAGTTCATAGTTGGGTCCGATCGAAAAAATTTTGACAGAGTTATGCCCCTTGCATTTCGAAAAATACCAAAATTTCAGGTTTCCATTCAATATCTCTGGAATGGATTCAGATATTGAAATGAAATTTTGTATACAGACACATCAAACAAAAATCTAGGTCATATTCATATTTGGGTCCGATCAAAAAAATTTTGACAGAGTTATGCCCCTTGCATTTCGAAAAATACCAAAATTTCATGGTTTCTGTTCAGTATCTCTGGAATGGAGTTACATATTGAAATGAAATTTTGTATACAGACACATCAAACAAAAATCTAGGTCAAGTTCATATTTGGGTCCGATCAAAAAATTTTGACAAGAGTTATGCCCCTTGCATTTAAAAAAATACCAAAATTTCAGGGTTTCCGTTCAATATCTCATGAATGGAGTTACATATTGAAATGAAATTTTGTATACAGACACATCAAACAAAAATCTAGGTCAAGTTCATAGTTGGGTCCGATCAAAAAAATTTTGACAGAGTTATGCCCCTTGCATTTCAAAAAATACCAAAATTTCAGGGTTTCCGTTCAATATCTCTGGAATGGAGTTACATATTGAAATGAAATTTTGTATACAGACACATCAAATGAAAATCCAGGTCAAGTTTGTATTAAGGTCCGATCAAAAAAATTTTGACAGAGTTATGCCCCCTGCACTTCGAAAAATACCAAAATTTCAGGGTTTCTGTTCAATATCTCTTGAGTGGAGTTACATATTGAAATGAAATTTTGTATACAGACACATCAAATGAAAATCCAGGTCAAGTTCGTATTAAGGTCCGATCGAAAAAATTTTGACAGAGTTATGCCCCCTGCACTTCGAAAAATACCAAAATTTCAGGGTTTCTGTTCAATATCTCTTGAGTGGAGTTACATATTGAAATGAAATTTTGTATACAGACACATCAAATGAAAATCTAGGTCAAGTGTATATTTGGGTCCGATCAACGAAATTTTGACAGAGTTATGCCCCTTGCCATTCGCAAAAAAACCCCCAAAATTTCAGGGTTTCCGTTCAATATCTCTTGAGTGGAGTTACATATTGAAATGAAATTTTGTATACGGATACATCAAATGACAATCTAGGTCAAGTTGTTATTTGGGTCCAATCAACAAAATTTTGACAGAGTAATGCCCCTTGCACTTCGAAAAATACCAAAATTTCAGGGTTTCCGTTCAATATCTCTTGAGTGGAGTTGCATATAGAAATGAAATTTTGTATACAGACACATCATATGAAAATCTAGGTCAAGTTCATATTTAGGTCCGATCAAAAAAATTTGGACAGAGTTATGACCCTTGCATTTCAAAAAATACCAAAATTTCAGGGTTTCCGTTCAATATCTCATGAATGGAGTTACATATTGAAATGAAATTTTGTATACAGACACATCAAACAAAAATCTAGGTCAAGTTCATATTTGGGTCCGATCAAAACAATTTTGACAGAGTTATGCCCCTTGCATTTCGAAAAATACCAAAATTTCAGGGTTTCCGTTCAATATCTCTTGAATGGAGTTAAATATTGAAATGAAATTTTGTATACATCAAACAAAAATCTAGGTCAAGTTCATATTTGGGTCCGATCAAAAAAATTTTGACAGAGTTATGCCCCTTGCATTTCGAAAAATACCAAAATTTCAGGGTTTCCGTTCAATATCTCATGAATAGAGTTACATATTGAAATGAAATTTTGTATACAGACACATCAAACAAAAATTTAGGTCAAGTTCATAGTTGGGTCCGATCGAAAAAATTTTGACAGAGTTATGTCCCTTGCATTTCGAAAAATACCAAAATTTCAGGTTTCCATTCAATATCTCTGGAATGGATTCACATATTGAAATGAAATTTTGTATACAGACACATCAAACAAAAATCTAGGTCATATTCATATTTGGGTCCGATCAAAAAAATTTTGACAGAGTTATGCCCCTTGCATTTCGAAAAATACCAAAATTTCATGGTTTCTGTTCAGTATCTCTGGAATGGAGTTACATATTGAAATGAAATTTTGTATACAGACACATCAAACAAAAATCTAGGTCAAGTTCATATTTGGGTCCGATCAAAAAATTTTGACAAGAGTTATGCCCCTTGCATTTCAAAAAATACCAAAATTTCAGGGTTTCCGTTCAATATCTCATGAATGGAGTTACATATTGAAATGAAATTTTGTATACAGACACATCAAACAAAAATCTAGGTCAAGTTCATAGTTGGGTCCGATCAAAAAAATTTTGACAGAGTTATGCCCCTTGCATTTCAAAAAATACCAAAATTTCAGGGTTTCTGTTCAATATCTCTTGAGTGGAGTTACATATTGAAATGAAATTTTGTATACAGACGCATCAAATGAAAATCCAGTTCAAGTTCGTATTAAGGTCAGATCGAAAAAATTTTGACAGAGTTATGCCCCCTGCACTTCGAAAAATACCAAAATTTCAGGGTTTCTGTTCAATATCTCTTGAGTGGAGTTACATATTGAAATGAAATTTTGTATACAGACACATCAAATGAAAATCTAGGTCAAGTGTATATTTGGGTCCGATCAACGAAATTTTGACAGAGTTATGCCCCTTGTACTTCGAAAAAAACCCCAAAATTTCAGGGTTTCCGTTCAATATCTCTTGAGTGGAGTTACATATTGAAATGAAATTTTGTATACGGATACATCAAATGACAATCTAGGTCAAGTTGTTATTTGGGTCCAATCAACAAAATTTTGACAGAGTAATGCCCCTTGCACTTCGAAAAATACCAAAATTTCAGGGTTTCCGTTCAATATCTCTTGAGTGGAGTTACATATAGAAATGAAATTTTGTATACAGACACATCATATGAAAATCTAGGTCAAGTTCATATTTAGGTCCGATCAAAAAAATTTGGACAGAGTAATGACCCTTGCACTGTGAAAAATACCAAAACTTCAGGGTTTCTGTTCAATATCTCTTGAGTGGAGTTACATATTGAAATGAAATTTTGTATACAGAGATATCAAATGAAAATCTACTAGGTCAAGTTCATATTTAGGTTCGATGAACAAAATTTTGACAGAGTTATGCCCCTTGCACTATGAAAAATACCAAAATTTCAGGGTTTCTGTTCAATATCTCTTGAGTGGAGTTACATATTGAAATGAAATTTTGTTTTCAAACACATCAAATAAAAATCTAGGTCAAGTTCATATTTGGGTTCAATCAAAAATTTTTATGCCCCTTTGAAGAAGAGGGGACATATTGCTTTGCCGCTGTCTGACTTTCTGTCTATCAGTCCGTCGGTCGGTCCACGACATCAGTTTCCGTTCAATACCTCTGGAGTGGATTCACATATTGAAATGAAATTTTGTGTACAGACACATCAAATGAAAATCAAGTATAAAGTTGTGACGGTCTTTAATCACAGAAGGGGTAGGGGGGCATTAATGTTTTACAAACATGACTTTTAACTTGTTATCATACTTTTGATTCAATACCTTATATATGTAACCAATATAATTGTAAGATCTCTAGCTTTCTTCTTTTTCTATTTTCAGACTTTCAAAGAGAGAGCAATCTCCAGCAGCAAGATATCCAACCAACCCGGAAGAAAAAAAATTACGATGGCTTAAGTGAACAAGACACTGCTATGAAAGAAGATAATGATGAAGCTTTAGACATGCATAAAGGCGCTGTTGCAATTGAGAAGAAAAAAGGAAACGGAAGTCGAACCATATTTAAAACAACTAGAAGTCAAACCGTAACAAAATTCACTCGTTGTCGAACTATTGCTAAAACCATCTTATCTGAGAAAGTGGATGAGGATAGGACAACTTTGTCACCAAGAGAAACTGGAGAGGAGTGTCCTATTAGAAGATACGGCTCTGTTGTTTTCACGTCATTTCATACTGTTCCACGTAACGCACCAAAACGATTAGCATCTGGGCTTAAAAGTTTAAAGATGAGTTTGTGCAAGACAAAGTCTGAGTTGAGAAGACTAAGGCATAAGGTAGTGTCAAGAAAAATACTCCTAGGAGCTAGCAATGCAACGTTAGATTTGACTTTAGCTGAATGTGAAATGCATTACAAGGACTTTAAGGAGAACTTGAAAGAAATACCTTTATTAACTAAAGAATTGTCTGATTCAAAGCAGGAAAAAAGTTTATCCAACGACCAGGAAGTCAATTCAGTCCAAGATCAGATAACAAATTTAATCAAGGAGGACATGGTCAATTCAGCCAAGGATGAGGATGTGAATGATAAAATAAATGATAAGGAACTAAATTCAGCCATTAATCAGAAAATTAATTCTTTCAAGGATCAGAAAGTGAATTCAGCGAAGGATCTGAAAGTGAATTCAGCGAAGGATCGGAAAGTGAATTCAGCCAAAAATAAGAAAAGTAATTCTTCCAAGGATCAGAAAGTGAATTCAGCCAAGGATCAGAGAGTGAATTCAGGGAAGGATCAGATAGTGAATTCTGCAAAGGATCAGAGAGTGATTTTAGCCAAGGATCAGAAAGTGAATTCAGCCAAGGATCAGAAAGTGAAATCATCAAAGTATGATGAAGTGAATTCAGTCAAGGATCATAAAGTGAATTCAGCAAATGATGATGAAGTGAAATCAGCCAAGGATCAGACAGTGAAGTCAACCAATGATGAGAAAGTGAATTCAGCCAAGGACAATGAAGTGAATTCAGCCAAGGAACAAGAAGTGAATTCAGCTGGGGATCAGAAGGTTAATTTAGCCAACAATCAGGAGCAACATTCATCTGAGAATCCAACCGGGAATCAAAAAGTGAATTCAACCAAGGATCAGAAAGTGAATTCAACCAAGGATCAGAAAGTGATTTCAGCCAAAAGTCAGGTGTTTGATTCAGCTGAGGTTCATGAAAGTAATTCAGCCAGTAAACAGAATTTCAATTCAGTCAAGAATCAAGAAGTAGATTTGGCATTTCTGGAGAAGGAGATGGGATCTGGAGAGAGACCTCAGTTAAAAGATTTTCCAATCTTGAAATCTCTTTTGGAATCTTTTAGAAATACCAGCCAGGATAAGAATGAAAAAGGTTTTGATACCCAAGAAAAAGATGAATTAGAATCCACAATAGCCAGTATGAAGAGGAAGAAAACAAGAATAGGGTCGGAGAAAAAGAAAATGAAACTCAAAGACATGACTTTAAAAAGCAGATCGGAGGTGAAAGAGAAACTTTCTGTTGATGTGAATCAGTGTGACATTAATGGTGTTCAAGGAAGCATCTCTAGGAGCAAAAAGAGTGTTCGTCGCAAAAAGGAGTCAACTTATTCGAAACTTAAGAAAAGGAATAAGCTAAGGTTGGCAAAAAATAGAGCTGCATCTGAAGTTAAGAGACTTAGTACTATAATGGAAACAGAGGAACAGGAGGGAACACATGTAGAAAAGAAAAGCAATGAAATAAAAAAGTGTCCATCAGAGAAAATTAGCAAAACGAAAAAATCTTCGTCAAAGCATGAATGTGAGAATCACATTGAACAGACCAGAGTTGATAAAGAGAAAAGTTTGAAGACAAAAAGTAAATTTATCAATGATGGTAAAGAAAAGAAAGAATTTAATCTTTCACAGTACAAAGTTCAGACAGTGGACCAGCAAGACTCCATCTATCATGCCCTACTTAGTGGGAAACCTATAGAACAAAGCATACTCAAATCTCAAGGAAGCAGCCTAAGCCAAAAGTCTTTCACGAAGAGATCAAATGACCAAAAACATTCTGGAACAGATGTCAAGAGACAAAAAGTCAACTCTGGATTTAAGAGGACAAAATCAATAGATCATAAGAGCAAGTCTAGAAGTGCATCAGAGATTCATGACAATGATTTGCACAAAGTACATAGGAGATCTGTGGAACAGTCGAGCAGTGACTATCGGAGGGGTGTTCAAGATTCTCAACAAATTCAAGGCTGCATTACCTCTAATGGAAGGAAACCAAAGGAGAAAAGTCTCTCAGCTAAGAAGGATGGAAAGAAAAGTATTAACCGTAAAAGAAGTGATGAACATATATATGAGTATGGTTCTGATCCGGAGCAACAGCTATTTGTAGGACATTATGTAAGAGTGAAAAGCCCATCCCTTGCTAAAAAGGCTAGGCAGAAAAATCTAGAGAAAATTATGGCCAAGATCAGTAATGAAGATCAAGATCGAAATGTTACAAAGACTCAGTGTACTGGATCACAATTGGACAATGTTGCTACCAGTCATGATGAGCAAAACTTATCTAAAGCAAACAGAACAACAGATCAAATAGGACAAGCATGTCATAACCCACAAAAGCAAGATAAAGTGTGCCCAGAGAACAGCAAAACAGATGAGTGTCTACCTGAGGATCTAGGTATGCAGATTACAGCTGATTCAGAATCTTTAAGGTTGAATGAAACATTGCCATCTGAATGTGGGAAAGGAAGAGAAAATGAAGAGACGGTAAATGAGCAAGAAATAGCAAACCTGGATCAAGTCAATAAAACTCTACCTGATCTTGGATCCAAGATGGAGAATAATGAGAATCCTGTAAAGAGCAAAGCAAGCAGCTCTGAAGATGAAGTACCACCCAAGAGCATAACAATCATCTCTGAAGATGATGTAAAATCACAGAACAAAAGAAGCAGCTCTGAAGATGTAGTAAAATCCAAGAGCAAAACAAGCAGCTCTGAAGATGAAGTAAAATCCAAGAGCAAAACAAGCAGCTCTGAAGATGAAATAAAATCCAAGAGCAAGGCAAGCAGCTCTGAAGATAAAACAAAATCAAAACAATCAAAGAAAACGTCTAGAAAATCGAGTCCCAGAAGGTTAAGTCCCAGGAGATTAAGTTCTAGAAGATCAAGTCCCAGAAGAAAGCAAGATAATTCAAGTAGTGTTATAGAACTAGTTCAACAAACAGCATCTTTAGCCATTGGAGAGGAGAGCTCAGTAGAGATCCCAGAGGTGCTAGAAGATGCAGAAGAAGAAAGTGGGGAGAAGTCAAAGGATAAAAATATCTTTGGAAAGAAAAACGATGAAGATAGTATTCAAAAGTCAGAAGACAGTAATGAGAATGAAGACAAAGGGCAACTAGAGAACACTGTTAGAAGAGACAAAGACAGTACAGAGGAAGATGTTAGAAAGGAAGAGTTCAGCTATGAAGAAGTGGTAAATGTTGGAAAAACCGGAGAAGTCAATTCCAAAGGGGAACAGCTGGTACAAAATGAGAGAATAGAGGAGACATCAGAGGAAGATCCAAATACAGAGGTGCAGAAAATTTTTGATGGAAATAAGGAAGAACAGACAAAGGATGTGAGAAATACCAAGAAGAGGACCAGGGAAGAAGTCAGTGAAGAGACCACCATTTCACCCTTAGGTACTGGAAACGAACAGAATGGAAATGAAGGAATTAATGTAAGAGAAAAACTAAGAAGCAGAACTGTGGGAAAAACACAAAAACAGAAAAGAGAGGATGTAAGGACTAATTCTGCCAACATAATTCCTGATGAAGAAGAGGCTGTAGCAGAAATTAACAAAAGGATTGTGCCAAAGTCAAGCACAGTGGATTTGAAATCAAAGGAAGAATCAAATGAAGAGGGGAAGGATGACATAGACATTAGTGAAAATAAGATCTCAAACACACCTATTGCCAAAAGGAGATTAGAGGAAGGATGTGATGAAAAGGAAGTAAGGTCACTCACAGCATTGGTTCAAGAGCAGAAGTCAGAGGATGAATTAAATATTAAACGAAAACTTAGAAGCAGATCTGCAAGAAAAACAGGAAAGCAGCAAATTAAAGAAAATGCAAAGAATAGTGCTGTAGATACTGATGATGCAATGCATTATGAAGATAAAAGTAAAGACGAGAAAAAGACTGAGGTTGAAAAAAGAAAAGTGGATCAAAGGATAACACAGGAATTCAGTGGAAAGGAGAAGAAAGCAAGAGAAGAAACAGGCAGAGAAGAGAACATTGTCAAGGACAGTGATGAAAATGAAAAATTAAATAGTGCCCAAGGAGTTAATGGGGAAGTTATAAAATTACCAATAGGATCAGTTCAAGATCAAACAAATTCCTTGAAGAGAAGTAAGATTAAACCAAAACGAAGAAGGAGACCTGTTAGAAAAAGTGTAAGGCAGCGAAGTAAAGGAAATGCTGGCAGTACTATTGATGCCATAATGACAAATGAAGATGTGAACAAAGAAAGGGAAAAGAGCAAGGTTGATATAAGTGCACTGGAGCAGAGTAAAAATCAAGTGGCAATTGTAGAGAAGGAAAAGTCGACAGAAGAATCTAGGTTGAAAGATAAGAATAGCATGGATAATGCTAATGAGGAGGAATCAGATAGTTCTGCTGGCAAGAATGGATCAAAGGAACAGGCTTATGAAGATATTATAGGAACACCAACATCATCATTACATGAGGAGCCGAATCATTTGCATGAGGAAATGGAAACTAGTCAAAAACTTACGAGAAGATGTGTGCAAAAAGCAGGGAATAAACAGAGGAAAGGAAAAAATGTGAATAGTTCTTCTTGTGGTGTAACACAAGACGATAAAAGTGAACAGCAAGAAAAAGATCAAGATGACTTGAGCAAAATGATTAATCAGGAGGAAAGGAGAGAGGAGGGGAAATCAAGAGAGGAATCCAGTGGAGGAAAGAAGGATGACATGAATATTACTATGGAGGAGGACACATGTAAAGCAGTTGGTAAAGAGAAGGAAAGGTTGGAGGAGGAGAAAGTTAGTATTGAGAAGGAAAGTCCACAAAGAGAACTGAGGATAAGGCACAAACGTAGGAGCAAATCTTTGAGCAATGGTACAAGTTTATCAGGAAAGGCACCAAGACAAGACGATGAAGTAGATAGTTCTGAGGATTGTGATACATTGATGTTCAATAAATATGGGGATGATGTAGCTTTAAATGTGAAAAGTAGAGAGGGAGCAAGTTCTGTGATAGGAGATGTCCCATTGAATCCATCAGAAGAAAAAGAATCTTTGAATGGAGGTATTTATTCAGTGGAGGTCGAAGCAAAAAGTATAGCCCCTGAGAATATAGTGTCACCAGTAACGGATGTTACTACCATTCTACAAACATATCCAGTGTCTTGTGTCAATGAAGAATCCATGCCAAAGCTTACAAACTGTAATGTAAAGCCCTCAAGGAAACGAAGACATCCTCAGCTTTATGGTTATATAAAGAGCAAGAAATTTAGGAAAGCAAAAGGTTCAAACCCATTAGGGAAGAATGTAAAGGATCTGTCTGAAGCATCTGGGGCAACAAATGTGCAAGAGACAGAAAAAGAGGAGATACCCTTACAGTCAGAAATTGAAAGAGTCATCCATGCAGAAATGTATGACACTGAAACAACAGGCACCACTACAGGAGAGAAAGAAATTGATGATCTTTCAGAGAGCTTACCACAAAGGAAAGGAATTCATGTTGATGTATCAGAAAGTTTACCACAGGCAATATTACATGGAGAAGATAGTTGTTCGAGTACAAATAATGGAATGACTAAGCTTGCAATAGAAGGACAGTTTGGAAATGTGGAAAGAACTTTAGGCTCAGACAAGCATGACATCTTGGACAATGGGGATGATGGTCCAAATGTTAGTAAAAGTGACATTGAAACTAGGATTGAAGATGTCTTTCAAAATGAGGCTAAGGAGGATGAGAGGGAGGACAATTGCTGCAGTGATGCTGATGCATATACTGAAAGTAAAGATAATGGGTCTGTGAACAGTGACTCGAAGGAGGCATCAAGTGACTTTAATGAAACTAACATGCTCAATACAAATGTTCCTAGTGAGTGTGACAAAGAGGCTTTGGAAGACACAAAGAGAGATGCCGATGTACATGACAATGTAAATGACCCATATGAGAAAATAGGAATGAAAACAAACAGTGCAAAAAATAAAGGCAAAGTTGATGACGTTAAAGATAGTGAATTAAATTCAACTACCCATTTGGAAGTCAATGATAGTAGTGTTGATGGTTCCAGGAATGGTTGTGTTGCAGATGACAACATAACTGATGTTTCTTCTGTGTGTAATGACGTTGCTGGAGGTAGGCAAAGTATCAACCAAGAAGATGAATCCAATGTCGACCAAGGCTGTGATGACGCAGATAGTGAAAGTGTTAACGAAGATAGTACTTCTAACAAAAGTCTTGAAGATATGAAAGATGGTGTGAGCATTGATGTCTCAGAAAACAAACCTCTTCCTGCAGCTGTTGACAACAACATTACTCTCGAAGGAACTGAATCTGAAGGTTATTGTGAAGCGTTAGATGTTAGTACAGATATGAACAGAGATGGGTCCATGAACATAGGAGGAGACAGCTACATACATGGTGATGTAGTTGGTGAAGAAAGTTTGAACGATGCGAAAGAGCAGGTACCTTGTGCAGATGATGAGATCGTACCATTAAGCCATTGGACTATGAATGAAGAAAATGACAGCTGTGATGTAGCCAATGAGGAAAACATGATTGGTACAGAAGAGCCGAGGCCTAGTCAAGCTGATGAGAGTTCAACATCAGATCAAGGGGAAGGCAATAGTAAACTAGATGGCAGAGAAGGACTTGGTGAATCATCTGAGGAAGATGTTAGAGCTTTTGTGAATATACAAGATATTACTGATGGTGATGCTTGTGAGGAAACAAATAATTTTTTTGAAGATGACAAAACTCATGATGCACCAGACCAAATTGAAACAAAATCAACTCAAAGTGAATCTGTATTTCCTCCTCTGATGGAAGATGAGGTAGTTTCTTCAGAGAAAGACCAACACCATACTTTGAGGGTGATTAAAGACAACATTGGAGTACATGATAATGATGGAGAGAATTTGAGTGAGATGACACAGAATGAAGATGAAACCAAGGACGAGAGTGGTGAAGAAAGTGCTGATGAGGTAGATGTGGAAAATGTCAGTGATGATGCCTGGGAAGAGGACCAATCTGATGTTGTTCCTATTGCAATGAGGAAAGAGTACATTGTCAAACTGCTGGAAGAGAAGAAGAAAAAGTGGGATCCATTGAATATGTATTCCAGAGCCTTCGACAGTAGGCAAGAAAACAAAAGCAGAGATAATGCGTGCATACATAATTATGCCATGGAACCAGTCAATCATCCCCCTCAGCTTAGCTCAAATTCTGAAGGTGCAAAATGTGCTAAACCAGAGAATACACAGGCTTCTGCAACACAGAGCTCCATGATCATGCATGGAGGAAGAAAATCTTCATTAAATCCTGACTTTAGGGAGCAGAATATTTCACATGTCAGAGCACTTTTCAAGCAGACACCAAAAAGTACTTCAACAAAAACAAGGAAACAGAAGGAGGGAACACTGCCTCCTATAAACTTCATGTTGCGAGCACGTACATGTAAAGAAGGAAGGCAGCAAAGCTGGGTCTCTGCTGACACTGATGCTATACATGGATTCACACCAAGACAAATCTTGGGCAAAAATGATGGACAAGTAGCAGATGAAGAATTGGAAAGTGGATGTTCAAAGAATGTTTTAAGGGAATCACATGTTAACTGTAAGGAAACAAATAAGAAACAAAGAAGGGGGAGCAGAGGTAGGAATTCAAGGGGATCAGATGGGAGCACACCTCTTTACTTGGTACAGCCAAAAGTCAGACTTTGTATAGAGCAATGCACTGCAGAGTTTTCTCGGCAGTCCGAAAGTTTTGTTCAAGGATATGGTGGAGAAGGCAGTAAAACTGAATCTTCTTCATTAGAAAAACCTAGCCAGTGTGAAAGAACAGAGGAAGATGATAAAGGAATTGAGGTGGATAAAGCTGAAGAAACATCTTCAAATTCTGAAATAGAAAGTGGTTTTGATACTGGCAGTGATCTGAATTTGGATAATACTTTAAGAAGTCCTTCAAGTCATGTCCTGCTTTCATCTGATGATCCACAGTTTCCAGCGTATAATGATAACAGGTCACAGTCATCCTGCAGTGAGAGTTACCAGTCTTTGTTGTCTTTCAACTCCCCTGACAAGATCCTGTCTCCAGATCCAAATTTACCAGAAACTGAGCCGGACTTTACCCTCAGCATGGATGAACAAAGAGAAAGTGAAAGTCAGTCTGAAGAAGGTATTCATATCACAAATAGTCAGTTAGATTGTGACACTCTATCAGAAGTTGGTACAGATCAGCAATCAGATGTTGGTACAGAGCAGAGTTCCATAAGTCAAGGAGAAAAAGAAAGCCAAGAAGAGAGGGATACTGCAGTAACTGATGGTCAACTTAATTGTGACACTATATCCGAATTTGAAGTGGAGCAAAACTCAAATGAATCCAGTACAGAAGTTGAGCATACTAATAATAATGATGACTTGGACAGACAGGCTACAATTCAGAATGAAGAATATGGCAGTTGTGAGATGATGTGTCCTCCACCAAAGATGACAAGGTCACAAGCGAGGTCAAGGTTTCCCACAGGATTCAAGGAGATGCAGGCCCTGATGACAAACTCTAGCTATATCCCTGGCTATAATCCCTATGTCCAACTGTATTCTGATGTCCCCAGGGGTCGGAGCAAGGATGGGGTTGGCAAGGCAAATGGCAAAGACCACGCAGAAAAAACATCAAGAAGGGTAAGATTGCATTAGTTATTTGGGTTGACTATTTAAAAAGTTGATTAAATTAATTAGGTGAACACGAATAGAGGGATTTCACGACAATTTCTCCTGCGCCAAATATTCCGTTGCATTCTTACAATGGAAAAGACATTTTTATCGTGAATATTTCCCCCATGTGAAAAGTCTTGATGTTAAAATCACAAAATTTTCCCCCGCGAAAATAACCACATTTTACATTAATCAGTATCTAGATGAAAGGAAGAAAAATGTTTCAAATTGAAGGTCATCAGTCAAGCATTGTCAATGAAAATGATCTTTTGTTGATATAACTATGAGATGGATTGCTATGTTTTACTTTGTCTTGTTTTAAATTTATTTTGAACATTTCGTATTCTATATCTTCAACAGGGAGGCAAAAAAGGAAGTGAACTTCGTAAAGATACTGTACATAGCACAATTCAACAAGGAGAATTGACTCCAAACCATACTGGTATCATATCAAACCGCACACTTATCCCTGAAACTGAGTGTATGGCAACAGACCAGAATAACTGTATTAGAGTTTTAAGAAAAAGAAAGGCTCAAAACTCTGCAGAAGCCACCAGAGGGGAAGCTCAGGGAGACTCGAGGACTAATTCAACTCATGATAGACAGATTGATTCTGCACAATCAAAAAATATCGCAATCCAAGATGGACATGTTGTGGAAAGTAGAAATATCAAGATATCTAAAAAGGCTACTAGGACTGATAGGAAGGCAAAGGGCAAATCTTCAAAGGCAGTTGTATGTGATAATAGACATGATACAGCAACCCAAGATGACCCCCATCCTGAAGATGTTTTGTCATTAGAACCAGTGTCAGTCACTTGTGAGGATTTTTTCAAGGTATGTTTTAATCAAATTACATTACATGTTAAAATTAATGTGTAACTCATTAGCAAGAAAAAAAGTTGAATTCAAAGTAAAGTCATCCAACCTAAGTTTTAAACTTGTCCATGAAGGAAGGCTATATATAATCTAGATAATTTATTGAAGAGGATTTTAAAATTTATTTAATGAATAAAACTATGACAATAGGATGTAGGAGCATTGGTGTGGGGTAAGAGAAGTGAGGACAGATGGTGGCCGGCCATTAAAATCCCAGGGACCCTAGCCGGTATGACAGCGGCAGAACCAGGGACGGTGTGGCTGTTCTGGTGTGGAGACCACAAGATATCCAAGGTTTGTATCCTTATTTTACCATCTACAAATGGAATTGTTGGCTATAAGTGGCAGATTTTTTTGCTGTGAAAATATTCCTCCTTTTTCAATACAATCTGTTGTCATCTCTGATGAACTTATTTCACCATGTCTTATGTGGAGTGAGACAAAAAAGGGGTTGTGAACACTGAAGTTCTTTACATAAAAATTTCACAATGTTTTGGACATTGAGTGATTGTATTGTGTAATTATTTTCTGAATCCTACAGAATTGTTTAAAGAAAGATTGTGTTCTTTGTAGATTCCTGAAAACAGAGTTCAGCCTTTTGTATCGTCATATCACTCGCATGTACAAGGAGAGAAAGCCGGAAGGAACTTCACTAGAGGCGTAGATGAGGCTTTATTGGTAAAGTTTGTATTTATTTAAATTATATATTCAAATTTATCTAATTAGAGATATTTGTTGTAGGCCAAGGTTACTCTCAAGGTCTAGGCCACTTTCACAGTCAAGGTATCTATTTAGTGTCAAACACCAAGATTTAGTACATTTCATGAATTATGTCTCCCCCCCCCCCCCCCCCACCAATCAGGGAGGAGACATATTGGTTTTGCCTTCGTCGTCCATCTGTCCGTCTGTCTATCTGTCCGTCTGTCACACATCGTGACCCAAGGTCATGTGACCAAGGTCAAGGTCACTTAGTGCATTTTTAATGAAATTATGCATACATTCCTGTCCGGGCTAAATCTATTGAACCGTGTGCCAGATCACTTTCATATTTTAGTATGTTGTTGCTTATGACCCGAAGGTTTCACATCACCTTGACCCAAGGTCATGTGACCAAGGTCAAGGTCACTTAGTGCATTTTTAAAGAAATTATGAATACATTCCTGTCCAGGCTATATCTCTTGAACTGTTTGCCAGATCGATTTCATATTTTAGTATGTTGTTGCTTATGACCCAAAGATTTCACATCACCTTGACCCAAGGTCAAGGTCACTTAATGCATTTTTAATGAAATTATGCATACATTCCTGTCCGGGCTAGATCTATTGAACCGTTTCCTGGATAACTTTCATATTTTAGTATGTTGTTGCTTATGACCCGAAGGTTTCGCATCACCTTGACCCATGGTCATTTGACCAAGGTCAAGGTCACTTAGTGCATTTTTAAAGAAATTATGAATACATTCCTGTCCGGGCTATATCTCTTGAACAGTTTGCAGGATCACTTTCATATTTTAGTATGTTGTTGCTTATGACCCAAAGATTTCACATCACCTTGACCCAAGGTCATGTGACCAAGGTCAAGGTCACTAAGTGCATTTTTTATGAAATTATGCATACATTATTGTCTGGGCTAGATCTCTTGAACTGTTTGCCGGATCACTTTCATATTTTAGTATGTTTTTGCTTATGACCAGAAGGTTTCGCATCACCTTCACCCATGGTCATGTGACCAAGGTCAAGGTCATGTATTACAATTTTAATGAAATTGTACATGCATTCCTGTTCGGGCTATATCTCTTGAACCGTTTGCACGATCGCTTTATATTTTAGTATTTTGTTGCTTTTGACCCGAAGGTTTCACATCACGTTGACTCAAGATCATGTGACAAAGGTCAAGGTCAATTAGTATACATGTATTTTAATAACATTGTATTTGTTATGTGTATTATGTCCAGGCTTAATCTTTTGAACTGTGATTGGATCATTTCATATTTTAGTATGATGGTGCTGATGACCCAAAGGTTTCACACCACCTTGATCCCAGGTCATATGACTAAGGTCAAGGTCAAGTTTTACATTTTTTAATGAAATTGTAAATGCTATTGAGTCTGGACTATATCTGTGGAATCGTATACTGGATTGCTCTGATACTTTAGAATGCTGTTGCTCAGGATTGGAAGGTTTCTTATCATCTTGACCCAAGGTCATGTGCCTAAGGTCAAGATCATTTAGTTCTTTTTAATGAAATTGTACGTACTAATCTTGTCTGGGCTAATCTTGTCTGGGCTATATCTCCTGAACCCTTCTTACAATTGTTTTCATATTTTAATACGTTGTTTCTCAGGACTAAATGTTTCTTATCACATTGTCCCAAGGTCACATGATTAAGGTCACTTCTTACTTTGGTAATGAAATTGTATATGCTAATCATGTCCAGGCTGAAATTGTTATGCTTATCATGTTTAGGCTTTATATTTTGAATCATGTATCCAATCACTAATTCAGTTTTTTGTTGCTCATGATCCATACAATGTATTTTTCAGATCACCTATATCCAAGGTCATGTGACCAAAGTCAATTTCACTAAATATGCTTATAATGAAATTGTATATGCTAATCATGTTTGGGCTTTACCTCAGACAATACAATGAATCACTTTCATGTTTTAGTATGATGTTGCCCATGACTCAAAGGTTTCACATCATCTTGGCCCAAGGTCAAAGTAACTTAGAGGGAGGGGGAGATATCGGTTTTTTTTCTGAAAAACATTTGATTTAATTTAGTATTGCATTTTATTTTACACTTCAGCATCTCTACATTTGATTTACATTCATAACATGTTCCTATTATGTCATAATGATGGCATAGGGACATCATTTTGTTATGCAAAAAGCAGTAGTATGCACCGTACTGGGAACAAAAGTCCCCACTTGCTTAACTTTTGAAATTCCAAGAATTTGTCATGTGAAGGACAAATTTCCTATCATAGGTTTGGGTGCTGGTATATAATCTACTCTGTGCTTAGTATTGCAACTTTTCATCCGAGAAAGAAATTCTTGGCTTTTCTAAATACAATGTATAATTGTTCTATATATACACATATCTTTTCTTATTTGTTCCTACAGGTATGTGAGCAGAGATGTAACATAGAGACAGAGTCAGACATGGGTATGGAGTTACGACAGTGGGCTGACAAGGATTTCCCTCTACCCCCAGAGAACTGGCCTGCTCAGGCATCAGAACTAGTCAGACCCATGAAAGGTGATTATTGTTAGTGTGGCTCTCTTCAGAGACTGGATTAACGCAATTTTGACTACTTAGACATGCAAAAAAATTGAAATCAAATTGATACAGTTTAATTGATTTCATTAAGTCTTTAAAGTTTGGTATAGTATTCATGGTCGTTGGTTTATGCAATCAAATTATACAGACAAAATACTTTAAACATCGTGCGTTTGCAACGTTAGATTTTAAAAAATATTATATGGCAGAGTTTAACAATGGAGCCTGTGGAAAATGTCACGATGTTCTGTGAAAAATTATCATGTGAAATGGCCCACCTTAAACAAGTTTTGTCTATAATGTGTGATTGTGTAGACCAAAGATTGTATTAGTTATACAGAAATTTACCACTAATATTAAGATCTATTGAATTAAATCTGTTTCATGTAAAGTTTTTCATGGTAAAGTGGTCAAAATAGCATTTATCCAGAGTTTCGAGACTTAGGCTTGCAGACTGTCGCTAAATTATATATACATACAATGCCGTGTATTTTATTGAATTGTTGAAAATTATTTAAAATTTTCAATCCTTCAGTTTGAAAGTATCCACATTGGATCTTTCATTCTGGAAAAAGCTGGAGGCTAATTTCAATAGGCAAACAAAAGTTACCACAAAATTTACATCATTTAAATGAAATATGAACCGGAGACATAAGAATACAGTATCCTTTCTCTTTGGTTTAAATCTCGTACATGTAAATTCAGCTCATGGATTTAAAAATACAATTCTACAAATTATTTTCCAACTATAGCAGAAGATGTATGATTATTTGTTACAGGCTATCCCCTGCCAGACTTTGTGGTCAAAAGACTTGAGGAGATATCACTGTTAGTAAAAAGACACAGCCTGGAAATCGAGAGCTATGATGAAAAAGTAGAGGATGTCTTACTGACGGAGGGCAAAATAAGAGATGATACTTGTAAGTTATAGTTAAAATTTGTTGTCATTTCGATAAAACTTGAGTATGAAAAAAAAATTAAGTGCTGTTTTTCAAGTTTATGAATAATAAATGGGTTTCTTACTCGAGTAAAGTTAACGTAATTGTGATTTGATGTACATGTTTTTGTTTGTAAAAGTTACCATGTATATTTCAGGTAGTGCCATAGCCCTGGTTTTTAGTGGAGAAAGACTTATTGAAGGTAACATTTTGCATTATGTATCTTTCTTTTATATGAATACACTTTTTGTGTCGCCTGCGAAGCACATCGACACTTAGGGATCACTTTGTCCGTTGTCTGTCTGTCCATCCGTCCGTCTGTCCATCCGTCCGTCTGTCCGTCTGTCTGTCACACTTGGGTGTCACACCCCATAACTTTTGATTGGTAAGTGATAGGGCTTTGATATTTCACATGTGTAATCCTTGTCACAAGACCTTTCTACACATATCATAATTTTTGACCTTGTGACCTTGACCTAGATATTTGACCTACTTTTCTAAAAATCTAATATTGGCTATTTCTCTTGATTGGTTAGTGATAGGGCTTTGATATTTCACATGTGTAATCCTTGTCACAAGACCTTTCTACACATATCATAATTTTTGACCTTGTGACCTTGACCTAGATATTTGACCTACTTTTCTAAAAATCTAATATTGGCTATATCTCTTGATTGGCAAGTGATAGGGCTTTGATATTTCACATGTGTAATCTTTGTGACATGACCTTTCTACGCAAACCATAATTTTTGACCTCGTGACCTTGACCTAGATATTTGACCTACTTTTCAAAAAATCTAAGATTGGCTATATCTTTTGATTGGTAAGTGATAGGGCTCTGATATTTCACATGTTTATTTCTTGTGACAAGCCCTTTCTTCACATACCATAATTTTGACCTCGTGACCTTGACCTAGATATTTGACCTACTTTTCAAAAAAATTAAGATTTGCTATATCTTTTGATTGGTAAGTGATAGGGCTTTGATATTTCATATGTGTATTCTTTCTTGTGACAAGGCCTTTCTACACATATCATAAGTTTTGACCTCATGACCTTGACCTAGATATTTGACCTACTTTTCAAAAAATCTTAGATTGGCTATTTCTTTTGATTGCTGAGTGATAGGCTTTGATATTTCACATGAGCATTCCATGTGACAAGACCTTTCTTCACATACCATCATTTTTTACCTCGTGCATTTGCCCTATATATTTGACCTACTTTTCAACAAATCTACGATTGGCTATATCTTTTGAGTGGTAAGTGATAGGGCTTTGATATTTTACATTTGTATTCCTTATGAAACATTCCATAATTTTTGACCTAGTGACCTTGCCCTTGATATTTGACCTATTTTCAATAAAAAAAAAAATCTGCTTCGCAGGCGACACAAGCATTCCTTGGATTGCTATTTTGGTTTAAATAATGTACACATATACTTTGCGCATGATGTGTCCACAGAGCAAGTAGTACACAAAAACTTGGTACTTAAAATAATAACAGAAAGAGACCATTGAATGGGTAATTTTAAAGAACATAATGAAAATAGAAGTTTTCATTGTAGTTTTAAGTTTCTGAAAAAACAGTAGTTTTGAAATTTTGAAACATTTATGCATAGATAATTCTACTTTGAATTTGATGAGCATTAAAATGCACATTCCTATCTATAATTCATATTTGTGTTAACCATGTTTAGAAGAAATTTATTTGAATTTTATCTTAAACTCAAAAGTACGTTTTTGCCATTTACTCCAAAAATTGTGATTATTAGTAAAAAAAAACTTTGCTTACATTGAAATATACAGTATGTTTTTACAAAATGTTAAGTGGATGCCAGATAATGCCTTATCTTATGTAGTATATAAACTTTGCTAGAAAAGAAATGTTTGAACATTATCATTGATAAGTATGATAATGATAATTACTTTTACAGATATATGCCTGGCCTGTGACAATGCAGAGGTGGAGGTAGAGTGTCAGCATCCTTTGTTCGTCGGGGGACTCTGCTCTAACTGCAAGGTACTGTATTGCCCTTTGACAGAAATTTCTTGATCATCAATGTAAGAGATTCAGTCATGTGAAGTTTGTCATCTTCATTTGGTCCTGTATTTTGCTTGCAGATTAAACACAAAAATAAATGCTCTTTTTCCCAATTTTCCCCTTGAAATTTTCAGTTTTGTGTACTTTTCTTCAGTCCTATTGCAGATAATGAACTTACATGTATGTTTGGTATATGACTACATCTTACTGGGATACAAATCAAGTTTGAGTTTCATTTTGATTGACCTATTGAACAACATTTGTCTACAAAGTACTTTATATATATACAACTATGATGCAATGAAATTTATAGAAATTGTTAAGAACAAATTGACAGTAAATATAGATATTAATTTCTGACTGATTTTATTACAGGAGGTGCTGATGAGTACAGCCTTTGATATAGGGGACGATGGAACTGGGGTAAGTAGAACTAAATGATTAAGTTTAAAAAAATTGAATAAATTTATAGATGACTAATGTTTGGGAATTAATATAAAATTGTAAAGTTGAAAACTATTTAACCTCATTCATCACATTGGAGAAAGAAATCAAGTACTACATTGGGATAGCATTTTATTGTTTATCTACTTATGTATTATCCCCTTGCAACATAGTTGCAAGGGGATATAGTTACGCAGTCGTTCGTTTGTAAGTGAGTGTGTACATGTGTGCATCACAAAATCTTTGTATACAGCCTACAAGGTGCAGTTTTGGTTGGATCTTAACCAAACTTCATATATTGCTTATGACAAGAGGAAGAACCCTATTGATTTTCAAGGTCAAAGGTCAAGGTCACAGATAGGAAATTAAGATAAACCTTGTAAACAGCCTAGAGGTCGTAGTTTTGATTAGATCTTAACCAAACTTCATTCACTGATTGCTTATGACAAGAGGAAGAATCCTATTGATTTTCAAGGTCAAAGGTCAAGGTCACAGATGGGAAATTAAGAAAAACTTTGTATATAGCCTAGAGGTGGAAGTTTTGATTGGATCTTAACCAAACCATAGCATATGACAAGAGGAAGAATCTTATAAATTTTCAAGGTCATATGTCTAAGGTCAAGGCCACAGATAGGAAATTAAGAAAAACCTTGTATTCAGCCTAGATTTAGCAGTTTTGATTGGATCTTGACCAAACCTCATACACTGATTGCTTATTTCTAGGTCAAAGGTCAAGGTCACAGATAGGAAATTAAGAAAATCCTTCTATACAGCCTAGAGGTCGCAGTTTTGGTTGGATCTTGACCAAACCTCATACACTGATTGCTAATTACAAGAAGAAGAACCCTGTTGATTTTCAAGGTCATAGGCATAAGGTCAAGGTCTCACAGACTGGAAATGGTCGAAATTCTTGTATACAGCCTGGAAGGTTCAGTTTTGAATGAATATTCACTTAACTTCATACAATGATTGCTTATGACAAGAGGAAGAATCTTATTGTTTTTCAAGATCAAAGGATGAGTTCACAGATTGGAAATGATCAAAATCCTTGTGTATAGTGTAGAGGTTGTAATTTTGATTAGATGTTAACCAACTTCATATATTGATTGTTTATGACATGAGAAATAAACCTATTGATTTTCAAGGTCATAGGTCAAAGGTCAAGGTCAATCAGAGATATAATAAGGTCACATCCGTGTATACAGCCCAGAGGGTGCAGTTTTGATTGGATCTTAACCCATTAACTTTATACACTTTTTCCTTATAACTAGAGGATGAACTTTATTGATTTTGCTGGTACATGTATACTAGACACATTGATTTCCCTGCTGTGCAATGGGATGCGTTGCCTAGGCTTTATCTACAGTTAGAATTCTAGTTTCTTGACTGTATACTTTCAGCATTTCTGTGCGATATGTAGTGCTGGAGGGAAATTATTTGTTTGTGACAGCCTCACCTGTTACAGGTATGTACATTGTATTACCAGATCTAGTTTTGACTGAATCAACCTTGTTTTGTGTAATTTTAGGTTGCCAGTAACTAAATAAGATCTTTAAATAAATGTAGACCATCATTTTGCTCTCATCATTGTTGTAGTATTCTTTATTCAACATTATCAATGGTTTATTCATGTTCAAACATTACATATGCCTATTCTTTCATACATAAACAAATCTTTGTACAAATGGTCCAATATTCAATCATGAAAAAAATTGTGTTTGAAGTATCTCTGACATAGTCATGTTGGCTCTGGCATGCCTTCCCTGTCCTTTCATCATGCTGTTACACTTTTAAGCTTCCGGACGATATCTAAACAGACCTTTACTTGCCCAAACCAAATGTTTGGATGTTCATGTATGGTATTCATCAAAAAGGGTATTAAGCTTATTATTGTAGTGTCAAAAGGTCAAGGTTCAAGGTCACTGTAAAGCAGAAAAAACTTCAAATAGGATTCCGGGTTATAACTCGATATACAATCCAAATATAGTTGCTTATTAGGAGGAAGAAATCCCTCTGGTTTTGGGGTCAAAGGTCAGGGTCTTTTTCTGGAAAGGAAAGACTTTGAATACTGGTATCCAGGTTAAAAAAAAACTCGGAACCAACTTACCTATCCAAACCATATTTGGATATATGGATACTGAATGGGAGGAGTATGCACCTACATGTATTAATTGTCAGGTCAAAGGTCAAGGTCATTATTCCTTTCATTGACTAATTTTCAAGAGTCAAACTTCTACAGTGAGGACATATGTTCAATTACATTACGGTTATAGGCACATTCAACAGAAAGAAAAGATATAAGCCAAAAGTAATGAACTCATACAATGAAAGCTTTTAATCTTGCTTTCTAGTGTAGTAAGAAAGCAGTTGATAAAGGTTAAAGACCATATCATATTTATTCAAGAATATTTAGGCTCCTTCCTTTATATTGAGAATTCGTCTCATGTCAAGATTATATGTCAGTTGACTATATAGGTCAAGTCAAATTTCACAGTCCAGATACTGCAAACTGGGTAATTTTTACTGCGAGAAAAAATTGCAATTTCAACATCAAGACGTTATGCGTAGGGGTAATATTCGCTATATAAATGTCTCTGCCTTGGTAAGAGTGCAGCAGGTTTATTTTTGTGAGTGAGAAATTTTTGTGAAGTTTCTTGATTCTTGATAGACTCCCACACGTTTGCAGTACAGTATCCTCAGTCAAGATACTGTGTTAGAGTTAGGATTCCTTTTCATAAAACATTGAAAGCCTCTAACTTGTGTTATTTACTCAACCCTACATATTTTCATTATTTATGGCTATTTGTTTAGAACCTTTATAATTGGTTTTGCATGTTGGTATGTTTGTGCAGCCTTTTCTTTAAATCACTCTTTCACATTTCATCACAATATGCTCGGCATTTAGCATCTTTTGTTGTGTTGTTTCTATGTTTAGAACATATTGCAATACGTGTATTTCTACGTATCTGGGAGATGACGCAATACGGACAGTAAGTATGATGTTCTGCATCGTTATCATTGGCAACTGCCGGAATGTTTAGTTCTCTTATGTTTGAGAGGTGAAGACAGCCATAGATGGGAAAATGTTAGAATTGTTCAAATCAAATATACTGTTAGGTGGATTGAAAACTTGAAAAAATTGCCATTTTTGGCCGGATTGCAAAGCAATTCCGGCCTATAGATTGACGATGTCTGTCTTTCCGTCTGCCGTCAACATTTTGGTTAAAGTTTCTGGTTGAGGCTAATCTAAGGAACTATGTGCAGTAGAAACTTTATATTATACATGAAGGTTGCCTATGACAAGACCTTTCAATTTATGCCGTAACATTTGACCTAGTGACCTTGACCTTGGACTTTGACCTAGTTAAAGATTTTGGTTAAAGTTCCTGGTTTAAGCAAAATCTATGGAACTGTATGCAGTAGAAACTTTATATTATACATGTATGTTGCCCATGACGAGATCTTTCAATTTATGCCGTAACATTTGACCTAGTGACCTTGACCTTGGACTTTGACCTAGTTAAAGATTTTGGTTAAAGTTCCTGGTTTAAGCAAAATCTAAGGAACTGTATGCACAAGAAACCTTATATTATACATGTAGGTTGCCCATGACAAGACCTTTCAATTTATGCCCTAACGTTGGACCTAGTGACCTTGACCTTGGACTTTGACCAAGTCAAAGATTTTGGTTAAAGTTTCTGGTTTAAGCAAAATCTAAGGAACTGCATGCAGTAGAAACCTTATATTATACATTTAGGTTGCCCATGATGAGACCTTTCAATTTATGCCATAACATTGGACCTAGTGACCTTGACCTTGGACTTTGACCTAGTTAAAGATTTTGGTTAAAGTTTCTGGTTTAAACAAAATCTAAGGAAATGTATGCAGTAGAAACCTTATATTATACATTTAGGTTGCCCAATGACGAGATCTTTCAATTTATGCCATAACATTGGACCTAGTGACCTTGACCTTGGACTTTGACCTAGTTAAAGATTTTGGTTAAAGTTTCTGGTTTTAGCAAAATCTAAGGAACTGTATGCAGTAGAAACCTTATATTATACATTTAGGTTGCCCATGACAAGACCTTTCAATTTATGCCATAACATTGGACCTAGTGACCTTGACCTTGGACTTTGACCTAGTTAAAGATTTTGGTTAAAGTTTCTGGTTTAAACAAAATCTAAGGAACTGTATGCAGTAGAAACTTTATATTATACATGTTGGTTGCCCATGATGAGACCTTTCAATTTATGCCGTAACATTTGACCCAGTGACCTTGACCTTGAACTTTGACCTAGTTAAAGATTTTGGTTAAAGTTCTTGGGTTAAGCAAAATCTAAGGAACTGCATGCAGTAGAAACCTTATATTATACATTTAGGTTGCCCATGACAAGGCCTTTCAATTTGTGCCGTAACATTGGACCTAGTGACCTTGATCTTGGACTTTGACCAAGTTAAAGACTTTGGTTAAAGTTCCTGGTTTAAGCAAAATCTATGGAACTGTATACAGTAGAAACTTTATATTATACATGTAGGTTGCCTCTGACAAGACCTCTCAATGTATGCTGTAATATTTGACTTAGTGACCTTGACCCAGTTGGTGACAAAAACTTACTTTGCAATCCGGCCATACCGTCTTTAGCGGTGTTTTATTGGTTATGAAAGAAAACGATAAAGTGAGATTTTCAAAAGATGCAAACGGCAGTATGCAAAGAATCCCATTGTCTTCTGAAACATGTCTTCACTTCTGTTAGTCACAAGTAGTGACACAGAAGATGTTTAATGTTGTAGATAGAAGTTTTGCATGTTCATGATTACCATTTGACATTGCATGCTACAGATTAATTTTTCTTTCATTTGAACAGATATATATTGTATTTTTTATAGGTTAAGAATGTTAAAATAGTTTTCTTATTAAGACCTTTGTTACAAGTCATTAAATTGCAGGGGAAACATTATTTTGTACATTTTAACATTTTTCAGCATCAAAGGGTCTAAATTATAATTCAGTTGACAAAATATTTGAAATGTTATACCAAAAATGAGGTCACCTTATAGTATGAGACATCCATGTCTTAAATCACAATAGTTGCGCATGGAAATGTCAAGACTTGATAACAAATATTGAATAAACTGAAATTGACAAAACGATTCTTATTTGATTGTTCTGTAGTGAAATATTCCATTCTTTTCAAAATATAATTACAAAACTCTGTTATTTTTCATCCTTTTCTATTGAGTTTGTCATTAACTTGACCCAAGGTCATAGGTTCAAGGTCACTTGTTTCATAAGTTAAATTGTCATTTTCCTTAAGATCACACATACAATATATGTACAGTTACTTATTGAACAGTCAAAATATTGTCGTAATCTTATTCTATGTTGTGTCCATGAATACCCACAGGTTGAGGAGACAGATCCTTGGATGTGCTTCTTATGTCAGCCATATTGTGCAAAGACTCATGGTCCTCTTTATCCTAAATCAAACTGGAAGAATAACATTAGGAAGCTGTTTCAGACTAATACACAAGTTGTGGTAAAATGAATCTGTCATTATTCCCCATTTTCGAAAAACAGAGTTACTTCCCTTTTGGGACGGTATCTGACGTAGACTAATTGTGACGTCATCAAATTCTATAGAAACGATCCTAAAACTCTGGGAAATGACGATATAAAATTGGCTTTATCATACCATTTTCATTACATCAAAAATAGTTTTACGTCAGATACCGTCTCAAATGGGAGATAACTCTGTTTTCCGCATAGACTCAATATCACATTATGTACTGATTTCTGTAATCATTTGAAACAGAGTTTTTTATATGGATATTTGTAAATACTACTTTTAAGTTTTACAAACACATCCTCTTTAAGGAGATTTCAAAGCCTCGGTGCTCAATCTTTTGCAAAATATCTGACATGCATGATGTTGGAAAGTTTGTGTACATGTAATGACAATGGGATTATGCTGTTTATTATACGTATTGAAAATAACCATAGATAACATTTATTTTCTCAAATGTATTATTTCTATGAAAATTTGTATCATAAATCAAAATATCTCAAAATTGTTATTTCTTGCCCTATTCAGGTACCAGACATTGACTACCTAAGAGGTCCTTGTGTACAGAAGTCACAGATTCGAGTTTTATCTCTGTATGATGGAATTGGCACAGGTAGAATTTGTACTTTGTATGTTTATGTACTTTTAGAGCATTTTCTTCTATTATCCACTATCAGATGAAAGTTGAGAAAAAAACTGATTTCATTCTAATGATAAAATAGCATATTATTATGAGGGAGAGACCGTATGGTTGCGCATACAGGTCTGAAGGTCAAGGTCATATTCTGGAATGTTTTTCATGACTTTTAGTACACGTTTTGACTACAACATTAGGTTATGCTGATGTATGCAATATATTTTCACTTGATTTTACTTAATTATGTCACCGGCACCTCAAAGGCGACATAAGAATCATCTTGCCCTGCTGAGCGTCTTTCTGTCCATCTATCTGATAGTCGCACTGTAACTTGATTGATATACATCCTCCTTCAACCAAACATGGAGGGGCAGTCAAAGCATCATAAGACTTAACACATAATGAGGGTCGAGGCTAACTTTCAAGGTCAAGGTCATGTATTTAGGATTAAACTTAAACTAGGCAACATGCCTTTCTTGAACAGACTTTCACAATTCTTCTTTGAATTTGCCCTATAATGTGTAAAGAAAAATATATTTAGCTCTAGCTTAGATATTATACCATCAGAAATGTTATGTATGTATCAATCACCTTTTTGTGTTACAGGAAAGTTAGCCTTAGAGAAGCTAGGTCTGGATGTGGACGTTTATTATGCCTGTGAAGTAGCCGCTGACTGTAAGTTAATCACCCAGATAAACCAGGGTAACAGTGTTATACAGCTTGGTGATGTCAGAGATATTACACAGGAAAAGGTAAGAGTAATCATCTTAGTTTGATAGATAATAGCCTCTGATTGTGTCAGTGTCATTTTAGTATATATCTGTTCTGTTGTCATGGTATTACAAACTTGTCTTGTTGATTTTGATGCTGTGCAAGGAGATGCTACACTTTACATTTCTTTGTTTCTACCTTTGACATAGAAATGATAACAGAATAGTCGAATATGGCCAATCACTTCATTTACATTATATGTTATTGCTTTGTTAGCTGGAGTCCCTTGGAGACATAGACCTCCTCTTGGCAGGACCACCTTCACAGAAACTCACTGTATTCGGTCGGGAACAAAAAAGCAAAGATTTTGGTGAGAATTCTCATAATTTTTTTTGTTGACAGAGAAAAAAAGGTTTTGATTTGTCATTTTGAATACACGGCAACCTTTGAGTGTTTTTATTCTTTGTTTCACACAACTCTCTTCAACTTGTGAACAATATATGGCTTTGTCATTTAATTCTGCCAATAAAGCATTTTGTGATCTTTCTTGTTGTTTTACAGAAGGAGAAATATTTTTGTTTTTTGAGTTTTTCCGCATTCTCACCATGCTTGACATTATGGCTCAGAAAAGTAATCGACATGTATTTTGGATGTATGAAAGTGAGGCCGCCATAGTGCCTCATGCAAGAAAACTTATTTTGAAGTATTTAAAGGTAAGTTTTACTTAGTTTCATACTTTAGATTGGAACTAGTTTGTAGTTTGATTAGCAAATTGAAATACATTTACATGTAGATAGCAATTTGATGTTGAAATGAATATTGAAGTAATTTTTTTCTTGAAATGAATGATCATCATTAAATTTTTATTTAATTTTGACAATGTAATTCTTTAAAACTTCTATGGCAATATTACACAAGTTGTCAATGTTGCTGCATTATTATTGAGTCATTTCAATATATATTACCTTTACACATGTCAAAATGTACATAAATTTGTAAGACATTTTGTGTGACATTTTTTAGCTCACCTCCACGAAGTTGAGATGAGCTTATGCTATAACCCCGGCGTCCACGTCCCTGTCTGCGTCCACGTCCGGTTAAAGTTTTTGGGGTAACTCAGTATCTGACAAAGTACTGATGCTACAGTAACCAAACTTGCACAAGTGATTCATCTTGGGATGCTGAGGTGAACCCATGCATCGGATGCAGCATCTGGCCTACATTTTCCGGTTGAATGACTTTGTTAATGTCTGATTAAAGTTTTTGGGGTAGTTCAGTATCTGACAAAGTACTGATGCTACAGTAACCAAACTTGCACAAGTGATTCATCTTGGGATGTTGAGGTGAACCCATGCATCCGATGCAGCATCTTACCTACATTTTCCTGTTGAATGACTTTGTCAATGTCTGGTTAAAGTTTTTGGGGTAGTTCAGTATCTGAAAAGGACTGATGCTACAGTAACCAAACTTGCACAAGTGATTCATCTTGGGATGCTGAAGTGAACCCATGCATCGGATGCAGCATCTGACCTACTTTTTCCGCTTCAGTGATTTTGCCTTTAAAGGCCAATATTGAGCAAAGTATAAGTGCTACATGTACCAAACTTGCATATTGGATGTATCTTTGATCAAACTTTCATAAAATAACCTTGACCTACTTTTTCCACTTGAGTGATTTTGCCTTTAAAGGCAAATATTGAGCAAAGTATAAGTGCTACATGTACCAAACTTGCATAATGGATGTATCTTTGATCAAACTTTAATAAAATGACCTTGACATACTTTTTTCGCTCGAGTGATTTTGCCTTTAAAGGCTAATATTGAGCAAAGTATAAGTGCTACATGTACCAAACTTGCATATTGGATGTATCTTTGATCAAACTTTCATGAAATGACTAGGGCTGGGACGATACTGCACCCAGCCGATCCGATACGTATCGCGATACCTGATATCCGATACGATACGTATCACGATACTAAGTTAATTAATAAATCCTTCTCAAAAAAGCTATTTGATAGTATTTATATTCATTATATAAGTAGTTTTTTTCATTCAACTTGTTATATTTATTCAACACTAGCTCTAGCTTTCTAGCTTTCCGTCTAGAATAAAGATGAAAAAGTAAATAACAGTTTGTTATTTGACTAGAAGAATTGAAAAACAAAATCATTTAAAATAACAGTAAGAAGTCATTGGAAAAATCATATTAAAAATCAGTGCTAGTGGTTCTAAATAATTTTGTCATGTTCACAGTGATTGGGAAGGCACTTTCTCAATGGAATTATGGCCCCTTCCACTTGGACATCAATGGGCCATTCTCAAAATCAATGGGCTATTCCAAAGATGATCAATTTTCGAAAAGCTTCTCATACAATATATGTATAATACATCAGATATTCCCAATTTTTTACCATTTCCAATGAATAAGTTACAGTGCATGAATCACAGAACAGCCAAGATAAAACTTTCAACCACCTATCCTGTATTTTTCGTGTCCAAGTATGGACAGCTTGTTGAAAAAGGAAGGGGGTTGATTGCAATTGACATTTCTGTACATTTTATTACTTCGATCTGAACTCATTGACTGACCATGATAATTTTACGGAGGAACGCATACACAAGTACCTTTACGTCGAGAAGATACGTAAGTGGACGTTGGAGATTTAAATCTCAGGCGCAGAACGAGGATAAAAAAGAATGTCTGAGAAAAAAATCAATATTGTATCATTAATATATACATGTAGCAAAGAACATTTCGGGTGAGCGAAGCAATTGTCAATGAACAGAAGAATTTTGTGCTTCTGACTGGCCTTGTATCCTCACGTTACTGCTCCTGGTGTAGATCTGTGTTACAACGTAAATATGAGTACAGAATCCCCTCCTTTGTTTCAGATAGATTTGAAAACCTAACATAATGCGCACCAGGGCGCAGCGAGTTGCCGATTTCATGGGCCATTTTTGATCGGAATGGGACTATGTCGCAGGGTGCGTGGCCTTGCCTGACCCAATCACTGTACAGTTTATATCTATATGTAAACTGAAGAAAGTTGGATTTAAACTTGAATACTTAAATGAAAGTCGTGAAAATTCAAACACGTATTTTTATGTTAATTTTAACTTAGGTATCGTCGGGGTGTATCGATACTTGGATCGCGAAATAAAATATCGCGATGCATCGATGAATCGGAGTATCGTCCCAGCCCTAGAAATGACCTTGACCTACTTTTTCCACTTGAGTGATTTTGCCTTTAAAGGCCAATATTGAGCAAAGTATAAGTGCTACATGTACCAAACTTGCATATTGAATGTATCTTTGATCAAACTTTCATAAAATGACCTTGACCTACTTTTTCCGCTTGAGTGATTTTGCCTTTAAAGGCTAATATTGAGCAAAGTATAAGTGCTACATGTACCAAACTTGCATATTGGATGTATCTTTGATCAAACTTTCATGAAATGACCTTGACCTACTTTTTTTGTGTCGCCTGCGAAGCATAGCGACACTTAGGGATCACTTTGTCCGTTGTCCGTCTGTCAGTCCGTCCGTCTGTCTGTCTGTCACACTTTGGGTGTCACAGCCCATATCTTTTGATTGGTAAGTGATAGGGCTTTGATATTTCACATGTGTATTCCTTGTAACAATGCCTTTCTACACATACCATAATTTTTGACCTATTGACCTTGACCTACGTATTTGACCTACTTTAAAAAAAAAATTAGATTGTATATATCTTTTGATTGGTAAGTGATAGGGCTTTGGTATTTCACATGTGTATTTCTTGTGACAAGATCTTTCTACACAGACCATGATATGTGACCTTGACCTAGATATTTGACCTACTTTTCAAGGAAAGTAAAATTGGCTATATCTTTCGATTGGTAGGTGATAGGGCTTTGATATTTCACATCTGTATTCCTTGTAACAACGCCTTTCTACACATACCATAATTTTTGACTTATTGACCTTGACCTACATATTTGACCTTCTTTTCAAAACAAAAATTAGATTGTATATATCCTTTGATTTGTAAGTGATAGGGCTTTGGTATTTCACATGTGTATTTCTTGTGACAAGATCTTTCTACACATACCATAATTTTAACCTTTTGACCTTGACTTAGCTATTTGACCTTCTTTTCTAAGAAATTAAGGATTGATATATCTTTTAATTGGTAGGTGATAGGACTTAATATTTCTTATGATGATACCTTTTTGTTACCAATTTTTACGTAGTGACCTTGACCTAGATGATCGACACTCTTTTCTGAAAATTTGAGAATGACTATATCTTTTAATTTGTAATTAAGAGGTCTGATATTTCAAATGAATTTCATTTGACCACTTTCTAGAATAATAATCAAACTGCTTCGCAGGCGACACAAGCATTCCTTGGATTGCTATTTTTCACTTGAGTGATTTTCTTAATATACATGTACTTAGAGATATGTTTGAATTGAACATTGCTGCAGCGAGGTGAGCTTCGTAATCTTTGATTACACTATGTTCCTACATGTATTTTGTACATGTATAAGCATACTCGATTGTTTCTGCTATATACATGTACATGTATGAATGATTTTCTGTCATTTTCAGTGTTCACCAGCTCTATGGGATGCTAATTTCTTCTCTCCAATAAATAAAGTCGGTCTCCTTTGGGGAAACATACCCACTATCTATAGGTAAGTACATTAGAGAAATGTTGGAATGTTTCAATTTGAACTTATGACTCCCATAAGTGTTCATTTGAACATAATTTAATCTTTCAATCAGTGAAAATATCCAAGATTTGTAATTGCACACTTCCTTATCCCTTACATATTTCAAAGAAAAACATTGTTGCTGATAGAACAGAAGACACTGTAATTGAGTCTCTAGATGAATGAATCCCATGATACAGTGTTTGTAATTTGAGTCATCTGTTTGCAAAATGATTAACCTCATTGGAAAATTAGTGATAAATTTTATCAAGATGAAGAATTCACTTTATAAATTGTTTTCCTCTTTCTCAATATTTGTGTCACCTGCAAGGCATAGCAACACTTGGATATCACTTTTATTTGTCCATCTGTCTGTCTGTCAGACACGATAATGTTCCTTAAGTACCGCTGTGTTTTGCAGACAACACATGAATTCCATGGAATGCAACCATTCTAGTACTGTATTCAGTTTTGTTTTACCGTTTCAGCCATCCTGCATACCTTACTGGTTCCAAGTCAAAAGTGAAGCTAAAGGACATGCTTGCGGCCAACTTGAACAGGGAGGCTAGGGTAAGATTGTGTCCTAATGTAACAAAAATTTCCATTTCTTGCTCCCTTCAGCGAAATTATGATTGTTTCCAAAAATTATCACAAATTTCTAGAATTCTGTGCTGTTGTGGATATAACCATTGCTATTGAATAGGAATAAAAATGCAATTCCATGTGATTTAGGTTTTGGAAAATTGTATCATAAACAAGTACTAAATTGAAATTTGGAAATTCGATCATGAACAAGTACTAAATTGAAATTTGGAAAGGAGCTGATAAGATAAGGGCTGTATTTAGCCCTGAATCTCATCAAGTATTTCTTCTACACAATGATCTGTACGCAAGAAAAACTTGATAATTACTTAAATGTAATGTATTTGGAGACTCCTCATGCAATTTTTATTTTGGTAAGCTTATTTCTAGATACTTAAATTACAGTCTAAAGAGTAGGGGGTAGCCATGTTGAAAAGAAGCTAATATCGATAAAAAACGTTGAAAATTAAGAACAATCTGGCTAATATGGATAACTATATACTTTAAAACATAGTTATAGTCTAAACAAGATACTAGAAATTAAATTCAAAAGACTGGTCTCAATTTTTAGCTCACCTGAGCCAAAGGCTCAAGGGAGCTATTGTCATAGTGTGGCGTCCGTCGTCCGTCCGTCGTAAACTTTTAACATTTTCAACTTCTTCTCAAGAACGGCTGAAGGGATTTTGATGAAACTTGGTATGCATGAAGTACTAAAGGTCCTCTACCAAGTTTGTTCATTTCGGCTCGATCCCTTCAGGGGTGGATCCAGGGCGGGGTCAAATAGGCCCCGGAGGGTACCCCTCTTCAAAAATCTTCTTCTCCAGTTTCACTAAATGGATTGAAAAACTAATTGTATCTATGTGATCTAGAAGGATGTATGATTCAAGTTTGTTCATTTCGTTAAAATCCGATAACTAATTTTTGACGCGTTTTTGACGTCTTTTCGGACTTAGTCAGAAATGCACATTTTTGCACTTTTTCTTTAAATAACTCAATAAGTGTATGATTTTACACACTCATTTACTACATATTTATCATATTTAACTTACTTAATGCTTTGATATGTATTTTATGCTTAAATTTTATTTTTTTGATTTTTTATGAATTTTTTTCTTATGTAAAAAGGAAGGGGGGGGGGGGGGGTGATTTTCATACATTTTCTGCTTCTTTTCTATAACCAATCTTCAGATTGTCATGACAATTTGTAGGTATGAGGTACTCATGCATGGTACCCTACAAGTGAAAGAATTTTGTCCAGATATCCACTTTTGGATTTTTAAGGAATATTTTTTAAGATTGTACATAGGTATAATGTATGTTTTCCATGCCCAATGGACCCATGGGGAGTGGCTTCAAACCCCGGCGGGACCCCAACAAAATTTTTTTCCCCTTATTAGCTCACCTGAGCCAAAGGCTCAAGTGAGCTTTTGTCATAGTGTGGCGTCCGGCGTCCGTCATCCGTCCGTCCGGCGTCCATCCCTCCGTCGTAAACTTTTAACATTTTCAACTTCTTCTCAAGAACGGCTGAAGGGATTTTGATGAAACTTGGTATGCATGAAGTACTAAAGGTCCTCTACCAAGTTTGTTCATTTCGGCTCGATCCCTTCAGGGGTGGATCCAGGGCGGGGTCAAATAGGCCCCGGAGGGTACCCCTCTTCAAAAATCTTCTTCTCCAGTTCCACTAAATGGATTGAAAAACTAATTGTATCTATGTGATCTAGAAGGATGTATGATTCAAGTTTGTTCATTTCGTTAAAATCCGATAACTAATTTTTGACGTGTTTTTGACGTCTTTTCGGACTCAGTCAGAAATGCACATTTTTGCACTTTTTCTTTAAATAACTCAATGAGTTATTGATTTTACACACTCATTTACTACATATTTATCATATTTAACTTACTTAATGCTTTGATATGTATTTTATGCTTAAATTTTATTTTTTTGATTTTTTATGAATTTTTTTCTTATGTAAAAAGGAAGGGGGGGGGGGGGGTGATTTTCATACATTTTCTGCTTCTTTTCTATAACCAATCTTCAGATTGTCATGACAATTTGTAGGTATGAGGTACTCATGCATGGTACCCTACAAGTGAAAGAATTTTGTCCAGATATCCACTTTTGGATTTTTAAGGAATATTTTTTAAGATTGTACATAGGTATAATGTATGTTTTCTTACCAAAAATAGGAGAAAAATTCTCTAATCGCACCGGGTTATACACATTGATACTACTTTTGAATGAAGAAATTTTATTTGAATCACAAAAAAAAAATGCCCTAATGATTAAAAGTACACAACTTTTTTAATATTTTTTCAAAGCCATGCACCTGGTTCCGGACCGGAATTATTCGAATTTTATGATCTGAGGACCCATTTTCACACGTATTCTTCCACACATGTAGATGTCTCACACACTTGAAAACTATATTCAAAATGTTATTTCATCTATCTAGTAAACAATCACGGGAAGACAATTCAAGATAAACATTGTGTGTATTTTCCACCAATTGTTGAAAATAATAAGAAAATAATCGGAACTATTTGACAGGACAATGACCTAGATATGCATTAATTCTTCTTCGTCCCCAAGGCACATCGTATTCCGCTAGGCGCTTCATTGCAATACAAACCGCAAAGCAGTACTGCGATATATTTCAGGAGATACAGTGCAAACGGAATAGATTTTTATACTTGGAACACTTTCATAATGGTTATCATTCATGTACTTGGAACACTTGCATATACTTGTTATCATGTATAAAGTTTGCTCGAATTTCCTCTGTCTTAGACTCTCTTAGATGAAGTAATTTACGGACTGATTTCTTGAAGAAACGTCTAATGAGTAATCTCTTCCTCTGGATTTTGAGAATGCATAGGACATTTAAATCTGAAATTCTTGAAAATAAATAATTCCGTTCAGAGTTCCTGAAATCTTCCAATGAAATGTTGGACCACAGAAGCTGTTGTTTTAATAGAGAAAATAAATTATTATTCACAACCTTAAGCCACTGTGTTCGTCATCTTGTATGTATAATATTTCTAAGAGGAACACAGAGGCCTGAGGTTGTGAATAATAAAACATTTTCTCTCATAAAACGACAGGATCCTGTGTTAAGACATTTGGGAATTTTTATCTGTTCAAATAATAGATACATAATGAGTTTTTATCGGACCAAATAACTTCTTGTCGGCAAATCCAATGCAACCGATACATTTCATGAACTCTCTCCGCTAACAACTTGTCCGTGTAACAGACCTATGATGAGGTAAAACAATTAGCTAACAGTAAATAACGATGTCGTAGGTCTGCTAGTTGGACAAGCTTAACAATTTCATGGGCCTTTTAATTTGTTTCAAACTGCGAAACCTTAGAGAAACCACTTGAGTTGTTGAACAGCGTATGCTGAAATGTGACGCTCCTTCTCGCCTGTTGAAATATGTATATAGGCAAGAAGCGTCGCATTTCAGCATATTTACTGAAAATTATTTGTTCAAGTGGCTTCACTGGGTCATGAGGTTTGATACAATATACACTGCTTTTTTGGAAAACAAACTGGCACAATTTCTGCACAACTCACTTGAATCGATGAATATTGGATCAAAACGATTTTAACTGTACGTTTCATGTATTTGAGATGAAATCAATACTATTCAAAAGCATAATTCATAGATTTCAGTGAATAAAGGCAAAACCGAAAAATCTTTGTTTTTTATGCCCCTGGAATAAAAGATTCGGGAGCATAAAGTTTTTGGCCTGTCCGTCTGTCTGTTTGTCTGTCTGTTTTCCGAAAAACTTTAACATTGGGCATAACTTTTGAATGGAAGCTGTTGATAGAGGTTTCATATTTCACATGTGTATTTACCAAAATTTTTGACCTCATGACCATAACCTTGACCTTTCACATACTTCTCAAAAACTTTAACATTGGGCATAACTATTGAATGGTTATAGTGATAGGGCTTTCATATTGTACATGTGTATTCCTTGTGACAAGATCTTTCCATTGATACCAATATTACGCTGACCCTGACCTCTCACATACTTAACAGAAAATGGTGTTTATACTAACAAAGATGCCGCCGGGGGCATTCTCGTTTCACAAACACAGGCTTTATAATTTCTGGCATGCTAGCTATCAATAATGAAAGGTTTTGTGTTCAATTTTAAATAAACTTAATTTGTGAAATAATTTCATTGTTTTATTCTTTTTCTGCTGCACATTTATGTGGAATTTTACAATATGATTTTATTTTTGATGTTGCATAATTGAACTATACTAGCTGGGCATATGACGTTGGACCACTTTATCCGTTTTTTTCAAATCAGTAAAAAAGTTATTGTTTTGAAATGTGACTATTTTTTTCTTTTTTGTACTTCTCTGCATCCGGCAAAAATCTTTTTAGAAAGGTTGTGGGCTAAAATCCTGGTACTGGCACTATCAGTATTCAATGTCAGTATGTCAGTTAGAGCGTGCATGGGTATCAGGTGAGCGTTGTGCCCCCTGGGGCTCTTGTTTCCATAAATTTTAAAATCTTGAAACTGAAATATGGTTGTATTTTGTATTCATTGACTACAAAGTAGGCATTTTACTGCGAAATACACATTGTGTAGAAATAAACTGCATACTCCTGTTTATTTCATTCCAAAATCTTGTGCGTTTCATGTGAACATGTTTAGAATAAATAAATGAATGACTTTAAATGGGGAAAAATCAGTTTTGCTTATATTATGGCCTAAAACACAGATTTGTAAAAAGCCCCCACCCTCCCTTTTTCAGTTTTTCGTCTCTGGGGCATCGTTCCCCCCTTAGCTACAGAACCCCACTTTGTCAAAAGATGTGTATTAGTGATATACACCTTCTGTAAAAGTGGCGTTCTGTAGCTGAGGGGGGAACAATGTTTTAAAAAACTTTTCCATTTTCCATTGGTTTCTATAGAAAAAAGACATATTTTGCCCCAAAATTTATGAAAACTATGAATGATAAATCTTGTGCAACTGCTGATTATGATGAAACCAAGAACTGGCATCCGTTTTGTTAAAGAATTTTTTTGAAGTTCCCATTTTGAAAATTCCACTTTTTCAGGGCAGATTTTACGCCTTATCTTATCAGCTCCTTCTATCATAAACAAGTACTAAATTGAATTTATCCCTTCATATTTCAAAAGATAACTGAAAACAGAAACATGGGTACCAAAAGAGTACATGTATTTTCTAGTAATTAAAATTTACCATGAATCGTACAGATAAATGAATTATATATTATTGTAGTTTGAAGCTGTGCGTACTTTGCCCAGGACTGACCATTGTGAGGAAGGAGACGAGAGTTGTCTCCCTGTACTGATGAATGGCAAGGAGGATAATGTATGGCCAGTGGAAATAGAAAAGTAAGAAATGTTTTAGATAAATTGCTAACTTAAGGCGAAAAATGATTCGTTTTCAAAATCATTGTCATTGGTCTGCTTATATATGCACAACCAATGTAATTCCCCGAGATGTTACTATTGGAAGGAACGTGCTGCAATTCGTGTATTAACACTCGTGACGTCACAATGCATAAGATCTAAAGAAACATGCCGCGACGGCTGTTCTAACCTGCAAACTGAACCCGCGGTGAGATGAATTTTGACGTCACTCTTTTACCTAGAAAAGGCAATTTCAGAAAACAAGAATGAAATAGACAACTATAGTGCATATATATAGAATAAATGTCATAAGTTGTGTTTTGTTACGGGTATACAACACACAGCAAGTGCATTTATCGCATGAAATGCGCTAACGCGCATTACATCATCATCAGTACGATAAATGCACTTGCTGTGTGTTGTATACCCGTAACAAAACACAAATTAAGACACTTATTCTCTATATAGATTAAAATCTTGATACGTATGAAACTTTTGAGATAATTTTTTATCTCACATCATGTATATACAGGTATTAGGATGAATCTCAAGTGGAAATAGAAAAGTAAGAAATGTTTTAGCTTAATTGCGAAAAATGATTTGTTGTCAAATTCTCAAGTCAACTTGTTCTTAAAGGGCCCAAATGACAATACAATATCATTTTGATTTATTTTTTAACATGAATGTTCTTGTACCTGAAGTTTGACCCAAGTTTGAAAAGCTGTTGCCTTGATAATTTTTGATAGATGATTAAAGTAACATTATTGAAACAAGTAGGTTTCCTATAAGTAAATTTACATAATGGTATTTCAGCATTTTGAACATGTGATTAGCACACTCAATTATTAACAGAATAGAATAGACCATTTTCATATTAACTGTTAGACTTGCATTTTAGACACTTCAAAGACCCGACATCACTACTTTTGACGTTATTTTTTATTATGATGTCATAGATATGTTTCAGCGTCTCAGTTAAAAGTTACGTCAATTGATGTCATGTCTAGTCTTCAAGTATACTGCGGTTGTGTCAAACCTGGTTGCAAAATTTTATTGGATAGGATATTAGTATTGCTACGGACAATATTACGATTTGGGTTGTTCCTAATGATGCCTCTATGAAACTTAAAAAAATTCTAAACTTACTACTGTAAATAGAAGCTAGCCCTACCCTCTTCCCGTCACGAGCGTTTTATTTTCACGACATTCGCGAGTTCCTTCAATTTGCAAATATAAAACATTGCAAATTAGTTCTAACATGTGTAGTTAGTAACGTAAATACAATGTTCCGAAAATAAAACACCTCGAACCAGTCTCTTCAGTCGTGCGAATAACAAAACGGTTAACAGTATTCTGTTTAAATCATGAGAAATACATGTACACACAGTTTCCTTTTCATTCAGGATTTTAGGCTTACCTCAGCATTACACAGATGTGGGATACTTGTGTAGGAGAAGGAAATATGAGGTACTGAGTGAAGCTTGGAGTGTAGAAATGACAAAGGAGGCTTTAAAATCCCTTACACAGTACTTCAAAATAAAGAACGTGTAATGTTTATATCTATCAATACATCATGTACACGTATGTAGAAATTTTTAAACGGAAATATTTCATTATTTTCATGTAAACAAGAAACTGAAATATTTTGTTATCTCCTGTATACAATGTACATACCGAGATATTTTTTTATCATTTCTTGTGTGCTAAATTGAATAAAGTGTAAGATTTATATAACTTCTTTTTTATGAGTTTCAAATTCTATTCTATTTCATATCATGTTTAATGTGGTAACATTTTTGTAATGGTTGGAAAATGAGGAAATTTTGCTTGTTAGTCTTTAATGTCATACATGCCAACTTTGGCCTCTTGTTGTCTTATCAGTTAGAAATGCTAAAGCAAATTTGGATATACATGTATATGTATGGGTAGTAAATAAAGGGGAAGATACTTAATAAATTTGAACTCAAGCTCTTTCCATATAAGTGGAGAACCCTTCCACCAATCCAGATCATCTTTGGATTATTAGACAACTTGGAGGGGAAGACAGCCATGGGTCTTTTGTCATAGGTCAGAGAATTGTCGTTGATAAATTTTACAAGACATTTTTTACAGCTTTTGCATATGCCTTACAAACAATTTCTAGTTACCATGGTAATAGATTGAAAATAGTGTTGTGTTTTGACGTATTTGGAATTTATTATGTATCTCATTGTAGGGAAGATTTATATTAGAATTTATTTCCTTTGATGTAATTAATATATGCTCTATTATAAAATTATGGACTTTTAACTCAGTGTATATGATTTGATATTGACTTGCTATGAAAATATTGACCGAGGCGAAACCGAGGTCAATATATCCATAGTAAGTCAATATCACATCATATATACTGAGTTAAGTCCATAACTGTTTTATTCTATAAGTTTCATGTATGATTCACTATAAATAACGACGCCATTTGCAGAATTTAGTAGGGGTAATCCCGGCCAGTATTTTTAAACCGTGGTATACGGTGATTTATTCAGGAGCGTCGATGACGTTATCAGCCAATCAGAGAGTCGCTATTTATAGTTTATAGAATAATGCTTCTTATGACGCTTTACAAAATTTTTGTGAATTTAATGTTTTTATTGATTTTTTTTTTTAATGAAAGTCCGTAAAGTTATTGATGTTCATTCTATAATTTATAATGAAAGGTCAAGGTCTTCTAAGGAAAAATAATAAAATCTCTTAGTCCTTGGTGTATGTGCGTTTCAGATGTGAGCTAATTTGTGGTTGACCTTGGTTAGATGTTTTCAAGGTCATTCGCTAAACTGTTGAAAGATTATGATAGATTAAAGAAGGAGACTTTTTACACTTGCTTTTGGGTTGAGGAATATTTATTTAAAAGTCTTATTTCAAGGTCATTCTTAAATGTAGAATATTCTTCACTAGATGAGAATTCCAAAGGACTTTTCATACATGTTGCTTTAATATAATATGAATAGGAAAATTGAAAAAAAAATTAATACTATGGAAGGATATGCAATATTTCATGTCTTATTATTTTATTTGTTTCGGAGAAGTTTAATATGAGATTTGATCAGGACCATATTAAATGATTGTGTTTTCTGATATGTATTTCATCTCAATAATCATGATATGTACATGTATGTAATTTTTGTTATGTTTGATGTAAAGTAATAGTTTATTGCTAGTTGTATATTTTGTTGTTGTTAATTACTTCGTTACTGTTAGTTGTAGATTTCATACATGCTTATTTTTTTTTTAGATTGATTTTTGTACCATCTGCAAAGTATAGCTACTTTTAAATCATTTGTTATTTCTGAGAGCAAATTTTGAACATTATCGTGTTGATTATTCTGTTATACATACATGTATAAGTCAATGTTTTTTGACACTATTTTAATGTTGTTTACTACAAATATCTGTAAAGTCATTATGATACTAGGATTTATATGAATCAAAGTTATAAAGGTTTTTGGTCTGTCTCAGTTTGGATGTTTCTTTGCCTATGAAGACTCAACTACATTATACAATTAAGTTAATGAATCCACTGTTATATTCCGTATATGTACTTCTTGTTGCAGGACCTTTATATAGTTTCAGTATTATTGACCTCTTGACCTTGATATTCAGCTGAAATTCGACTGCAGCTCTTGTGCCCTCTTTGACTGTAAGCGTTTCACAAATAATTTTCTTTTGATATAATCTAAAGTGAGTTTACCTTTGCATCTGTAATTTCACCAAAACTTAACAAATGTGCAGACACGAACTGGGCAAATCTTACAGTTACAAAAATGTGTCAGAGTTGAGTTTACAAGGATATTCTTACCAAATAAAGGATTCATTTGAGTTAAATCATTTGAAATGATCATAGATTACATGTTCATCAACAAATTATTAAAATGAAAATTCTTAAACTACCATGTGTTGTCATTGATTTTACCTTGGCTGTCATAGAAGAGTACTGTAAACGTGGTTATTTTCTCATGGGGAACATTTCGTGATTATGACATCAAGACGCTGTGGGGGAAATTTTTTCGATAAAAAAGTCGTTGCCATGGTAAGATTTTTCGCAAGGGGGAAATTTTCACAAATTCCCTAGATTCACGAAAAACGCAAAAATTGCCCCCACGAGAAAATTTCCATGTTTACAGTATTGAAATTAACTTGGTTGAAGATTTGATAAACCCTTTATTTGAACATGGAATGTATCATGAAGTCTGTCCATCAGTCTAAAATGCTTTTGCCTAACCAGATTTAAAAGTACACACTAGAACTCTTTTAAAATCCTCATGAGATGCTGGTGTGCCATGACCTTGAATTAAGGTCATGCCTCAAAGGTCCAGTTTATTGTGGACTTTAAGGAATATTGGATGTAAAGCCTATCATATATATAATTGACTCTATTTGTGATACAAAATCGCCATGACCTCGAGTCAAAGTCATTACCATCAAGGTCACCGTGGTAAAAACTTGCAGGGTTTTGCAACATCTATGGATTGTATATACTGTTTCAAAGGATTGATTCTGAAAACCTGAGGCTGTCACAACCTTGAACCATAGTGATGGTTCTCTTGATAGCTCTTTCTCTGTACAAATATTGTCTATGGTTGTGTGGATATGAATAATGAAATTTCACTGGAGTGTTGACCAGACTCACAAGTTTGTGCCATGACCTAAAAATCTGAATCATCGGTCAAAGTCAATTTATTTGATCTATTAATGTTTGTCTGGGTCATTCGTTTTAAGTTCTTTCATGGATTTTAATACAATTTCACAGGTTTCTTGTCTCAAAATCAAGGGGGTTTTCTTGAACTGGAACAAAGGTATGTGGTCAAGGTCACAGAGCATTTGGTAGAAAAAACTAATCTGTTCCAAAACTTTACACTACTTGCAATACGAATATAATGTTGCAGACTGTAAGAGTGTGCCATGACCAGGTTGTAGCAAGGTGAAGTCTGTACTTTTTCTGGGACTCGTTGCTGACATGAATTTGAATATTTATTGAGTGCTGCCCATAGCAACAGGACATGTACTTTTCTTGCATCAAGGTGAAATGTCGAAACCATAGTACCCTTGATGTGTAAAACTTCATCCTAGCCATTTGCTTGCAAGGATTTTAATATGTTGCAGGAATTGCCAAAGAATGTGTTGTGACTTCGAACAAAGGTCAAGGTAACAAATTACTTGATCTATAGCCTTAACTTTACATTGCTTTCATGGATTTAAACATCTCAAAAGATTGATACCAATTACATTGTATTGTTACTCAAGAAATTTTAGTGATGTCGAAACAAAATCAAAGTGCACTTCATGGAAGAAGACCATGTTTGGGCAATCACATTTTACTACCTAGTCTGATTTAGATCCAAACTATTATCTACAAGGTCAAGATTACAGTGCAGGTCATAATTTTGTATGCCAATGTGGATTTTGATAGTCGTGGCCTTAATTCACATACTATTGCTAAAGAGAGATGTAACTAAAGTATCAGAATCGGTAAACTTTTCTGTGTACTGCTGAAATAAAAAGACGTAATAGTCTGGACCTGTATCCAAATTATCTGTAATTTGGTTATGAATGCAATGTCTCCATTATCTTTAAAAATCACTTTGTAGTATCAAATATCTTAAGACATCAACTATAACATTTTCTTTGAACAGTTTGGAATACAATAAAAGACGCTGTTAAACTGCAGACAGAGTGAGTCACATTTGTCCGATCATTATTATAGTGTTTGGTGTCTCATTATTATAGTGTATGGTGTCCGATCATTATTATAGTGTTTGGTGTCCGATCATTTTTATAGTGTATGGTGTCCGATCATTATTATAGTGTTTGGTGTCCGATCATTATTATACTGTATGGTGTCCGATCATTATTATAGTGTTTGGTCTCCGATCATTATTATAGTGTTTGGTGTCCGATCATTATTATAGTGTTTGGTGTCCGATCATTATTATAGTGTTTGGTGTCCGATCATTATTATAGTGTTTGGTGTCCGATCATTATTATAGTTTTTGGTGTCCGATCATTATTATAGTGTTTGGTGTCTCATTATTATAGTGTTTGGTGTCTCATTATTATAGTGTTTGGTGTCCGATTATTATTATAGTGTATGGTGTCCGATCATTATTATAGTGTTTGGTGTCTCATTATTATAGTGTATGGTGTCCGATCATTATTATAGTGTTTGGTGTCTCAATATTAGTGTTTGGTGTCCGATCATTATTATAGTTTTTGGTGTCCGATCATTATTATAGTGTTTGGTGTCTCATTATTATAGTGTTTGGTGTCTGATCATTATTATAGTGTATGGTGTCCGATCATTATTATAGTGTTTAGTGTCTCAATATTATAGTGTTTGGTGTCCGATCATTATTATAGTGTTTGGTGTCCGATCATTATTATAGTGTTTGGTGTCCGATCATTATTATAGTGTAAGGTGTCCGATCATTATTATAGTTTTTGGTGTCTCATTATTATAGTGTTTGGTGTCCGATCATTATTATAGTGTTTGGTGTCCGATCATTATTATAGTGTTTGGTGTCCGATCATTATTATAGTGTTTGATGTCCGATCATTATTATAGTGATTGGTGTCCGATCATTATTATAGTGTTTGGTGTCCGATCATTATTATAGTGTTTGGTGTCCGATCATTATTATAGTGTTTGGTGTCTCATTATTATAGTGTTTGGTGTCTCATTATTATAGTGTATGGTGTCCGATCATTATTATAGTGTTTGGTGTCTCAGAAATGTGGCTTATGGTTATCATAATCCCACAGTGGGTCATCCACGCCAGTTGCTTCTTCCCGAGTCCCTCCTTGTAGGGAATAGACCTCAGTACCATCCCATCATCTTGTAATCTAATGATTGGATTACACATTATAATTTCTATTTTATTCTGGCACAGATATTTGACGAGGATATTACTATCCTCGTATCGTCCAAAGAACGGAAAGGCCTGATAATTCTCTTTTGGCAGTCATACATCGAGGTCACAAGGTCAAAGACCGGTATCAAAAGAAGTACTTTGTCTCAAAGGTACTTGAAATAAAAAGTCATAAGGTAAAATGTTCTTTCGTCGGAGTCTGACAAAGAAAAAAGGAAAACTGTATACCATCGTCGATTTCGCTACATTGGGGACTGAAGGAAATCTAAGCACAATCTGAAGATTACGTGCATGTACTTAAAAAGAGTCAAATGGTTCTTGTCAGTCATCGTCAAAGGTATCATGAAAACAAGTTGAAGCTTTCAGAAGAAACATCCTGTTTTAAACTGCATTCTTCAGAAATTGTGTTAAAGAAAACCGCTCCCTCAAAATTCGTAAATGTAATTTATTAACATAATTTACAATCACCATGTCTTTATTCCTTATACTAACCAAAGGCGATATGGGATACGTGCTGTGAATCTGAAACAAAAAGAAACTATCATAGAAGATTATAGTGTGAAGACAACAAGTGTGGACGATATAGTCAAAGAGTGGTAGTAACTCGGTAGTAAGTATAAATCTCATTGACAACTTGACCAATGTATTAAAATGCAGGATAATACACATTTACAGGTTATCTCAGACTCTCGGTTTAAATCAGGAACCTCCGCGTAAAACTTGGAACTCTTCTAAATATCAAGATACTAATAATTATTATCAATGTCAAATGACATAGCCTGTCGTCACATATTGTGTCCTCGTCAATGTTGTTTATCGATCAGTTAATATTCTAGTTCACAAATGCTGAGTATTGAGTTGTAATCTATCTTTCTAAAAGCAAGACAATCAGAAGAGATGCATTGTCGGTGGTATTTTGGCTCGAAGACCTATCAAAGATGAGTGTGCCCGAACGCGCATTTATGGTGCACTAAACTTGGTTCTTTGGCCAGTGTTTCGGACCATTTGTTATAGATGCATCGATTACGAAATTCCCGACACCACAACACATGTATATGTACCTTGTAGATGTATTGTAAGATTTTTGCCAGCTTTGTCGAGGGTAAAGGTCTCCGTATGGATCACGTGATTGTTATTTTTAACTTTGAGTGAGTAGTCTCCCATGAAAGCACTGGTAGTTACTGGACCGTGACTGCTGATGGCGTGACTGAAGTCAGTTTTCCAGTCTTGACCGTACAATCTTTGGTAAACAACACCTGCAGCATTGGGCTGAAAAGTGAAAATTGACCTGTACCATTCTGTCATGAAGCTTCCTGTTCTATGTATTAATAACCAATTAAAAATAAGTTTTATTTATGTCAAACAGTAATGCTTTGGTTTACAAACTCTGAATCTTCAAGCGATGACTTGGTGATGGGTTTGTCGATTTTCTTCACAAAATTAATTTCAAATGTTATAAACATCATGTTATATATGGACAGTACAATGTTGTTGTCCTTTTTATAAAGGAATGATTTCAGTATGCGATCGAGTTGTTTCGCCAGAACGTGTTGCCTAGCAACTTATTTTATAGAAACAATTTACAAACTGTGACATTTGACCCCGTTGTTATGGCAGCTGCTGTGTTTTTCATGGCGTGGTCCCAGAATCCCCACAGCAAAACGCCCTCCACCGCCGGATGACTGAAAAACAAGGTCATTAAGCTTTCGAGGGCCTTGGCTTTCTTGTTCTCGTCTTGTTCCTGTATCGTCAGCTCTGTGATCCAGATCGGAAGTCCTGCTTCCGCCAGCAGATCTAGTCTGTACTGTAACCATAAACCAAGCATTATCGTGATTATTTTAAAATGTTTAAAAGTAACGTATTTCCATAATTGACTCATGCATGAAAGTGCAAGGAAAAGCAAATGAAAAAAACATACATGGTTTTGATAAAAAAAACCCTTACTTTTAAGCCGACAATGTCAATGTCACTACCATAGAAATGACCTTGAACTCCCATGCCATAAATGGGAATACCTTCCTTTTTTAACTGAATGGCTTGATCTCGATACGCCTGAAATTGAAGCAAATATCGATATCTATGTTTCTTTTTCTTCATATTCATAGAGTAAATTGATAAAAATTTAGAGAAAAGTCGTATTTTATAGCAGAACGGAGCATATTGTAGATACATGTATAAAAAATGTTAGTTTCGAAAACCATAAAAAATCTTTACACTGGCTTTGAAGGATAGACACGGAGTCCATACCGTGGTATATTGACTTTTGACGGCTACGCCATAGTCATTGAGGAAGAGTTTAACCCCGGACTCCTGGGTGTGTATCCATTTGAACATCTGAGCCGTTATATCCGGGTTACCAGTATGGCGCTCATAGAAATCACCATGGAGATTCTCATTGTTTACATCCCAATGCTCAAGTCTGTGATTGGTTCGATAATGGTGACGAAAATTGAAATGATAGTTATCGTTGATGTATCCCGTAATTATTTAAGAAATTAAAGAGGCATAAAAATATGCTAACTATTGTTGTATCTTACGAAAAAAAAAAACAAACAAACAAACAAACAAAACAAACACCACACATATACACACAAAACAAAGTGGCCTCTTTAGTTATTTTTTTTTCAAATGACAGCTGTTTCCAATTCCAATAATTCAATTACTTTAAGTTATCTCCTTGTTAGAACGGGTGCTGTATTTAAAATCCCATTTTCGAAAAGAAAAGTAAAATGCACTATGACGATTTGACTGACTAACTTTCCTCGTGTATGTGATACCATACTGTTGACGTGATGCTGCATTGCCTGGAGAAGATCTGTAGAGTTCAGTCCCTTGACCCAGTAAGGCACGTGACCGTCATCGCCCCAAAACATATTGTGTCCTCGAACTTTCATCCTATTTAAGCATAAAAGATGAAATGGTGTTATTCTAGGATTTTGATATAAAGTGCGAAAGGGTTTTTTTTTATCAACGCTTTAACATTCAACAGCGCTTGGAATTTTGAAACTTACCCATGTGATTTCAAAATATTCACTTTGTTCGCCCACCAAAAATTTTCTTGACCCTGCAAGAAAAAAAATAATAATTTGATAGAACTCTAGCTCTTATCTTAGCTGACGATATTCTGGATTAATTTAATTGATCTCAATCATTAAAAAAAAAGATTCAACTCGTGTAACAATAAAGTTTCACTGATTTGAAAACTAGATAAATCTGCAGGGCTTATATTACAGAAGTCGGTCGTAAGCAGTAGATGCTGAATCTTCTCGGATATCTGATTAATTCCATTAACGTGGTTGTCAACTTTTGTTTGATACAGGTTATGTAATTTTAGTCTTCTTAGTTATCTTATCGGTTCCTGGTTTTGATTCGTTATTTTCTCCTTTAGTGGCTAAATCATTTACTTAGTATTGATACAATTTACTTACTTTGTTTCTCTACTTCTGTACACTTTATAGAGTATGCAAGAACACGGCCCTTTCAAAGTTTCTCTCTACCTCTGTAATAGATACTTACTTTGTTCCTCTCTACCTCTGTCCACTTCATAGAGTACAAGAACACGGCCTGTTCAAAGTTGTTAAACAGAAAACTTCTCTCTACCTCTGTAATAGAAACTTACTTTGTTCCTCTCTACTTCTGTCCACTTCATAGAGTACAAGAACACGGTCCAATCAAAGTTGTTATACAGGAACTTCTCACTCTCTACCTCTGTAATAGATATTTACTTTGTTCCTCTCTACTTCTGTCCACTTCATAGAGTACAAGAACACGGCCCAATCAAAGTTGTTATACAGGAATTTCTCTCTACCTCTGTGATAGATACTTACTTTGTTCATCTAGAGCTACTTCTGTCCATTCATAGAGTACAAGAAGACGGACTGGTCATTCAACATTGTTATACAGGAACTTCTCTCTACCTCTGTGATAGATACTCACTTTGTTCCTCTCTACCTCTGTCCACTTCATAGAGTACAAGAACACGGCCCTTTCAAAGTTGTTAAACAGAAAACTTCTCTCTACCTCTGTAATAGAAACTTACTTTGTTCCTCTCTACTTCTGTCCACTTCATAGAGTATAAAAACACGGCCCATTCAAAGTTGTTATATAGGAATTTCTCGAACGCAGAACTCCCGTCTTTGATCATGTTAGCCCTGATGGCGGCGCCCCACGCAAAGGCTCGCTTCTCCTGGACCAACTGAATCATGAGAAAGTTTTATAATTTGTTCTTTATTGAGAGAAATTGGTCAGGTTTTTAGAAAATTAGAGATAACTCAATTTATAATTTTTACATTTATCGTCATCGCATTGTTGGTATGCCAAGATTGAGTTGTGAAGGTCTTTAAAGATTGAAAAAATTCCTGCATAATAAAACAATAATAATCACAACCAAATATATGCGAATGTAGATTACAATGTTTAGGATGAGGACTGCATCATTTTGTTCCATGACATTGTTTAGATTGAGGATCACTGACGAGGGTTTATTACCCGAAACGTACATGTCTGATCCATGCTGCAAATTTGTTCCGAAATGATGCTATTGAATTTGAAGAAGTTTAAAATTGAATGGTTTTTCCTTATTGTATAGCATTAACTTAGTATTTGAGAATGTCTTTACCTCGATAGAATAGTGTCCATTGCTATGTGATGAACCTGCAATGCTAGAGCAAAGATTATACAGTTACTGTATCGGTTCTAATTCAAGAAAATAGGAGATGGGATCGGGATTTTTATTTCAGATTCAGTTAAAATGAAAAACATCTTGTACAAACTAAACTACTTACAGACTAAGCTACTTACAGCCTTCATTTTGTATTCTTACTTTATACTGATTGCCTTCATTTTGTATTCTTACTTTATACTGACGACCTTCATTTTGTATTCTTTCTTTATACTGACGGCCTTCTTTTTGTATTCTTTCTTTATACTGACGGTCTTCATTTTGTATCCTTACTTTATACTGATGACCTTCATTTTGTATTCTTACTTTATACTGACAGTCTTCATTTTTGTATTCTTACTTTATACTGACAGTCTCCATTTTTGTATTCTTTCTTTATACTGACGGTCTTCATTTTGTATTCTTACTTTATACTGACGGCCTTCATTTTGTATCCTAACTTTATACTGACGACCTTCATTATGTATTCTTACTTTATACTGACGACCTTCATTTTGTATTCTTACTTTATACTGACGACCTTCATTTTGTATTCCTACTTAATACTGACGACCTTCATTTTGTATCCTTACTTAATACTGATGACCTTCATTTTGTATCCTTACTTTATACTGACGACCTTCATTTTATATTCTTACTTTATACTGACGACCTTCATTTTGTATTCCTACTTCATACTGACGACCTTCATTTTGTATCCTTACTTAATACTGATGACCTTCATTTTGTATCCTTACTTTATACTGACGACCTTCATTTTATATTCTTACTTTATACTGACGACCTTCATTTTGTATTCCTACTTCATACTGACGACCTTCATTTTGTATCCTTACTTTATACTGACGACCTTCATTTTATATTCTTACTTTATACTGACGACCTTCATTTTGTATTCCTACTTCATACTGACGACCTTCATTTTGTATCCTTACTTTATACTGATGACCTTCATTTTGTATCCTTACTTTATACTGACGACCTTCATTTTATATTCTTACTTTATACTGACGACCTTCATTTTGTATTCCTACTTCATACTGACGACCTTCATTTTGTATCCTTACTTTATACTGACGACCTTCATTTTGTATCCTTACTTTATACTGACGACCTTCATTTTGTATTTTTACTTTATACTGACGGCCTTCATTTTGTATTCTTACTTTATACTGACGTCCTTCATTTTGTATTCTTACTTTATACTGACAGTCTTCATTTTTGTATTCTTACTTTATACTGACGGCCTTCTTTTTGTATCCTTACTTTATACTAACGGCCTTCATTTTGTATTCTTACTTTATACTGACAACCTTCATTTTGTATTCTTACTTTATACTGACGGTCTTCGTTTTGTATCCTTACTTTATTCTGATGACCTTCATTTTGTATTCTTACTTTATACTGACAACCTTCATTTTGTATTCTTTCTTTATACTGACGGTCTTCTTTTTGTATTCTTACTTTATACTGACGGCCTTCATTTTGTATCCTTACTTTTTACTGACAACCTTCATTTTGTATTCTTTCTTTATACTGACTACCTTCATTTTGTATTCTTACTTTATACTGACGGCCTTCATTTTGTATTCTTACTTTATACTGACGTCCTTCATTTTGTATTCTTACTTTATACTGACAGTCTTCATTTTTGTATTCTTACTTTATACTGACAGTCTTCATTTTTGTATTCTTACTTTATACTGACAGTCTCCATTTTTGTATTCTTTCTTTACACTGACAGTCTTCTTTTTGTATCCTTACTTTATACTGATGACCTTCATTTTGTATTCTTACTTTATACTGACAGTCTTCATTTTTGTATTCTTACTTTATACTGACGGCCTTCTTTTTGTATTCTTACTTTATACTGACAACCTTCATTTTGTATTCTTACTTTATACTGACGGCCTTCATTTTGTATTCTTACTTTATACTGACAGTCTTCATTTTTGTATTCTTACTTTATACTGACGGCCTTCTTTTTGTATCCTTACTTTATACTAACGGCCTTCATTTTGTATTCTTACTTTATACTGACAACCTTCATTTTGTATTCTTACTTTATACTGACGGTCTTCATTTTGTATCCTTACTTTATACTGATGACCTTCATTTTGTATTCTTACTTTATACTGACAACCTTCATTTTGTATTCTTTCTTTATACTGACGGTCTTCTTTTTGTATTCTTACTTTATACTGACGGCCTTCATTTTTGTATTCTTACTTTATACTGACGGCCTTTATTTAGTATTCTTACTTTATACTGACGGCTTTATTTTGTATTCTTACTTTATACTGACAACCTTCATTTTGTATTCTTACTTTATACTGACGACCTTCATTTTGTATTCTTACTTTATACTGACGACCTTCATTTTGTATTCTTACTTTATACTGACGACCTTCATTTTGTATTCTTACTTTATACTGACGGCCTTCATTTTGTATTCTTACTTTATACTGACGTCCTTCATTTTGTATTCTTACTTTATACTGACAGTCTTCATTTTTGTATTCTTACTTTATACTGACGGCCTTCTTTTTTGTATTCTTACTTTATACTGACGGTCTTCTTTTTTGTATTCTTATGTTATACTGACGACCTTCTTTTTGTATTCATACTTTATACTGACGTCATTTATTTTGAATTCTTACTTTATACTGACGGGTGCCTTCCTGATTTGGTTTATTCTGGCCTGTGCTTCGGTCAGCCAGCTATTGTCATCTGGTATCTCCTGTAGGGAGCAATCGTCTATAAGAAAGTCTATAGATGGATCCATCTGTGTGTAGATCTGTACAGAGGTTGCTCCTATACATGAAAAGCCAGATATATAAACGAATGTTATACTTCTTTTCTTTTTTTTTTTTTGGGGGGGGGGGGGGTCTGGTAAATTTGATCAAGTAATGTAAATTATTTTGATAAAATTTATTTTTCCCCTATTGTTTCTGCTACGTCTTAACCCATGGACACTGTGTACAATTTTTGGTAGATTGAATTTCCTTTACAATGTAACCACCCTATCATTATTTTTACCCTACATTACGCATTGAATTTTGTTGACTGGCAATATAAGACAAATCTTATCTTTCCTTTCACACTCGACTAGATATGGATCAAAATGACGTAAGAAAATATTTACAAAATGTTTAATTTTGACAAATATTATGTCTACCCTGTGTTTATTACCTGAATCGGCTATGAAGTCCCCAGCCAGTTTAACCCAGTCATATCTGACCTTATCATAGGGATGTAGAGCCACCTGATGGAATCGGTTACCATCTGAAATACAAAATAAATAAATAACTTATTGGTGCAGTACCACTCAGTCTGGTATATTTGTACTATGTCTTTCTTCTTGACATGTTGGCTTTGGTTTTATGAAGATTTGCGGATGTCTGTCGTATTACAAATCCCTAACACATTTTTTATTTTAAATCAGGATTTGTTTAAAATGTTAGTACAAGATTTTCCTTAAAATGTCTGAAAACAACAAAATATTGAATTTTTCCAAGTTTTCAAGGGTCAAAACTCATAAATGAACCACATTGACATGTATTTCTTGGTGTAAAGAATGCATCGACTCTCTGTAACGCTTTATGGGACGTACAGAAGGACGGACGCACTAATGATGTTTTGTATATTTTACAAGATCATCAAAATATACACAGGATGGGATTTCTTATTTATCCTAGTTTATCATGATACTAGTTCCCGAGCTGCAAACAAGGACATGAGAGAGACGGAATTTGATTTCGGCACGGAAAAACTCGGAACTGATATCGGACACATGCGCAAGAGACTGACTAGGTATACATCGTATCTGTTCATTGAAAATGGTTTATTTTATTGATGTATATTAACCAATTTATCGAATAAAGTTTTATCAAGATCCATTGAGTCGCTCCAATGTAGTATGTACGCTGCAAGATGAATGAGTTAAAGAAGATCCTGACTATAATCTCAACAGCACTCACAAAAGAGCACCAAATTGAGCATCGACGGACCCCTAGCAAGCTCGAGGTGGGACCAGGTGCCCGGGAGGAGTAAGCATCCCCTGTTGGCTAGCCGCACCCGCACGAACGGACAACAGACACTGCGGTATGACAATATCTTGCAAGAGATTCGGTCAGATAATTTGATAATAAATGGAAAAGTGGGTGTGGTCATCCTGATGACAGGTGCCTAACCATCACAATATAAATATGTTTTTTTTTTTAAATTATACTTTGAATACGGTTATATACCATCACTACTTTTAAATACCTACGGTCAGTGTGTATGGATGCCAGTAGCTCCACACCCGTATAGGCGTGTCCCGTCGGCATGTTGAGAAGCTTGACGTAACAGTGTGTACCGTATCTCTTTCCAGAAGTAATGGCAGCAGTTTGGCGCAGTCCGGACCAATTTACTTGTCTTCAAAATACATAAGAAAATATTCTCTATTACAGTACAGTGTTTCCTATTTACACAATGGATACTCAATTTCAATGCATTTCTCATCGTCATTCTGGATTTAGTGGCGGATGTTACCAGTAAGCAGAAGATACTTACTACATGTATATCTCATCTCCTTTGTTGCTTTGCAGAATGTTTTATATCGCTTTTTTGGTGTTTTTTTTATCTTTCGTGATGATTATGATTTCTAAATTTTGAGTTCTGATTTTTATTTGGGTTTTAGTAGTTGATTGAAATGTAATTTTCATAAGATATGTAAGTCATACCTATTTGTTATCTTATAGCTGTGAGATCCATGGACTCTATCAGAACTTAGTTGAATACTGCAGCGCGCGCACGACCAGTCCGCATTTTTCTCAAAATCACCATTGCGAAACAGTTCCGGTGCAGATGACACCAAAATAATTTGCGCAAAAAGAAAAAGAGCGCGGGGACTATAAGAAAGAGACCTCATTTTGGAAACCTGCCGCGCCAACTAGGACTTATTTTGCTGTATAATGAAAAGCTGTCCTATATTTTGTAGTTTCCTTATCGGTAATTCCGATATGTCCCACATATTCAAGATACGTGAGGTATCAATTCCTTCCGCTAAACATTCTTGAAATATACATGCAATATGAACAAGGATTTAGTTTTCAAAATATTGTTGTTTTTTATCAAAATTTCAGCAGTGAAGGCAGGGCTGCAGTTGAATCAACTTTCATCGTGTTAGTTTTTCTCATTTCAGAACGATTAGTGAAACATCCTCTAGGTTGAAAAAAAAAGTCAACCAAGAGGATGTTTAAACATACATAATTAAAGTATTTTGAATATAGGGCGCGTGTTAATATCCGAGTCTTCATATATTTAGTAAAAGGTAGAGGATGATACTGACTATTGGCAATTTCTTTTACAGAGGCGCTTTGCTAAAATGGTTCAACTGGACCAAAATCAAAACTTTCTTGTTTCAAATTTCTTGTGATGAATCAGTATTTTAACAAACTTTCATTTCAATTTGTGCACATAAGAAATGGAACCTGTCCAGGTTACGGGCCGACCAACAGATTGACAGACAGACCAACCACGGGGACTTGAACATATCTCTGTAGAAATGGAAAAATTAATAAGATTTTTAGAGACCTTTAAAGAGGGATTTTAAGTCCCTGTGCGATCAACTAACCGACTGCAACAAAACAATGTTTCCCATTTTCTTCTGTAAGGGAGTGGGGATATATAAAATTGATTTGATTATTGATTATCGATATTATTAGTTTTATCGAGTCTTTATTATTGACGATTATCCGAATAATTGATAAGAAAAAAAAACGCATTTTTTGGTCAAACGGCGCCCGATTTTATCTTAAAATCTGTTTTTGTGTTATAAAATGATAGACTGGTTCCCGGGACCTCTCTAGTAAAGAGGTCCCGGGAACTGGTCAGACTAATAAAATAAGAGCAACATTTTTTTTATTATATAGAAATCTATTTATGTGAATTTTCTGGACTGGAATATAAATTCAATGATAGACGGAAAGAAGATGAATGTTTCATATCGTCTTACTTATATTTTTAGAATACGTGACGATTTTTAACGAAAGCATGACGCAGAAAACCAATCTGACTGTTCGTTTTTTTGTGATAATGTAAGGAATATTTTTAAAATATGAAGTGAGATAAATAAATGAATAAATAAATAATTAGATAATGAAATAAATGAATGATTAGATAAAATAAATAGATAAATGAAATAAATAAATAAAATAAAATAAAATAAAATAAAATAAAATAAAATAAAATAAAATAAAATAAAATAAAATAAATAAAATAAAATAAAATAAATAAAATAAATAAAATAAAATACATAAAATAAATAAAATAAATAAAACAAATAAATAAAATAAATAAATAAATAAATAAATAAATTAATTAATTAATTAATAATGATAAATAAAAAAGATAAATAATGCATGAAATTCAAACATTCTTTTTATTTTTCTTTGTTTTCTAGACTTTGGTGAGATACAATCAATGCTGGTGTCAGCCTGGTGACATTCCTGTACAAGTCGATTCGGGCCAGTGTCCTTTCGTGCCCGACAATCCCCTTTCTTCCCTATCAGCCATGCGGGGCCACCATCTCTTTAATTCCATTGTATGATAGAGTAATTAGACTGACATAGTATGGGCTGACATGCCAATGGGCACAGCACCTGTCTGTCAACGTGATAGCGGGGACTAGACTGGTCAAAGCCTAGGTGAGAGGGAAAGTGAGTAAAAAGACTTGTTAAATAAAAGTGACCATTTTATCAGCTATCTTTTTTATTCCTGATTTATTTTCGTATGCGAGTATTTATGATCTGTCAAACCATAACAAACTGAAAAGGGTGCTTTCCATGTCCAAATGATTCTTCAAAATAGCAATGTATTCAAAGGATTTTGAGTGTGCCGTATGAAAATGAAAGACATTCATAGACCAACGTACAAATGATATTGAGGACGAGGGGGGGGGGGGGCTTAAAATTTGTCCATATTTTTTTTTTCCTGTTAGTGTTTAATCATTTCTAAACCAGAACTACTCTGAATGCCCCTCTACTTGGTAGAATATAAAATCCGTGTATGATCACATGGTGTTAAAATCTATTGCTATGTTCTTTACACAGAAATATAAAATATTTTGCTCAGATAATTTTTGTTAACATTGTACTAGTTTGATTTTGATGGATTAGGCATTCGACCATACTTCACGTGCCTGGCATTGCTCTTTTTCACGGATTTCCACAAGTGTAAAACAAAACCTATTTGTTTATATAGGAAGGTTGTAGACATAACAAGTGCACTGACCACTGGCATGTTAGCCCCAGGCCGAAATGTCAGACATTCTTTTTAAATTAATTCGTAAGTACGTCTAAGTCCTTTTTGTCTGGGTTTGCGTTAACTAGGGCGAGACTAAACTTCTACCCGAATTCGTGACGTAAGAATCCGTAAATTGTTAGACAGACTCGCTCGTGTTGGCATTTTATGTTTTTAAAGTTCTGGGTTTTAAAATGTAGTGTCATACATATATGTACTAGAAACAGAATGCTCTGAAAGGTGATATTTTCACCGATATGCACTGATGGTGATGTATATGGATGTTATATTGTGTATTTAAAATCCAATATTCTATCTTATTCAGTTTAGAATTTACTTAACTGGAATCGCATAACTTACGGGTAAGTATTACATAAAGGTTTTTTTCTTATCTTTACAATGTATGAAAAACTTCGACAATCTTGAAAAAAGTCCTATTTATCATATTAAAAAATATATATACATGTACTGTAACTATAAAGTTTACACGATGCTGTCTTTTTATATATTGCCCTAGAACTGCTTTTTAATGTTAAAGCACAGGGATTTATCACGCTTCCCGGTTGCTGAATTTTCTATGGATAATAACCCATAGTAAATAGAGCAACCGAGAAGCGTGATAAATCCCTGTGTGTTAAAGACTGAATTCAGTAGTTCCAATGATAAACTGACGAAAATGCGACAGGCAGTTCAAGAACTGCCATAGATTTAAAATGTTCCAAATAATGAAGCTTTTGAATTTGTCGGAAGATCCTTCTGTGTCCCCACTAGCTGAAGCAGATGTAGCTCCCCTCTTACTCTTAGAGGTACACATTTATCTCCCCTCTTAGAGGTACAGGCTCAGACTCCTCGGATTTTTTCATAAACTTTGTAGTAGACATTAATTGATCCTATCACAGAAATTCTATGTCTAACAAACCGGTAGAATGGTCAGGAGCGTAGTCAGAGTAATCTTCAAGTGGAAGCAGGTTTGGGGTCCCTATACGCACCTAATGGTCAATATTCCAGGGAAAAAGGAATAAAAGTATACGGAATCATACAGATGATGTCATTGGCGGCCATCTCGGAGAAATTTTGCAATGAAATAGATGGAAAATTTGATTTTTTCTTCCCGAAAAAGTGATTAAATGAAAAATAATTAAACCAATTTGCCATCAAATGATATCATATTTATTTTTGTGCAAAAACCAACTTAATAGTAGACTCTATAAAGTTAGCTGCCTTCAATTCAGATTACCCCATTCTCTTTTTTCTATGCGTACAGTTCACAAACTTGGGATTCAATGCATGACTTTAATAATGACAGGCCGATTTGACCTTGTTAAAAAGTTCATAGGTCATTTAAGGCGCTACCTTCATCATATTACAAGATCGGCATTTTCAAAGAGTAAACAATAGTGTACGATTTGTTGATATTAACAATCCTGCCCCTGATCTTGACCGAGCGCTGAACTGCCGCCTGGACGGCTTCGTCTGTACACCAGAGCTAGCAAAAATGAAAAATCGAACAAAGAAAACCAAATTATTGTTTGCAAATCATTTTCCACTATTGTATTTCTCATGAGAAAATTAGAACAGGTCTTTCAAAGTAGCTTTAAACGATTCATCAAAGGCATTTTCCAGAGAGCTAGGGTAGATGTAAATGAATTTGGATGTAGACCCTGTTTAATGCGTTTTACCTGAATGTGTAATTTATGATCCGTGGATTATGACAGATTGATTACTTGTAGGTAAAAGGGATGAACAGGTTATATAGACATGAAGAAAATCAACAACTTTAAGGTAAGATTACGTTTTGATACAATAGTTTGAAAGAGTCACAAAAAAAAAAAACCCATTAAATTTACCAAAAAAATTTAAACTGAAAATTTAGGTTGTCTTATATGATATGCACATAGACTTTAAATATCACAGGAGCTCAACGCCAAAGATCCTCAATAAAATAAGTCACTTCCCACCTCCAACCTTTTTCATCTAAAAGGGAAAGTCAGTGGCGGATTCAAGGGGGGGGGGGCGTAGGGGGCGTAGCCCCCCTAAAATTTTCCAATCATGGGTAAAACGATCATTTTCAATCAAAAAATAGTAATTATTAGTGAATATTAACAACCTGTAAGTAAATATAATTGTTAAATGCATCCATTTTCATTCTTTAATCAATTACAGTCACGAAAATGGGTCCTAATATGCAGAAATTCAAGAGCTTCTGGGGGGCTTCCGGGTTTTCATTGTGGGTGGGTGGTGCGAGCTCCTATGACTGCATAAGGATCCCCTTTCTGAATTCGTCTCTCAGTTGTTATATCCCGTTTAAAAGATTCATTACATTTTATAAGATTCTTTTCTTATACAAATGCGTAACCATTTTCATATTCTTTGGTTGATTTATAATTTAAAAAATGGGAATATAATTTATGAATGTAATATACCTATTCCCTGTTTCAATTGGACTTAATATTTTGGTACACATGTACGCGTTTCAGGTGCTGGGACAAGAATGAACAATAACATCAAGAATGATCGGCAAGAAGAAGGTAATTAATGTAGATCTTGAAATACAAGGGATAAGAAATAGTGCCATAATGAACATTGTTGACACAAAATACAAGGGATAAGAAATAGAAACATGATGGACATTGTTGACACAAAATACAAGGGATAAGAAATAGAAACATAATGGACATTGTTGACACAAAATACAAGGGATAAGAAATTGTGCCATAATGAACATTGTTGACACAAAATACAAGGGATAAGAAATAGAAACATAATGGACATTGTTGACACAAAATACAAGGGATAAGAAATAGTACGATAATGAACATTGTTGACACAAAATACAAGGGATAAGAAAAAGTAACATAATGGACATTGTTGACACAAAATACAAGGGATAAGAAATAGAACGATAATGAACATTGTCGACACAAAATACAAGGGATAAGAAATAGTACGATAATGAACATTGTTGACACAAAATACAAGGGATAAGAAATAGAAACATAATGGACATTATTGACACAAAATACAAGGGATAAGAAATAGTACGATAATGAATATTGTTGACACAAAATACAAGGGATAAGAAATAGTACGATAATGAACATTGTTGACACAAAATACAAGGGATAAGAAATAGTACGATAATGAACATTGTTGACACAAAATACAAGGGATAAGAAATAGAAACATAATGGACATTATTGACACAAAATACAAGGGATAAGAAATAGTACGCTAATGAACATTGTTGACACAAAATACAAGGGATAAGAAATAGTACGATAATGAACATTGTTGACACGAAATGCAAGGGATAAGAAATAGTACGATATTGAACATTGTTGACACAAAATACAAGGGATAAGAAATAGTACGATAATGAACATTGTTGACACAAAATACAAGGGATAAGAAATAGTACGATAGTGAACATTGTTGACACAAAATACAAGGGATAAGAAATAATAACATAATGGACATTATTGACACAAACTACAAGGGATAAGAAATAGTACGATAATGAACATTGTTGACACAAAATGCAAGGGATAAGAAATAGTACGATATTGAACATTGTTGACACAAAATACAAGGGATAAGAAATAGTACGATAATGAACATGATTGACACAAAATACAAGGGATAATGAATAGTACGATAATGAACATTATTGACACAAAATACAAGGGATAAGAAATAGTACGATAATGAACATTGTTGACACAAAATACAAGGGATAAGAAATAGTACGATATTGAACATTATTGACACAAAATACAAGGGATAAGAAATAGTACGATAATGAACATGATTGACACAAAATACAAGGGATAATGAATAGTACGATAATGAACATTATTGACACAAAATACAAGGGATAAGAAATAGTACGATAATGAACATTGTTGACACAAAAGACTACACATAAACAAACGAGACAAATGGGCAATCATTGCCGACTTTAAAAGACGGCCATCTGCCATGTATGTGGCAAAAGGTGTGTTTATCCGGAATACGTGCGCATAGCTCTCCCACTTTTCCGGACACCCTAAGGTATCGAAGAACACGGAATGGTTGTGTATAAAAGCATCTTCGTTGAAGATTACAAACTATCCAGAGGGACATTAGTCCTTCTTTGAAAACCATCTATCCCTTTCTTTGGAAATACGATTATCAAGAAACCATTTTAAAACAGGGATTGGAATCAAACTTATTCCAGCGATCAGTTACATGAGAAGGATCTCGACCAGGGATTTTTGGTTTCAAATCCCTGTGAAATCATCATAAAAAACAAAGGTAATCTCGCGGGCGTTATGACGCTTCAAAGGGAGAAGATGGCTGAATCTAAACAAAACTAGTCTTAACGTCTCCAACGAAACGCAACCAAACATGTTCATGATGTTATTGCTTGACATTGAAAAGATAGAATGAATCTATCCCTTGACAGCAGGAGGGGGGGGGGGGCTTAATCGAAAAAGAAAAACCTTAAAACTATACACAACAATTATCTATATATACATACATGTATGCCTAATTTATGGTCACCCAAATAGCCATATACACGAATAGAGATTTATGCGTTTAATAAATCGGAGAAGATTTGTGAAAGGTTAATACACTTTATAAAGAGATGATTTCCCCACATCAGGAAATGAATATAAATGCATTAGCACAATTTTTCATTAATACGGTGTTCTTGTCTCTATATAAATCTAGGATTATATTTTCCACGCACGGTTTCTGTCCCCACCCTGTCTGGAAATCAATATTGTCAGATAAGATCACGACATGAAGAGTTTAGTTGACTTTTTCCTTTTTCCTCAATGTCGCCGGTTGCATGTAATTGCTTTTACACCTGTTACACTTGCAATCGTCGCTTTGTTTTCAACGTAATAAACATTGATAGATTAGAATCACAAGCGTGAAATTCTACGTTATTTAGTATTTATTTGTTTTACCTATTCACATGTCTTCTGACGGACAGTACTGCTTGTCGGAGGTGGAAAATGGTAAAAATGACCAAATTGTGGCGTCACGTGACAGTACTCAGACCAATGGGAAGGAAAGTAAAGCTTCTGCCAAGGAAAGGGCCGCTCTGGAAAAGGTATGTAAACATGAAATATTAATTCATATTTAGCAATAATATACGAGGATATTTATAAATGCTGCAAGTCATGTTTCCATGACCTACTTTGAATTGATGATTTATGGCCCTTAATTGGCATCTCATTTAAATATTAAGTATTTTTAAATATGTCTGTTACATTAAAAGCATGTATCTTGAAACTAATTATAATTGCAAGACTGTCATTTTACTGCAAATTTTACAACGTCTGGTGACTATCCTTTAAAAAATCTGTCCTTTTAGAGGGAAGGAGGTCAGGATTTCCACTGGTATCAAAACTTTTATTTTTTAACCTTTTTTCCCCAAAACCATGCGTATGCTGGACGTTTCCCTCTTGGAAAAAAATATAGATCTGCCCATGAAGTTGTACTGTCTCTGAGCGACGTACCCATTGTAAACTATCGGATTCTTTACTGCCCATGGATACTCTTAATATATTATAATGTTTTATCACATGATACACCCGTTATGCAATTTCATAAAGCCATTTCATAAATATATGATATGATAACACGTTACATATCGCTTTGCTTGAATGCGATTGGTCAAGTTTGGAACCTAATCTCATTAACCTTGACAAATGTGACCTTTCAAATATCGGTCAACTGTTAAATGCAGATCCGGAGTCAATATCAATGATTAAAATTGTTGTTGTTGAATTAATTCTTGCATTAAAATTCTATTCAAAATAGAAATACTTTTCTCTTACGCACAGAATATCTCTTACGATGGGAACACTACTTCTCATGGCGTAGCAGACGACTTCTAGATAACGGCGTGATTCGCCTATGTAGTTCTCGGAAACGTTGATTTCACGTTAGAAATACACATTTTTAGGCAATATCATGTGATAAAAAGAATCTCAAATGAATTTTCATTTCATACGATGTATTATGAAACTCGTTGTGCGTTTTATATCCCCTCGCCAAGGCTCGGGAATATAAAACTCACAACTCGTTTCATAATACATCGTATGAAATGAAAATTCATTTGAGATCCTATATATATCCAATACAATGGGAAAATGATATGGCCGTAAATGACTTAATTACCAAGATTGAATAGGTCTTTAAAATCCTGAACGAAAGAAATATAAAATATTTAATAAATAAAAATAAACACTCAATGTCCACAAATTTTCGGCCACTCGGCCTTTATCATGTGGAAAAGTGGATTTTACGTTGTTTACCAGCAGTAATGGATATTACATAGAATTCTTTTATATTATATAAATTAGTGCTTTTCCACTCGATAAAGACCGAGTGGCCTAAAATTTGTGGATATTGAGTGTTTATTGTTATTTATTTAATATAAACTTCCCTACGGAGGACTTTAAAAGTGGATAAGCTATACTGTAACAATGCCTCCTGCAAATTAGAAAAATGCCATTGCTTCAGACAAGCTCTTAAATTTTCTAAATTTCCCGACAAACATGATAGGAAAGTAATTTGATCTGGAAATGGTACATGTACTTATAGCTTATTGGAAGAAAGCCCTCAAGAAGCTGTTTAAATTGATGATTTTTGTCTTTCAGTTCAAGTCCCGTGTGAACGATTTGATCAAACCAGATCACGACGATTTCTGTCTGGAGAAATGGCTTAAAGGTAAAGGACAGACACTTTTTAAGAGCAGAAGTTATAAGGGCAATCCTGTAAAAATATACATGCTGCGTAGGCACTCACAAATATTGAATCTGTAATTGAATTTTCAGTAAATCAACTAGCAATGTCTGATTAAGGAGTGAAACTTGGAAGCATAGGGATAATTATGAACAAAGGCATCTTAAAACAAACAATATCCTCCCACCAACAAAATGAAATAAGTCAGTAAGTGCATACATCAAGTTACGCACGCTTCCAAGGGCATGAAAACTTTTAAAAAACACCAAAATACGCTGTTGAACAGAAAAACCTACAACATGTAGATATAGAATATACGCACACTCAGGGATACGGAAATACACTCACTTATCCCATCCTTTAGAACCTTGTGAATATATATTAAACATTAAATCATCGACGACAAGTGAAAACCCCGAATTAAGACAGGTGCATTCGAGTTGAACATCGAAAATTCGGTAACCGACATAAACATTCGAAATAAAGATAAAAATAATCCTGCTCATACCACGACCACCAAATAAAAGCTTAAAGACACGCATAAACAGAAAACATGAATGTATAACCACCTAAACACTAACACAGACTTCATAAATGAAAACAAGGCATCAAACACTGGCGTAGGACAAGGGGGGGCAGGGGGGGGGGGGGGGGGGGGGGGGGGGGGGGGGCACGTGCCCCCCCCCCCCACTTTTGAAAGTGGGGGGGCATAAGTATGTTTGTGCCCCCCCCCCCCCACTTTTTGACGTAATTTTTGGTCATACAGATATAAAAAAAAATGCAAAATACCTTTAACTCAAACTATATAGAATATCATTACGTGTATATGTTAATGATAGAGAAAACAGACAGTATTTTCTGTGAAGTCAATATTTTGCTTAAAAAAATTCCTGGCTCGCTACCGCTCGCCAGCCATTTATTCATGTACTTAAAATTTAGAATTGCACCAGAAATGTTAAAATTTGTGCATACAGAACATGAAAACCCAATATTTATTTTATAATCTCTTCCCCCCCCCCCTTTTTTTTTTTTTTTTTTTTTTTTGCTTGTTAGAAATTTTGGGATGTTGTGCCCCTCCACTTTTTCAAGCAGAGCTACGCCATTGTCAAATTATCGAAAAACAAGTAAATACCGTAAAAAGAGTGATAAGATCGCCTTGGTATGCGTTTGCGCTTCTAAAAAAAAGTTTTTAGAGTCCCCTACATGTATACCGAGGAGATTTTTCGGCCTGTGGTAAAATACTTAATATAATGAATCTACATTTTTTTAATTTCAGCTCGATGCTACGATGTTGACAAAGCCGTACAGATGTTTAGGACGGTTGGTATTCTTCTATTGTGACTTACTAGTATGCCAAAAAGCGCGGATAAATTGTGGGGTCAGGGCTGCATTCTTTTCCCTGAGGTTGACCTAAAAGTTAACATTTTGTATCTTACTTTTTTTACGAACGATTTTATGACTCCTCCCTCCCCGACCCTCTTCGGTTCCAGATTCTGAGACATAAACAAACTATGAAACTTCGATTTGTGACTTTACGGAGTCTTGTTGACAGATTTTTCTTTTCGAAAAATTCCAGAAAAACTCCGTTTTCTCTAAGACATGTGATCTGGACTTGTTTAGTTTCATACAATGTAAGTCCATTGTTGTCTTCCGAATCCTGGTTACTGTTTTAAGTGATCTTACACAAATATAAGCATGCCTGTCAACGATTTGTTTGTTTCACTTTCAGAGTATGGCCTATAGAGAGAAAATGAAAGTAGACACAATCTTACATGACTATGACCCACCGGAAGTAAGCTTTAATTTATCTTAGTTGAAATGATTTAGATAAAAACGAATTTTAAATATGTCAAAAACGTAATATTTGTTATAAAACCAAATTGAGTGAATGTATTTTAAAATCGTAAGCAGAAATGAAATCGTTTGATTTTAGGTATGACCTTTATGGAAAGGACCAATATTATATATTTATTGACAGGTCTTAAAGAAATACCTTACGGGTGGGTTCTGTGGCCATGCCAAGGATGGGTCACCGGTCAGGGTTGAGCTGTACGGAAAACTGGACATAAAAGGCCTAATGGCATCGTCCAAAAAATCTGACCTGGAGAAGGCCAAACTGAAACAATGTGAGTGGACGGTACAGGACTGGAAAAACGAGAGTCAGAAGGTAAAATTCTGAAAAATTAGAATGTATATCTGTTGGTCGATAATTTCATATTGGAGTTTGTTCTTGTGTATTGATTTGTGACGATCTCAAAACATCCACGCTTCTATTTTTAGAGAGGCTATCGCGTTGACGGTCTGACCGTAATATTTGATATGGAGGGCGTTAGTACCCGGATGCTGTGGCGACCAGGTGGGTACTTTATACCGGTGATATTACAAAATTCACCGTAATTTTGGAAGAGCTTTTTAAGATCTTGCATTTTTCAAATATTATCAATAGAATCTAATTCGGGACCATCTTTTTAAATAGTATGTACATGTCCTCTTATTGGAATCAGAAACACAAAAGAATACCGACATCTAACATCTAACTATGTCCTCTTATTGGAATCAGAAACACAAAAGAATACCGACATCTAACTATTTAATATGAAAAAGAAAAGCTGTTATTAGGAAATCAGTGATCTGGCATTTATCCTCTTACGGACACGCGGCGTTTCTGACAATCTACTTTAGATGGTAATTAATTAAGTCTTGGTGTGTTAATTATATTGATTGTATTGTGCCTCAGGCATACAGATGTATCTACATATGGTGAAGGTACTGGAGGATAATTACCCCGAGATGATGAGGCGGTTACTGGTTATCAATGGTAAGTATGTTGTTATATCAATTACACAAAAACCCAATATCGCTAGCCATATGAATGATAAATTATCCCCTTTCTCAAAGAAGTATTCCTTTGAAAATCAAACGATATGAATGATAAAAATATCTACCCTAATCCCATCTGCTTACAACAAGCACTATAAAGTTATGATGATGCAATCACTGAGTAAGGTGCCCAGGAGGAGTAAGAATGTCATTCGGACAAGCAGCGCTCTTGGCTAACACCTTGGTTATAGGTTTTCCACTGTCACCTTAAAAATCACCTTTAAACATCTCAAACCTCATTTGTAGTAACATCGATGTGGATATTCTGTATTTCAGCACCAAGAATCTTCCCTGTTTTATACAAACTCGTCCGACCACTGATCAGCGAGGACATGAAGAATAAGATCCACATTTTAGCAGGTAAGTAACCATTGTGTCTATGATAACGAAAGAAATAAAGTGTATCTTCATCGTGTTTTTAAGAAGGGGTAATTAAGTTTTGTATCGTTAATTAGCATTCATAATAAGATATCTTGAAAATTCATTTTTATCTTTCTAGGAAATTATAGTGATTATTTGAAGAAATACGTTGATCCCGATAATCTGCCGATGTGTTATGGCGGGAAACTTACAGACCCTGACGGAAATCCCCGATGTGTCACTATGGTAATAAATACGTCATTGGATAAAAAAATCTAAAGAAACGAACACGTCAGTAATTTTTATAACAGTTTCATAATAATATTCATATATATAAATTTGGTACTTCTTTTACTTTGGTTTCAGATTTGCCAGGGTGGGGACGTACCGGAGGAGTACTTTCTACAAAGCTCGGACTTGTTAGCAGGGATGACTAAGATATCTGTCCCAAGGGGAGAAAAAGTCCTTATAGACTTCAACGTTGAAAAAGAAGGAAGCATACTCAAGTAAGTTACTTTTATTATTATCACACAAGAACGCAATCCATTTTTATTTTTTATACGGAAGATCACATTATGCTATGTGAAAGATTTTAATCACCATTTCGAACGTGGATGTCATATTTTGGGAAATTCAATACCTACATTTATTAACTGTGAATGTTTTAGCTTACCTGAGCGAAGCTAAAGTGAGCTACATGTATTGTCATATTTCGTCGTCCAACCGTCGTCTGTCGTCCGTCCGTTGTAATCTCCTTAACGTTTTCGAAATCTCAAGGTCATTGAAATGAAAGGTTCTCTTCCAAGTTTTTGTGGTTTTCGAGTTGATCGGTCAACAAGTATGGCCGTCAAGGCATTTGATTGGCTGACACATATTAGAACTTGCTCTGCAACCGCTCCACAGAATTGCAAGAAAACTTACAGGATTTAAGCATACTCAATGTCCCTACCAAGTCTGTTGTTCCAGGCGATCGGTTAACACATATGGCCATCTAGGTCTCGAATTGGCTGATGCATTTTCGACATCTCATCTGCAACCACTGCTCAGAATTTCACGAAACCTTACAGGAAGCAAGCATTCAATATCATTTACATAATTTGTGTTTTTCGAGTCAATTCATGAACAAACACTGACGGCTTCGTTTGGCAGTTCAAAGCATTTTGGACATTCCCTCCGTAATTGCTGCTCAGAATTTCATGCAACCTTACAGGAAGGAATAACTCGAGGGCCTCGAACAAATTAGAGACTATCAACCCTTCGTCTGCAAATCATGTGAGCGATGTGCCCCTCCCTTGTTTTTATTTACTAGTAGTAAAATACCTTTTTTTCAAATAAGGAATATTAAAACTGGCTTCAACCGGGATTCTTTAATGTAGTTCAACGTCACCAAATCTTTCAAATTTAGGACTGATGCTATCCTTTAATATCTTTCCAAATTTCGAAATTTATGTTTATTTACAGCTGGGAATTCAAAACAGAGGACTATGATATCGGGTTTGGGGTACTGTACAAATCAGATAAAGGAAATGTTCCCGTCGTTCCCGTGTCACGTGTCAACAGCCACCTGGTGGCAGAAGATGGCAGTTGGACCTGCCAGAAAACGGGAAAATGTAAGTTTTCTTTCTACTGAAATTGACATTTTTTTTATTCAAGAAATATTGCTTGAGAAATGTGAGCCTAATTGCATCACTGTTTATGAAAAAAATGACATATACATTGCATATCTACTGCTGTCGATGACGGGTCTTTATGAAGGATTACGTCCACAGCTTTTGACAGTTTTGCGCTTCTTCTCGAGTCTCTTGGTCGGATAATTCGTTGTTAATTCCCAACGTTGGCTGAGTTATTCGTTGTGCAAGGTTGAATGTATGCAAACGTTGAATACCGAATTTCCTGTTAAAATATCAATAAAACTTTTTATTTGGTTACAGATATGCTCTGCTTTGATAACGGATTTAGTTGGACGAAGAGTAAAATTGTGTATTACAGCTGTGAAGTATTGTACACGGACGACAAGGAAATTCGGACTGAAATCAGCAAATTAGTGGAAGAGGGAGACTGGCAGACATTATCAGAAAAATTCGAAACCACACATCTATGAATTATTCTCATTTAATTTTCATATCAATCAAACTATGTCATGTTCAAAACATTTATATACACATGCATAATCAAAGAGAGTATTCGTTGTAAAATTGTGACGTTGTAAATATCAAAATTTTATGTCAAATAATACGTCATTTATGCGTCATATTGACTTCAGGTGCTTTATTTATACTGTTAGTCACCCTTTTCCCCGTATGTCATGCAAACGTCACATTGACTGTCATATGAAACTTGATGGGTATGTCACATTGGCCGCTTTAAATTTCGTATGACATGTACCATATCAATTATACATTGTATTCTTTACACATGTATACGTCATATTGAAGTCCTTATAAATGTCATATGATACTACCGTCATGTATACGTTACATTCATCTCTGTAAAACACATACGTCTTGTGCATGTTGTAAACGCCGCATAGACCCCTGTAAATGCTATACGATGTGTGTGCGAATATGTCATGGAACGAAATAACTTTATTTCAATATCGTCAATAAATAATTATTTATTTAATGTGTTTCGATGATTTGGATGAAAGATTTACAATCATACGTTTCCTCGCCGTACCTTTTATTTCATTTGAATGAAAACACTAAGACTATTCATTTTAAACATTGTGCATTACCAGGATATAGTGACGATGGAATGGAACCAAAATCAGAAACAGTGAGGAAAAAAATGTAAAACGTAATATCAAGGTCTAATAAATGATGATAGATCGCAATACACACGACTTATTCGATTGGTTTATTTGTATTGTAAAACATGACCCATAGTCGTCATCTGAGAGGTCAACATCATTACTGATAATGTGAAACACAGAGGGACTTACTTATTTTTTGACCGCAAACACACAACAAAATTGAACTCAAGCGTAATAAAATAATGAATAAATGTACTCTTTGGTTTACGCACTCTTTATATATAAAGCTAATTCCGCTAAAATATTAGTATCGCTAAATTAAGGACACATGCAGTATTTAGTTTGTATGTACATGTAGCATCGTCTTACAGTGAGAATGCTTGCGCATATCGTATGATGATCACCCGGCTTCCGGTTTTCCGGACTAGGAGAGTTCCGTGTAATATTCTGACAATCACATCATTTGATCATATTTGATTCATAGCTGTAATGGAGGTACTTTGTTCAAAAACTTTAACTTTAACTTTGGTCTTTAAACTTTTGGAAGCCAAGCGAAAATAAACATTAAAAGGCTTTCATGATGAAATAGTTTGTTTCATGGGTATCAAAGCTTTTGACCTCGTCGTCTTGACCTTGGAATTTGACTTTTAAAAACTTATTGAAAGGGTTTCAGAAGCTGAGTACATCACTGTCAGCTTGTCACTGTCCTCGGGTGAGCGATATGGACCAGGGACCTGGTTTTTTTGTTGTTGTTGTTGTTTTTTTTTTTTTGTAACTTGCAGAGTATTTGTGCAGTGGCCGTACAATTTTGATAAACAACATTTCGTTCCCTATAAATTAATTTTCGAAGAAGCGAAAAGATATTTCGTGGGAATGAAAAAAAAATTTCAGTGTGAGAACGAAATAACATTTCGAGGGAACGATATTATACTTCACGTGAACGAAATAACTTTGAAAACGACCGATAGTCATACCAGTTGCGTAAATAAACTTTAAGGACTTTCTATAATTTAAAACTATTTTTCGTTCCCATGAAATATTTTTTTCGTTCCAACGAAATATTTTTTTTAGCGCTCGCCCAATACGGTCGACGTTATACAGTTCTGGCAGAGATATGAGAATAATTTTTATGCCGATATGAAAGAAAATAATTGATACATTCTCTATATCCATATGAAAAGTACAAAAGAAATAAGTAAATATTTAAATGAATAAGATATTTAAAATAGTTAAATGAGACCGGAATTATGGCCTTTTTCGATTTTTTTTCCAAAAAAGTCTTTAAGTAATATATAAGGAGTAATTAATCAACTGCATGCTTGTTTGTTTACATTATATGGCGTCGACCACGGATAGTTGCGAAGATCACCGAGGTCGATGTGAAATATCTGAGCCCTTTCCCATCTTTTTATGCTGAATCTGATCGATTTCTTTAAAGAGAACAATAGTTTTTTATTCAAAATATTGAAGGTGTTTGAAAAAATGTAAAATGAAAAAGCATTTTTCCCTTCCACTTTAAGAAAGATGAATAAAGAAATAAATAAAAAAAATTATATGAATGAAATTGACATATTATGAATAAAATGATAAAACCAATCAATTGATAGAAGGTTGTGTTATAATAATGCTAAAAATAATAGCAAAGGTCCCGAAAGAATAAAAAAGTTTTGGTTTTTTTACAGTAAGTAGGCACTGTGTAACGTGGTATTGCTGTGGGTGCATGCTGCAACCTGGTGCATCTCCTCCTTTATTTGATGAATAATTGATAATAAATCAAATGAATTTAGCATATCACAAATTACTTGGAAATAAATATCAATAGTTAAGAAAAACATCATACGAAAACTTCCGATTCAAATAAAAGACTGGAAAATATATGAAAAAAAAACCATCATAAAGTTTTTTGGAACTCGATTGTAACATAACTTAGTTTAAAAATACACAAGTAATCAAATAGTATCGATCCACCAGATTTAATCTCGATGATAAATTTTGCACTGAGTAGTTAAACAATATTTCGGCAATTGACCGTGGGAGTGTTCGAAACTTGGGACAAGTGAGTTGTCATCACAGCTATTTGAACACTTTCTCACTCATCGAACTATAATAATTCAACCAATCAGATTGAAGCGCTAGGTATTTATTGACTTGATGTCAACTCTGTGTGCAGTCATCGCCCTACAACGTCCAGAGAGTTAGGAGTGTTCGAAAAGATGAAGTGTATTCTACTTGCCTGTTTCTTGTTGGTCATCTGTCAATGTAAGTAATGTTTGACTATTTATTGATATATATATACACGCTGATGTTATTTTCTTTAAATTATCGGTATCGTCGCTATGTCGTGAATATATACACGTTCTAGGTGAAGATGAGGGCACCCATTTATTGAAGCGTTTTCGCTTTCCCATATCTTTGGGCGTAATGGCAAACTTAGCTGCACTGATACATGTATTATTTTCATTCCATAAATTCCGTTGTCGTCTTGAATAGTCACATAATTTTATAAATACATGCACTGGGAAACATTGACTTATATGAAAATGTGTACATGAACAGTCGTTTGCACTTTGGGGAATGTATACATCTGTACATATCCAATATAGCCGTTCAAACCACAGGGTTGAGGTATCATCGCTTGGTCACAAACCCTTTTCTCTTTAAGTCTATATTTAATAAAGACTTGTAGAGGAAAGAGTTTGTGACTAAGCGATTATACCTCACCCCTGTGGCTCTCACAAACTTTTCCTGAATCCTAACAGCTATACATTATATCGTTCTGGACAAAAACTCCTACGAATTTTCATGAAATTTGAAAAAAAAATGCTAAGGGATCATATCGAACACTTATACTCATCGAAAACTATTTTCTGTACTACGACAGCTTCATTTTCAAACTTTCCTTTTAGTGACTCTTGACAACTCTTGTGTTTTCGTATTTGGTTGTTCCGGTGTTTTGCTGAGCGTGCTGTAACGGGGACCTGTTGTATTTGGTTGTTCCGGTGTTTTGCTGAGCGTGCTGTAACGGGAACCTGTTGTATTTGGTTGTTCCGGTGTTTTGCTGAGCGTGCTGTAACGGGAACCTGTTGTATTTGGTTGTTCCGGTGTTTTGCTGAGCGTGCTGTAACGGGAACCTGTTGTATTTGGTTGTTCCGGTGTTTTGCTGAGCGTCCTGTAACGAGGTCCTGTTGGATTTGGTTGTTCCGGTGTTTTGCTGAGCGTGCTGTAACGAGGTCCTGTTGGATTTGGTTGTTCCGGTGTTTTGCTGAGCGTGCTGTAACGGGGACCTGTTGGATTTGGTTGTTCCGGTGTTTTGCTGAGCGTGCTGTAACGAGGTCCTGTTGGATTTGGTTGTTCCGGTGTTTTGCTGAGCGTGCTGTAACGGGGTCCTGTTGGATTTGGTTGTTCCGGTGTTTTGCTGAGCGTCCTGTAACGGGGACCTGTTGTAGTTGGTTGTTCCGGTGTTTTGCTGAGCGTGCTGTAACGGGGTCCTGTTGGATTTGGTTGTTCCGGTGTTTTGCTGAGCGTGCTGTAACGGGAACCTGTTGTATTTGGTTGTTCCGGTGTTTTGCTGAGCGTGCTGTAATGGGGTCCTGTTGGATTTGGTTGTTCCGGTGTTTTGCTGAGCGTGCTGTAACGGGGACCTGTTGTAGTTGGTTGTTCCGGTGTTTTGCTGAGCGTGCTGTAACGGGGACCTGTTGTAGTTGGTTGTTCCGGTGTTCTGCTGAGCGTGCTGTAACGGGGACCTGTTGGATTTGGTTGTTCCGGTGTTTTGCTGAGCGTGTTGTAACGGGGACCTGTTGTATTTGGTTGTTCCGGTGTTTTGCTGAGCGTGCTGTAACGGGGTCCTGTTGTATTTGGTTGTTCCGGTGTTTTGCTGAGCGTGCTGTAACGGAGTCCTGTTGGAGATCATCTTTCTTTCTGAGCTTAAATTCCATGTACTTTACAAAAACTCTTCATAAGAAGCCGCAATCATTTAATTTCCATTGTCATTTTCAAGAAACGAAGATTCTGATTGGCTGAGAAATTTTGTTGATACATCGATCAACACAAGTTTTCACGGAAGTCTATGTATAGCACTATTTTTAGAACCGGGGGAACTTGTTGCTGAAAATATAATTTGTTGATGTTTGCTTATTATTTCAAAGGTATCATTTCTTTTCTACTTACTCAAATATTAACAGTGCATGTAGAATTTGCTCAAACTGGTCCTTATTTCAAAGATATAGAGAGACGATCGTTCGCTGTTTTGAATCATGACGGCTGCCATAACTTGTTTTTGCAGACGTATCACTGCGAAACCCTCCGACTTACGAAATATAGTGCGTTGATTGATTGTTTTTAGATCCAAGAAAACAGTCTTTTTTCCGTAAGTAGATGATACGCGCATTGATGCAGTTTTCTGTCCAATTTTTCGGGTGATACCTGCATCAACAGAAAAAAAATATAAGATTCATTTCTTAAATGACTTCGATTATTGTCCTTCGAATTCACAAAGCGTCCGATTCCTTGTAGATGTGGGAGTCCACTTCGAACACGCGTTTTCACCGTCAGCTATTTTCACGCGCCTCTTTTATTCATAGTAGTACAGTTTGGTCAAAGTCTCTTGTGCAAATTTTGTATTTAGTTTCTTCAGAAAGAAGACAAAAGTTAGTTTTGGGATTAAGAAGATTCATGTGGCTAAAATAAGTGCTTTGCGTAAAAGTGGATTTCCAACCCTCCACCATATAAAAATGTTAGCAGCATAAATTTTTATGCCCCCGGAATCAAAGGTTCGGGGGCATATAGTTTTTGGCCTGTATGTCTGTCTGTTTGTCCGAAAAACTTTAACAATGGGCATAACTTTTGAATGGTTAGTGACAGGGCTTTCATATTTGACATGTGTATTCCTTGTGACAAGACCTTTCCATTGATATAAGAAATATTGACCCCTTGACCTACTTTTCAAAAACTTTTACATTAGGCATAACTTTTGAAGTCTAAGTGATAGGGCTTTCATATTTGACATGTGTATTCCCATTGATACCAAAATTTTTGACCTGGTGACCATAACCTTTACCTTTGATCTACCTTTCAAAAACTTTAACACTGGGCATAACTTTTGAATGGTAAGTTATAGTGCTTTGATATTTTACATGTGTATTCCTTATGTTAAAGTTGTAGACCCTGTAATCGTCAAAAATCGGATAGAATTTAACATGTAGAATACGAACTGTATTTTTCTAGCATAGCCAAAGTTATTTACTTTTAAGTTTATTACAAAATTTTAGCACCAAAGCCCTCCAAGATATCAAAATATAAAGATAATTTATTGGAAATATTTCTGGATCACAATATTTACAACGAAAATGGAAAACACCGAAGTTACGCATGCGCATTACCATGATTACAAATTTGAAATAATAACGACATATGTTATTCAACTTAGTATAGGGTAATAAGGGTACATTTTCACAGATTATTTGGTAACAAACTTTCAAACCTTTCCAGATTGATTACTATAAAACTTCGCGAGGTAAAGCTCACCTTTTACAACATGAGTTTATTTATAAATATTGTGTTTGTAAACTTTGTACACGATGGCTAACATACTTCGGACAAGTGAATGTTTTGTATGTTTCTTTACCCAGTGAAACCAAAATGATGAAATAAAATGTACTCCGTTTTCTAAAAGTCAGGGCATACATCTTTAAGACCTTTCTATTGATACCAAATTTTTTTACCTTGACTTTAACCAACTTTTCAAAAACTTTAACATTTGGAATATCTTTTGAATGGTAAATGATAGGGTTTTGGTATGTCAAACTCCAAGGTCAAGGTCACAGGGTAAAAAATTTAGTATACATGGAAAGGTCTTGTCACAAGGAATACAGATGTGAAATATGAAAGCCCTATCACTTCCCATTCAAAAGTTATGCCCATGGTTAAAGTTTTTCAAAAGTAGGTCAAACTCCAAGGTCAAGGTGAAAAGGTAAAATATTTTGGGATCCATGGAAAGGTCATGTCACAAGGAATGCACATGTGAAATATGAAGGCCCTATCACTTACCATTCAAAATTCATGCCCAAGGTTCGAGTTTTTCAAAAGTAAGTCAAACTCCAAGGTTAATGTCACAAGGTCAAAAAATTTTGGTATCCACGGAAAGGTCTTGTCACAAGGAATACTCGTGTGAAATATGAAAGTCCTATCACTTACCATTCAAAAGTTACGGCCAAGGTTAAATTTTTTGCGGACAAACAGACAGACGGACGGACAGACCAAAAACTATATGCCCCCGAATCTTCGATTACGGGTGATATTTCACATGTGTATTCCTTGTCACAAGATTTTTCCATCGATATCAAAAATTTTAACCCAGTGACCCTGACCTTGACCTTTCACATACGTGTACTTAACAGAAAATAGTGTTTATACTAACAAATATGCCACCGGGGGCATTCGTGTTTCACAAACACAGGCTTTATTTGTAGTGAAATTCCTTGAAATGAAGAAAGTCAAGGAGGATGCAATTATAGATCCGTGAAGTCGAGCTCCTATGGTTGTAACTAAATCCTCAAAGAACTTTCATATATTATATATATACCCAACAAAAAAGAAACGCACCACTTAATCTTCATTCTATAAATGAATAATGTAATCTATAGATATTCTATTCTTTTCCACAATAAATCGTATGTGTACGAGTGACTTATTCTGTCAAACGCATAACAAATCCGTCTTCATAATCAGATACAGCACAATGATAAAGACACTTGGTTCAAAATGCAATGTCACAAAATGGTTTTAAAGAATTCTGTTCACTTTTTTTTTAGAAATGATAAAAGCTGTTTAACCTATCCAAACTGATATATCGGGCATTGTGATTTTTTTTCCTTTTTTTTTTTTTTATTATAAATGATAAACAATTTTCCCTGAATACAAATTTATTTAATTGCTTCAAATGACGTTATCAAAGAGAAAATCTAAATTTGAAAAAAAAAACATCCCAAACATCAACTCTTTTGAAAATGAAGATGTGATATATAACTTTTTCACAAAGCACAAAATTACCCTACTACAGCTAGAATCTGACCTTTTTTCGCAAGCACAGTTTTCAGAAACAATATCTCGATCTTGACAGGTCATTTCTTAGACTTTAAACTTTTAATAACATAGTCCATAAGTTGTGAATAGTAGTAATGTCGTGCTTTACATGTATATTTTTTGTTACAAGTCCTTCATGTGGAACCAAGATTTTGTCCTCGTGTCCTTATTAAGTTTTGAATTTGATCTACTTCGAAAAACTTTAACCTTGGTCATAACCTTTGAATGATGTGATACGGCGTAAAGTTTCATATTTCCCATGTGCATTCTTTGACTTTCTGTGGATATATAAATTCTTTATATTATAACCTTGACCCAATGACCTTCGATTGTGAGTTTTTAACCATCTATGTGAAATTTTAACCTTGACCGAAACTTGAATGGTTACATCTCGTTCGTCCTATCAGGAATTTATGAATTCCTCCCTCCCTAATTGAGATTCAGATCAAGGTTTTGTTGCCAGTTTGCCTGGAACGGCCCCAGAACTCTCATCCTAGAATGTGTCAAAGATGCAATTTCCCCACTTTAACATTTGCACATTTCCGCAAATTAGGATAGTGTGATAAGTATCCCCTAGAATCGAAGGAGTATCAGATACGCGTATTTTGCAAAAAAAATAAAACAAAACAACTTTTATAAATTTTAGATGTTCAAGGAGATCGCCTATCTCGTCTACTGGAGGAGGTAGAAAGAGAACTAGAAGTGAGGGAGGGACCAACCACTGAGCTGCCTCCTACTGATGACGACGATGATACTGATGACGACGATGATACCGATGACGACGGCGATACTGGATTCAATCGACCGGAACTTCTCCATGAGCTACGAGGATCTTGTGACGTCATATCAGCAGCCGGTCCATATTTCTTCAACGGATTTCCGGATGGCGCTGTTTGGGGTTCGTATACAAAACTCCCAATTGATAGACTTATTTAAGATAAAAATCTTTATGAAAATCTTGTCGACTTCAACTTTTAACTTTGAGTTTTAAATATGATATCGATTGAATTTCTCTTCTCTTTCAGATCACCAGATCGAGTTTAGTCCAGCGAATTTCACAAAGGACATTTCCTTGTTCATAAAGGCGGGAAAATTTGCAGGAAACAGACGAGTGTACATCCGGGCTCTTGTTGACGCCATCGGATTTAGAATTTTAGGAGAAAGAATGATGTGTCCTGGTGTCAAATTACAGCAGGCTGTTATATGTAAGTATATTTTTTGTTACTAGTACATGTGTATTTGAAACCAAATTTCGGGTATTTTTCGTTGTGTGAAAAAAGTACAGAAAGTTACTGAATTGTAAACAAGTGTCAAATAAATCTCTTTAGGATTTTGAATATTTTTAGTTTTTACAAATTTCAGACTTGCTGAGGAAGGAGTTAAATAATCAATTGAGAGAGGAGGATGGCTCCCTTTACTCAGAACTCCTCAACATCTACCGTCCGGTCTTTGGCGAGGATGCCGTCCATTACGCTCATGGGTCCGTCATGTATGCGCATAAAATCATTTATGAAGAGGTCATCCATTTCATCCTAAAGAGAGAACTCAAAGGTATGATGATGATATTACAAACTGTGGCTGTTCACCTTTTCTGTCTTTTCACTTTGATTTTAGCAAACTATTCGAATTAAAACCAAATTGATTCTAGACTAATCGCTGGATTAGTTATTTCAGTTCATTCATAGATTCATAATTTTGAAGAATGTCTTAAATCTTATTATAACAGGTTTGACCACAATGATTGACAAAATGACTAGTGTGATCAGAACGAGATCAAAACTAGGCGCTATGGACATGAGGAAAGTTAAAACAGTGGTGAGGACATTCTTGAAGCGTTATGATTCAGCAATCCAGTGCCCCGCCCAAACTAAAGTCATTAAAATCTTCACTGATCTCGCTGACAGTGTCAAAATCAGGTAATTTGTTAATTTTGTGATTAATTTTATTTTAAACCTTGTCTGGAGGACTGTATGTAGAAATTTTGTAAATCGAAAAAATATTATGTATGCTGATGATACAGTTTGAGATTCGAATGGTATGGAAGATATTTATAATGCCAATATTTATAACTGCTTTTTGAACGTCGTTGTTCTACTTTGTCTTTAAAAAAAAATTGAAAAACAAAAAAAATTTTATCGATAAATTTTCAGATTAACCAATGATGAGATCAAGAGGGATGCCGTGAGTACCATGAAGATACTATTGGAGGAAAACATGGACTTGTTGAAGATTCCAAACCCGGACATATTCTTTGCTGACGTAATCGGTGTATTCAAGTCATATATGGGAAAAGCCATTATAAAATTCAACTACATTGAAAAACATTTTACGGAAGGAAATTTCCGAGGAATTGCCGAATTTGCAAAGAAATATCTGGGTGAGTGACTTCGCTATGCACTATTATAAGATGTAATTTCATCATTCTATAAATCAACAAGCTATCATTTTAGCGAGATTAGTTCTGATAGTATTCCAGATTATTATAGCAAAAGGCCTTGACTTAAAGAACATGTACTCGTACATGTATATTTGAATGTCTACATCATATTTATCTTTGATATTTCAGATGGGGAACAAGGCAGGGTAATTGACGACTTGGTACATTGGCTATCTTCAAGTACAGACGTACCCAGCTGATCTGTTATATATAATACATGTAAGTTTGTACACAATTTACAAGTTAATGTTCAATAATGCACAATTCGATTTGAAATAATACAGTGTATTGAATTTCAAGAAGAAAATACACTAAAATAATTTTGGTTGCATTGAAGTCGTATCATCGTTTTCGAATTGAATGATATAATATACAATTTCATCATTTATTTCAGGTTGCATCATGGGCTGATGAAGGGAGAAATGCACATGTTTGTTATAGTTACAAATAAATATATTTATTTGTTAATACGATTTTGTTATCATAATATAACCTTGAATCCAAGTATATATATGATGTGGTCAGTAGGATCTACCGGTATTCGACTTCACTACGGCAGTGATTATGAAGGTCAGCGGCCATGCACCATATAATCAGATTTTCAAATTGGCAATCCGGATACTATGCAGACGACGGGAAGAATATCAAAATTCTCAGAACATTTAACATTTTGAATATCTTTGGAAAGTCATATAAATGCACGCATGGCGTGATTGCCATAACCAACCAAGAACATGTGTAAACTATAGAAACCTGGAATGGTAACGTCAAACCACTTACCTGTACGTACAAAACCAGCTAAAATTCTCTTTTCGATGTAGAGTTACCTCCCATTTGGAACCGTACGTATCTGATGTTAATGAATATGAAGTATTCAAATTCCTTCAGAAGCGTATTTGAAGCACTTTTCCCTGAATTTTAGACTGATTTCCATAAATTTGGTTAACATCACCAATAAGCCTCATACAGACCCAAATTGGAAATAACAGTAACTGCATATCTAAAAGGTAGAAAGCAAACAAGTTTGATAATGAATTCATATTGAACAAATCGTTCAATACCGGACGTTTGTACTGTGGAAGTTTTGTTGACAAAATAATAAAAACCAGCCTATTGTGTGAAAACGATAACGGCGACATCAAGACAAGATTGATCATTCTCGGGAGAGTGGGGCAGAAGAAATTCTAGATGGAGCAAAAGGAGAATTTATTATACTTTCCTTTTTGAAATTTTCGAATACGATTCTATATATATAAATTTAAATATGTGTCATATATATGAGAGAAAAAGAGAATTGTCGAAACACGATCAACGTCATCATATTTGATGAATTCAAACATTTTAAGATGTAATATTTCTTTTCATATAAAACTAACGCTTTGTTGTGTATGAACTTACTCTAGGTAGCACGATTTTGCTTAAATGAACTTTTCTTGACAAAAGATAAATAATATTCATGATAGCAAACCCTAAAATTCAGAACTATAATTCTGCAGAAAAAACAAACGGGCTTTGATATAAAATGTTATAAAACGATAAACAAATAAATCTTCGTTCATGTTTACGATTAATGTGATGTTACTTTTTTACCAGTGTAAAACAAAAGATGGAAAATGTATACAGAAACGCCGACACCAAGACACAAATACGAGTGTATACAGAAAAGCCAATAAAAAGACAAATACCATACGGAAACCTACACCAACAAAGAAATGCCCTCACCAAAACAAATGCCCATGTGTACGGAAACGCCCTCACCAAGACACATTACAATGTATACGCTCACAACTACACACAAATACCAATGATATACTGAACATCAACAGCAAAACATAAATACAATCGTATACGGTAACCTACACCAAAAAAGGTCAGTTTATATAGAAATGTCCTCATCAAGACACAAATATCCATTTATACGGAAACGCCCACACCGAAACACAAATATCCATGCATACGGAAACTCCCACACAAAAACACAAACGCCCACACCAAAACACATACCTATGTATACGTAAACTCCCTGACTAAGACATATACCAATGTATACGGATACGTCCACACCAAGGCAAATACCAATGTATATAGAAACGCCCATACCAAGACACAAATACCAATGTTAACGATACCGCTAACACCAAGACAGATACCATTGTTTACGGAAAAGCCCACACCAAGGCACAAATACCCACGTATACAAAAACTTCCACACCAAAAACAAACGCCCACACCAAGACACAAATACCTATGTATACGGAAATGCCTGACTAAGACAGATACTAATATGTACGGAAACGCCCACGCCAAGACAAATACCTATGTATACGTAAACTCCCTGACTAAGACAGATACCAATGTATACGGATACGCCTACGCCAAGACACAAATACCTATGTATACAGAAATGCCCACGCCAAGACGCGAATACCTATGTATACGGAAACGCCTATGACAAATACCAATATTTACGGAAACGCCCACACCAAGACGCAAATACCTATGTTAAACGTCTTCAAATTAGATAGCATAATTTAAGAACAGATAAATTTACAGCATCGACCAGACATGCACGTTTCGGATACATAACCCTCGTCAGTGATCCTCAATACTCTTTTTTTTCATCGTGACGGACTTGGCACTTCGAACATTGAAGAATAAGTGGCGTAGCTGCCGCTCACGTATAAATTCATCAGTGGAGTCATCTACATTTTGATTAGCATACTCAATGGAATTGGTGTACTGGTCTTCCGGTTCTTCTGGCAACCAACTTATAAAACTTTCTATCATGATGAAAGTGCAAAGTTCGAAGTACGAAGTGCGAAGTTCGTCATGGTGAAAAATGTCTATTCTAATCAATGTAATATGACCAAATAGTGTTGTATAATCGGAAGAATTTCATAATCGATTATCGGTTTATAATCGGAGAGGATTTTAATCGATTATTCCGATTTAATCGGAAATAATTCTTTCTTGTTTTCACAGAAAAAAATATGACAAGTAATGAATAAACTTCGTTAAATCTTATGCTAATGTACATAGCAAAATGTCTAGAAAGAACTCCAACCACAGAATGATAAAATCCTGACTAGTAAATGAAATATTTTGTCAAGATCACAGCAGTAATGGAGTCAAAACAAATATGTAATTGTAATAGTCGACAACTTTATACGGCAGATGAGGGGGGGGGGGGGGGATGTTCCATACGACCCAAGAGTTCATTCAAGGAATCAAGCAATATTTTCGTGGAGTTTAGGCCAACAATACTGTGAAATTCACTGACCTTTTCCTTCTTACAAAGCTCAGGAGTTCGGTGTTAAAACTAAAAAAGTTTTTTTTTCTAAATGAATAGATATTGACGTATCGCAGGCCCATTTCGCATCTGACGTTGAAGTTTTCTACAAGAGTACTTGTCATTACTATTAAATTCTATGAGAATCCTAATTCCATCCATTGTGTGCCTTTGAAAGTGTATCCTTATCAAATTATTTACGCTACATCCGGAACATTAACTCGTAGAAACGATCGTCGATCTACTTTCGTTTTATTTGTACTTGTCATACGCGAATTCGACCGTAAACTATGTCATTCTTTTCCACGTTGAATATTTCCGATTATAACCGATTCTTGAAAACATAATCGATTAATCGAAATCGAAGGGTATTAGCGATGATGTCGCCGATGTCGGCGATAATCGTTACAACACTATGACCAAAAGTGTGAAAGTTATTCTATCCAAAACATGTACCGAAAGACGCAGCAGGATGAATGGGATATGTTTAGGACTCACGTTTTAGAAATTTTGGTTACAGACATTTTCGAATGCGTTAAAGAAACAATCAACCGAAGTTGATCGAACTTGGCTACATGTGCCCTCGGGGACACTCACAAAGTGCTACAAATGTTAAACGTCTTCAAATTCAATAACATCATTTAAAAACAGAGCATGGACCAGACATTTCGGGTAACCAATGTTATTAAACGGAAACGCTAACACCAAGACAAATACCAATGTTTACGTACGGAAACGCCAACAACAAGACTCAAAAAGCAATGTATACGGAAACGTCCACCCTAAGACACAAATACCAACGTTTAATAAAACACCAAAACCAAGTCAAAAAGCCCCAAATATAAGGGTACGTCAACACCAAGACACAAATATCAACATAGATGGAAAGGCCAACACCATCAAGCAAAGGGCAATGTATACGGAGCGCCTACACAAAGACACAAATATTCATGTATAGGCCAAGACAAAAATACTAATGTATTCGGAAATGCCGAAACAAAGATACTAAGATACGAAGTTATATAGAAAGAAAGCAGGGGATCTTCAACAACATTCGGTTGAAGCATCTATACAGCAAAACTCCAATTTACCCAATGCAAAATCAGAGAGCAGACACCCAAAGAAAGAGACGCAAATGGAAGAAGGAACAACAACTCGCACCATAAATGAGTTAAAGAAGATCCTGACGATAATCTTAACAGCACTCACAATAATAGAGCACCAAATTGAGCATCGACGGGCCCCTAGCAAGCTAGCGGTGGGACCAGGTGCCTGGGAGGAGTAAGCATCACCTGTTGGCTAGCCGCACCCGCCGTCGATGTCCATGAAACATGAAACGCAAAAAAATAAACATAAACCAACGACACCAATGGACAACCGGTGCCGACTAAGACTACGAAAGTAGCAGATGGTAAGGTTATCGGGATTAAGTGCGCATAACCCTCCCACCAAAAGATCTTGAAGAACGCACAATTGTGGTGTAAAATAACCTCCTCACTGTGAGATGAACATACAACCAGTCTGCATGACGCAGAGACCCAAGAAACACAGATGTATATGGAAACGCACACATCAAGGCACAAAAAAAATGTATACGGAAACACACACATCAAGGCACAAAAACAATGTATACGGAAACACACACATCAAGGCACAAAAACAATGTATTCGGAAACACACACATCAAGGCACAAAAACAATGTATACGGAAACACACACATCAAGGCACAAAAACAATGTATTCGGAAACACACACATCAAGGCACAAAAACAATGTATTCGGAAACACACACATCAAGGCACAAAAACAATGTATACGGAAACACACACATCAAGGCACAAAAACAATGTATACGGAAACACACACATCAAGCACAAAAACGATGTATTCGGAAACACACACATCAAGGCACAAAAACAATGTATTCGGAAACACACACATCAAGGTACAAAAACAATTTTTACGGAAACACACACATCAAGGCCCCATAAACAATGTATACGGAAACACACACATCAAGGCACAAAAACAATGTTTTCCGAAACACACACACCAAGGCACAAAAACAATGTTTACGGAAACACACATCAAGGCCCCAAAAACAATGTACACGGAAACACACACATCAAGGCTCCAAAAACAATGTATACGGAAACACACATCAAGGCACAAAAACAATGTATTCCGAAACACACACACCAAGGCACAAAAACAATGTATTCCGAAACACACACATCAAGGCACAAAAACAATGTACAATGTATACGGAAAAACACACATCAAGGCACAAAAACAATGTATACGGAAACACACATAAAGGCACAAAAACAACGTATACGGAAACACACACATCAAGGCACAAAACAATGTATACGGAAACACACACATCAAGGCACAAAAACATGGTATACGGAAACGCACACATCAAGGCGCAATACAATGTATACGGAAACACACACATCAAGGCACAAAAACAATGTATTCGGAAACACACACATCAAGGCACAAAACAATGTATTCGGAAACACACACATCAAGGCACAATACAATGTATACGGAAACACACACATCAAGGCACAAAAACAATGTATTCGGAAACACACACATCAAGGCACAATACAATGTATACGGAAACACACACATCAAGGCACAAAAACAATGTATTCGGAAACACACACATCAAGGCACAAAAACAATGTACACGGAAACACACACACCAAGGCACAATAAAATGTACACGGAAACACACACACCAAGGCACAATACAATGTACACGGAAACACACACATCAAGGCACAAAAACAATGGATACGGAAACACACACACCAAGGCACAAAAACAATGTATTCGGAAACACACACATCAAGGCACAAAAACAATGTACACGGAAACACACACATCAAGGTACAAAAACAAAGGATACGGAAACACACACACCAAGGCACAAAAACAATGTATTCGGAAATACACACATCAAGGCACAAAAACAATGTATACGGAAACACACACATCAAGGCACAATACAATGTATACGGAAACACACACATCAAGGCACAAAAACAATGTTCACGGAAACACACACATCAAGGCACAAAAACAATGTATACGGAAACACACACATCGAGGCACAATACAATGTATACGGAAACACACACATCAAGGCACAAAAACAATGTTCACGGAAACACACACATCAAGGCACAAAAACAATGTACACGGAAACACACACATCAAGGCACAATACAATGTATACGGAAACACACACATCAAGGCACAATACACTGTATACGGAAACACGCACATCAAGGTACAAAAACAATGTATTCGGAAACACAGCCATCAAGGCACAATACAATGTATACGGAAACACACACATCAAGGCACAATACAATGTATTCGGAAACACACATCAAGGCACAAAAAACAATGTATTCGGAAACACACACATCAAGGTACAAAAACAATGTATTCGGAAACACAGCCATCAAGGCACAATACAATGTATACGGAAACACACATCAAGGCACAAAAAACAATGTATTCGGAAACACACATCAAGGCACAAAAACAATGTATACGGAAACACACACATCAAGGCACAAAAAACAATGTATTCGGAAACACACACATCAAGGCACAAAAACAATGTATTCGGAAACACACACATCAAGGCACAATACAATGTATACGGAAACACACATCAAGGCACAAAAACAATGTACACGGAAACACACACACCAAGGCACAATAAAATGTACACGGAAACACACACACCAAGGCACAATACAATGTACACGGAAACACACACATCAAGGCATAAAAACAATGGATACGGAAACACACACACCAAGGCACAAAACAATGTATACGGAAACACACACATCAAGGCACAAAAACAATGTATTCCGAAACACACACATCAAGGCACAAAAGCAATGTTTACGGAACAGATATACGAAGAAACCACAGGGATTTATCACGCTAATACCGGTTGCTCTATTTACTACACATGTATAACACATATATAGCAAATAGAGCAACCGGTATTAGCATGATAAATCCCTGTGGAAAAACAAATACATGTACCAATTTATAAGGATAAAAAACACACCAATAAACAAAAGCAAGTTAGTACGGAAAAACACATCAATACACACAATCCAGTTGATACGGAAACACACAAACACACTACGATAAAATACCAATGGATACGGAAACACAACGACACAAATGCAAATGGATACGAAAATATACACATCGCGACACAAAGACCAATAAATTCGAAAACACACAACGATATAAGAAAGAATAAATACAGAAAACACACAAAGGCATAAATACCAACTGATACAGAAACACATACACAACACGACATATATACGAATGAATATGAAAACAAACACCACGACAGACCCACGACACAAAGACCTATGAATACGGAAACAAACACCACGACACAAAGACCAATGAATACGGAAACAAACACCACGACACAAAGACCAATGAATACGGAAACAAACACCATGACACAAATACCAATGAATACGGAAACAAACACCACGACACAAAGACCAATGAATACGAAAATAAACACCACGACACAAAGACCAATGAATACGGAAACAAACACCATGACACAAAGACTAATGAATACGGAAACAAACACCTCGACACAAAGACCAATGAATACAGAAACAAACACCACGACACAAAGACCAATGAATTCGGAAACAAACACCATGACACAAATACAAATGAATACGGAAACAAACACCAAGACACAAAGACCAAAGAATACGGAAACACACCTCGACACAAAGACCAATGAATACGGAAACAAACACCACGACACAAAGACCAATGAATACGGAAACAAACACCACGACACAAAGACCAATGAATACGGAAACAAACACCACGACACAAAGACAAATGAATATGAAAACAAACACCAAGACACAAAGACCAATGAATACGAAAACAAACACCATGACATAAATGCGAATGAATACGGAAACGCACCACGACACAAAGACCAATGAATACGGAAACAAACACCACGACACAAAGACCAATGAATATGAAAACAAAAACCACGACACAAAGACAAATGAATACGAAAACAAACACCAAGACACAAATACCAATGAATACGGAAACAAACATCACGACACAAAGACCAATGAAAACGGAAACACACCACGATACAAAGACCAATGAATACGGAATCATACCACGACACAAAGACCAATGAATATGGAAACAAACACCACGACACAAATACAAATGAATATGAAAACAAAAACCACGACACAAATACCAATGAATACGGAAACAAACACCACGACACAAAGACCAATGAATACGGAAACACACCACGACACAAAGACCAAAAAATACGGAAACATACCATGACACAAAGACCAATGAATATGAAAACAAAAACCACGACACAAATACGAATGAATACGGAAACAAACACCAGGACACAAATACAAATGAAAACGAAAATAAACACCATGACATAAATACGAATGAATACGAAAACAAACACCAAGACACAAATACAAATGAATACGAAAACAATCAACACGACACAAAAACGAATGAATACGAAAACAAAATTCCACGACACAAATACGAATGAATACGATAACAAACACCAAGACACAAATACGAATGAATACGAAAACAAACACCAAGACACAAATATGAATGAATACGAAAACAAACACCAAGACACAAATACGAATGAATACAGAAACACAAACACCAAGACACAAAGTCCAATGAATACAGAAACACTCATCACGACACAAATACGAATGAATACGAAAACAAACACCAAGACACAAATACGAATGAATACGAAAACAAACACAAATACGAATGAATACGAAAACAAACACCAAGACACAAATACGAATGAATACAGAAACACAAACACCAAGACACAAATACAAATGAATACGAAAACAAACACCACGACACAAAGACCAATGAATAAGGAAACACTCATCACGACACAAAGACCAATGAATACAGAAACACACACCAAGACACAAATATGAATGAATACGAAAACAAACACGTAGACACAAATACGAATGAATAAGAAAACAAACACAAAGACACAAATATGAATGAATACGAAAACAAACACCAAGACACAAATACGAATGAATACGAAAACAAACACCCCGACACAAATACCAATGAATAAGGAAACACTCATCACGACACAAAGACCAATGAATACAGAAACACACATCACGACAACACAAAGAATTGATACAGAAACACTCGAACCACCACACATACCAACGGATACAGAAACAATCTCACCATGAGACAATAAGTAATGAATACGGACACGCACACACCACGGCACAAAGGCACACACACGCTGCAACGCATAAAAAAACCCCAATGGATACAGAAACACACCAAGGAATATATAAATACCCAAATCAAGATACTCACATTCAATTATATACGGAAACGCTGTACCATGACACTTAGAAACACATTAGCGAGAAACCGTATGATTTTAGGAGGGGGAGGGAAACTATCAAAAAATCTAGTTCTATGCTTTGACAAAAAAAAAATTGTCTTGATCTTGCATATGCTGTAGATTTAAAGAAAAAAAAGATTCGACCAGGAAGTCCAGGAAAAGAACATTTCAGTCAGTCAGTTTCGAAAGAAAAATATTCCGGCAAGCAAAAGTCACCCCCTCCCTCCTTATAAAATTCAAATGGTTGCTTCCTTCTAAGGCACGGTCCATTTGATATTCAGGGGGGGGGGGGGGGGGGGGGCTTGGGTTTTTTGTCGGAGCAAGATTATTTTTTTCGCCCCGGACCGGGGCAAAATTATTTTTTTCTTGCAAAGTTGGAGCAAGGAAATTTTTTTAACAAAGTGATGCGCATATTTAAAGAATGTTTGTGTTTTATCAATAGAAATTATTTATATTTTTACTCAAAACTTTAAATATTAATATATTTGATTATTTTTATGCAAGTATTCAATTCACTTTTAAACAGAGAGATAATAGACTTTACAATACAATTCTTTATTTTATATAAGGTACATGTATATAACATGTTACGATGATTTATAAGAGGGTCTGAGGGGAAGGTCTCCTAGACAAATTTTTAAATGTTAATTATAATATTTGTAAATTGGTAAATAACTGAAGTTCTTCTTCCAAGCTTACAAGAACATAAAATTAGACTCTATGGGATACATGCAACATGTATTTAAAATAGCAATACATAAATATTGATAATATATTTAAGCTTTTATGAAAGCCCTTTTTCATTCACATTTATGTATAACTTTTGATACCTTCAAATATACGAACATTGTCATTAGTAAATAATGTTTTGATAGAAAACTATGGCGAGCGAAGCGAGCCAAAAATTTGTGATACAGTTTGAAAACTGCGGCGAGCGAAGCGAGCCGGAAAATTTTCATGAATTTTAGCGAAATTTTATGGTAATTCTTCAAATTCAGATTATTTGTAAGAGCAAGATTATTTTTTTCTGTTACACCATAAGCAAATTAATTTTTTTCATCAAAATTGAGAGCAAAATTATTTTTTTCGAAAAAAAACCCAAGCCCCCCCCCCCCCCCCCCCCCCGCAGAATATCAAATGGACCGTGCCTAATACAGACGGTTAAGTTCTTAACGACGTTTACGTCGAACCGTGGGAAATGAAATATTTTACCAATGGAAGTTCAGTATATTTCCCGAGAAAAAAAATAACAATAGAATAAAAATGGTCATTTTATGTTTCTGTTTTGTTTTGCTTTGGGATTTTTTTTAAATTATCGGTGAATGAATTTTCGTCATTTTTAAAGTCAGAGCGAATTAAAACCAAACAAGCAACTCTCGCATTTTGAAAAAAAAATTAATGTAGTGAAAATTTGCCGCGGTTGTTGAAGTTTGTCATATTTGAAGCAAAGTAAACGATTTTTTTATTTGTGGAAAGATTACTTCAAAATGATGTTTAAGTAGATGGCAAGTACGGTGGCCGTATTGAAAATAAAATTATTTTAGTGGGAACGGAATAATATTTCGAGGGAACGAAAAAATATTTCGTGGGAACGAAATAATATTTCATGGGAACGAAATAATATTTCGAGGGAAATAAATAATGTTTCGTATAAACGAAATTATGTTTTGACGGAACGAAATAAAATTTCGCGGGAACGAAATATTATTTCGTGGGATCGAAATATTATTTCGTGGGAACGAAATAATATTTTGAGGAAACGAAATAATTAATTCGTGGGAACGAAATAATTGATGACTCTACGCATGCGTAGACCCGTCAGATTTTAAGATATCAATATATAAGACGTTGAAATTAGAAAGTTTGCCTATGAAGGAATTATTAGGTCTTCCGACTTCCGTCGGAAGACCTATTGTTTTCGTAACCGTGGAAAATTGGATCAGCGATTTCTCAAGAACCCTGTAAGCTAGGACAATGAAAGTTCTCCAACGTTACGTTTGGAGTAAAAGCTAGATTGGTCTTTTTTATTTTTGGTCTCTGTTATTTTTTTCATCATGTTTTTAGTAGATTCAAATAATTTGACGGGAGCGTCGAATTACTCAAAAGGACCGAAAATTTCATGTTTTGCTATTTGTAAGCTTAAATATCTCGTATTTTGCTATCTACAATTTCCATTCTTTTTGAAAGTCGACAGCCATGCAAGATATGAAATGCTAGATGCACACTGTAACGATTTATTACGATGACGTCCTTCACCGTCCTTCATATTTCCAAATTCAGAAGTTCATAGGAGGAAGACACTATTTTGCTTATAATAGTAAACAAGAATTAAGCTTATGAAGTTTCCTAAAAAATTCAATATTATTATTTTTTATCCATATATCTGTCTTATTTAGTCTTTCTGATTTTTCCTATCTCTTACTGTTGAAAAGATATGAGCATCGAAATTTCGAGTTGGGTATTTCGATACACCTTCACGCCAACAGATCGGGCGCACACTAAAATTGGTAGTCCGAGTCCGACTCGAGAAAAGCAGTGTTGAGATTTTCAAATTCCGATTTCACGGCAATGATGAATATGCATTTCATAAATACATTTCGATATACACAATTTGATTTTAAAACAGTTGATTAATTTAGAAGAGATCGGCTACAAACCAGAATTTACACACAAAAAGTGGTAGTTTGATTCCGATTTCTAACCTACAAACCTGTTTCTAAACTTCAATAACTATATTTTGAACATCAAGTTTAATTTCTAATTCTAGCAAACGTTCGAACATAATTTTCGGTTGGTTTATTTACAAATTGATGAACAATTTCTCCAACATTCTTCCCTCCCCTCGTTTTTCGAAAACAGTTCTGTTTATATTGAACGATGTCGCCATGATGGAAATTCAAAATAAACTTTGAAAAAAGGGAAGGGGGGGGGGGGTCCAAATTTGAACCTGCACAGCGAGAACCTCATGGTATTTATATATATATATTGAACGTAACTTGTTATTACCATTTCTCTTCTCAAGAAAATTGGTTCTACAGCTACGAGCTCGCCTTTTTTATGGGGGAAGGGGGCAGGAAGAATTTGCAAAAAAAAAAAAAAAAAAAAAATCCCGGCTCTGAAAAATGCTGAAAAAAATATTCCGGCTCAAAGGGCCGGCAATTTTTTTTTCCCGGACCATGCAAAAGTAAGGATACATTGCATGATATGGAAATTTTTGCTGGCCCTTTGTGCCAGACAATTTAAAGTCAAAAAATTAATTAATATAAATACAAACTGTTCACATAGCTGTATCTACCAGAGACCTAATACGCATAGGCACAAAAATCTAGAAAAGGTTCTATTTAAACATCATACAATCTGTCTGAAATTCGCTAATTGCAAAGAGACATCTGAAGGAACGGTTATAAACTCATACTCTGTAACAGCGGGGAGTTTAACTTAAACAGACATTCACAACATTTGACAATTTGTTTAAATCCGGCCCGAAGAACCGGCGAAAATTTTTCTCCGACTCTGGTAATGGCTGAAAAAAATGGCCTGCTCAGAAAATTGCTGAAAAAATTTTACCGGCTGGCAATAGAATTCCTGCCCCCCCCCCCCCCCCCCCCCCCCCCCCAAATCAAATGGTTGCTCACCAACAATTATCCGTTTGAAAATTTAATGTTACTGCTATTTGAAAACTTAAATATATAATATAAATACATGTAATGTGACGTCCTTCATATTTCCAAACCAAAAATTGTATAGGAGGAAGACACTCTTGTTGCAACCGCAACAAGAAACCTTTCTAGTTTGAAATAGGGGTTGTTTTTCAAAGATCCAATAAACATTAAAGAAGTACGAAATCGAAAGTACGAATCGAAATCGATGTTTATGGGGCATATCGGAATCACCCTGTCTGGTTTAAGAAGTTTGAAAAAAAAACTTCTCTTATTCTACGAAAGACAATCCTGTCGACCGTTATGAGTATTACATTTTGTTAACATGATTGTTGATCAAGTGACCTTTCGACCTTGACATTGTATATAGCATTTAGATAATAGTGTCCTATGACATATTAGAATTAAAATCTAAATATGCATAATGACGTCGTCATTACTGCATATTCTAATTTCAAAATGTCAAAGGACAATAGTAAAGAAAACAGCTTACTTCCATACTCTTCATATCTATTCACACATTCTGAATAAACGGTACAACATTTTTGAACCATTAATTCTGATCTACCTTAATTTTGGGTTTTGACTTGGATCTTTTATTATCGTATGTATAATCAATAGTTTTTGTTGAAATTGTTCATATACGGCACATATAAACAGATGTCTGCACATGCGCAAAAGGGGAAATCATTTCGTTCCGACAAAATATCATTTCGTTCCCACGAAATATTATTTCGTTCCCTCGAAATTTTATTTATTCCCATGAAATATTATTTCGTAACGTTCCCTGGAAATATTATTTCGTTCACACGAAATACTATTTCGAGGGAACGAAATAATTTTATTTTCTACACGGCCCATAAAGACCACCGTACTTTACGGCCAACGTAGTTTGGGTACTAAGTATCCTTACATATCATTCCGATTTTATATTTTTTGTTCGTTCGGAATGAGTTCGACAAAAAGGAATGAGAGGGATGATTTTTTTTACAACGGAAAAGGACCATTGCAATTGGTTATAGTTCAGAGAAGAAGAAATCGAACACTCTCTATTCCTTAATCTATTTATATCGACCAATCAGGTGCTAACCAACTAAGCCAGAAGCACTCACATCTGAAATATTAGAAAACCGGTTCTGTTGGTCAACTGGACAGAGAGGACTCCGGCTAGGAAGGAAAGATGCGGTGTACGTTGGCGCTTATTTTCGTCTTGGCCATATTTCAAGGTAATACTTTATTGTCAATAACAAATCGTTTTTCATTCAAAATGAATACAATGTAGATGAGGAAATAATCATTGTCTTAAAAATAAAAATAATTAAGGGTTTACTAAACACAAAATCTACGCAAAAAGAAAATCTCGATTATCACAAAAGTATGAAATAATTTAGCAAATTAGCCACATTTGTGAGTGAATCTTTATGTAACTAAATGTTTCTCATTAAAATTTTAGCTTGTACGTTGATATTTCGTTAGCACAGTCTTAAACGAGTTGTCAATTTTTCAAAAAATTAAACTCGTTTTAAACGTCGTAAAACAATATAATTTGTGAATAGTTACCTTCTCTAATTTCTTCCCGAGGGCAAGCTACTTTTCAAATTGTTTGAAAATATTTCTACAAAGTGTAGTCCATCTCCTAAATGTGGAACCCTACAATATGTATATACATTTTGTATACACCTGTGTAGATACCTGTACAAAGCATGCACAGCGATTACTTTTCATTATAATACACAATGGGTAGAGTGTTCGATAATCAAGTGTAGGTGTGAGAGAGGGGTAGGTTTATTTGAATAGGGAAAATATAGATTTGCAAATCAGTATCCCAAATTGAATGCTAGCTTGCCCTCGGGAAGGAATAAAAGAAGGTATATATGCATAAATCATATTGTTTAATTACTTTTACGGTCTGTTCTATTTTTTTGAAAATCAGCAACTCGATTGATGCCTGTATTCACAAAATAGTACAGTACAAACTATAATTTTAATGAAAGCCAAATATTTTTGTATCAGTTAATTCGTTATTGGAGATGTTTTGCTGAATAATTCTACAGTTTTTGTAATAATCGAGATATTCCTGACACGCTAACTTTGTGTTTAGTAAACCCTTAACATAGTGACTGATATGATCAATACCAAAAGGCTTATAAAATCGATCGTGGTGCTTTGATTTTCGCTTTCGCTTTTAGGTTCAACAAGGGGGACCCCAAGCACGCCGTGAGCCCGTTAATCCTTTTTTTTTACGTTTTACGTGTATTTTTTTATGAAGGCTTGACTTCTGATGATAGAAAGTTTGACTTGAGAAGTTAGTCAAGATAAATAGAACTGATAATTATGTACATGTATTTCATGAAAATCAGGGAGTTTTATTCAGTAAATGTTTAATAGAAAGAAATAACAAATACCTGATCGAATTGAAAATATACATTCGAACAAATAAATTAGAGACATTTTATTGCTGATATATTGTCTCGCTTCGCTCGCCAATGGACACTTCAAATGCAAAGGGCTTTTAGGCTTAATATGATAATAAGAGATAATGCAATACTTTTTTTATATACGCATTCAACATAATACATTTTCATACAAGATCGCTATGAGAGTAACGAATGCTGCGTTGCATAAACGGATCGGTTTTGGGAAAAAAATGCGCGGGGGTTTATTCGCCTGTTTTTGGAATTTCTTGTTTTAAAATCCAACAATACTTATCAATTTTATGTTAATTTTCACTTTATACGTAAATTAAAATTTGAATGAAAATCATTTTATAACATTAAATTTTTAAAGTTTGGAACATATTTCGTACGAGACAGTACAGACTATAATCTACCAAACTTTCACAACCCATCAATTTGAGTCAATGCCATGTGTAACAGACAAAGAAAATAATAATTGTTCAATTTGCAGTTGTCAGCGCAGAATGGCCTCGCGACTTGTCAACCAGTAACCAGGATGTGCTTGAGGAATTGGAAAGAGAAGTGGAATATCGTGAAGCCCCAGCTGAAGAGGATGACACGGAAGACGGTGATACGGTAGCTACCGATATCCCTCCAGAAGACACGACTGATGATGATGAAACAAACCCAACGGCACCGACTGATATTCCTCCGCCAGATGAAACAACCGCAGCACCAACTGATATCCCTCCGCCAGACGAAACAACTGCAGCGCCAACTGATATACCTCCGCCAGACGAGACAACGGTAAAACCAACCGATATCCCTCCACCAGTTGAAACAACCGCAGCACCAACTGATATCCCTCCGCCAGATGAAACCACGGCAGCACCGACTGATATCCCTCCGCCAGACGAAACTGCGGCACCAACTGTCCCTCCTTCAATTGAAACAACAGCAAAACCAACTGATATTCTTCCGCCAGACGAAACAACCGCAGCACCAACTAATGTCCCTCCACCAGATGTCACGACCGAAAAAGACGATTCTGATAAGAGTAGAACATCAGCAATTCTACACGAGTTACGTGGATCATGTGACGTAATTTCATCAGTAGGACCTTATTTCTTTTCACATTTTCCAGAGGCTCCAATATTGGGTTAGTTTAATTTATCTCTTCTAAGAAAAACTGTCACAGCATTATATTGAATTTTATTTTTATTCACAAGAATAGATACTTATAGTTTTCAATTTTCGTTTAAATCAATTATATTTTTCAATTATGATAATTGATTTCAGGTTCTCTCTAATTAATAAATTTCAAGCTATTACTCCTATTGTAATTATTATTCTGTCCTTGATTAAATCTTGATGTATTTTATTTGCAGATCACACGATCTCCTTGATCCCTGAGGATTTCATTAAAGACATCTCTCTGTTCGTGAAGGCGGGTAAATTCGCGGGCAACAAGCGTGTTTACATCCGATCTCTGGTAGACGCCATTGGATTCAAGATCATCATGGAGAGAATGATGTGTCCAGGGGTTAAATTGCAACAAGCTATCATTTGTAAGTCTATATCTACTAATATATAGAATCTTAACATCAGTCTTTTTATAATTGTCATTGTGTTTTCCCCTTGTTTTGGGGCCAAATTTCTTGTAATAAGTGCATTTTAAAGTTTTTTATTCATCCCTTGTTCAGTTCAATCAAATTAATGGATTAGCAGAACTTTAATAAATTATACTTTAGGGTTAGACTTTGTTGAGACTTTGTATAAAAATTTTCCCAATTTCAGCAAAATGTCGCAAATTTTCCCAAATGAGACGGGCACCTTCCCCAAATTAAAAAAAAACCTGACTTGTGGTCATTATATTTAAGATTATATGTACTTCTCTTTATTGCCCTGCAAAATGTCCGAGGACTAGACAACTTTATATTTATATCTAAGCAGGAGATGGACAATACATTCATTTTGGCCAAACAAAGGGGAGGGGGATTTTAACGAAATACATGTCAAATTTCGATACTTTAAAGTCTCTCTTTTTGATGAATTTCAAATGATGAGGAACAATATTTGCTATTTCATCTTTTTCTAAATCTATTTAACTATCTACATCATTTCATTTTCTTTTTTGCCATAATTCCGCAATCTCATGAATGACGTCCATCTATAAGATACATACGTTAATGGTATATTTCAGACGTCATCAGAAAGGAGTTAAACACACAGATGTCGACGGACGACGGAACTTTGTACTCAAAACTCCTCAAAATCTACAATAAATGGTTGCCAGGGGAGACGAATTACAAACATGTAATGGAGAACGTCAAATTTGCTCATCGTATTATATTTGAGGAAGTCATCGATTACATCGTTCGATCGGAATTTGAAGGTACAAGATACTTTAAAAAAATATCCTTAATGTGGCCTTTAACTTTTCTGTCCTAAAAAAATAAAAGTTCTAAAAAGGACCAAATCAGTAATTAAAATTGTATTGTTTGTATATCTTTGTGAGATATCCTTTACCCCCCTCCCCCCGAAAAAAAAAGTAATTACATGTATTAAAAAAAGTATTTTACAGGTTTAACCAAAATGATTGGTCGATTGACAAAAACCTTCAAAAGACGATCAACTCGCGTTGACATGACGATGGACAAGTGGATGAAGGTACTGAAGCGTTTCCTCCGGGGATACGCCCCTCTCATTCAGTGTCCCTCCAGAGGAAGGGCGCTTAGAATCTTCTCAGATCTCATCAACAATGTTAGAATGAAGTAAGTTTGAATTATTATAATTAATAATTACATGAACTCGTTTCTTGATACCAATTTTCGAGAATACATGTAACAATGTCTTGGAAAACGGAATTTAAGTGCTAAATCTTGTGAATTTAATTTTAAAATGCAAAATGTCAACACGAACCTCTTCAGGCTTTTGTGATAAAGAGGGGAGAAAATGTTGAATTATTTATAACACGTGGACAAGAAGTTGCATGTCTAAAACCTTTGTATTGAATTGCGATTTAATCAATTACTTTTGCAAGGATAATTGACGAACAGATCAAGAGAGAAGTAGAAAACACTATAAAGACCTTGATGGTGGACCACATGGACCTGTCACGTGTCGCTGACGTAGACGCATTTATCGGTGACCTAGCGCGAGAGTTCCTGGCATACGAGGATAGAGTTATCAAACAGTTCAACACCTTTAAGAAACATTTAGAGGAGCAGAATTACACAAACTTGTCAGAGGTTGTCAAGGATTACCTTGGTAAGTTAGAGCGCCAATTTCTTACTGTATAATGGTTGTTCTGGATGGTCAGCTTCATGTTCTTGAAATCTGAAAATCGCACCGTTGCCATGTAGATTTTGTCGGAATTCGTCTACCGCAGTCACAGGACCTCGACGTCACGTATCGCATCATCCTTTTCCTAGCTTTATTTCAGAGAATTAAAATTGAAAAGCGGCGTTTTCAATTGATCCTGTGACTGCAGTACTCATGACATAGCACTAATTTAATCATGTTTTGCATATGATTTCAGATGATGAGCAGAGAAAAGTAATGGCCGATCTATTACAATGGTTGTCCAATAACAGCTGAGGAAGTCATACACAGATTGTAAGTTCAATTTTTAAACCGCTATAATTTGAGACACAATACCTTTAGGATTGTGAGAACGACAAAAATATATGCTCAGGGCACTGATATACTCCAGGAGACAATGTAAGTGATTGGGAATCTGTGAAATCAAAGACTTTTATAAGAGAGCATTTCTATTACATGCAACTGAAGTAGATGATAAAGATAAGACTATTTTATTTTCAATTTTTTCTGTTATTTTACAGTGTAAACATACAGCCTTAAGTACAGGTCCGCGTAAGAGTCGGGGAAGGTGAAATATCTTCATTTTCTTAATTGCAAAACTTTTCTCTTTCCAAATGTGCTCAAATTCATCCCGATGGAATTTTCTGCATAGGATAATCGGTTGGTGAAAAAAAGTTATAAGGCCATACCAAATTAATTAAATGTTCTTTGGATTTTTCAAAATTCAAAAAATAATATTATAAAAATAAAATGCTCGCCCGCACCATTAAATTTCTTGCTCAAGAATTCTTTAGGGTCGGTTCTGATTTCTGCAAATCTTAAAGCTTCTAAAAGTCTCAGATTGTGCAAATTTCGAAGAAAATGATACTTTTTGTGTTTGAAAAATTTCGTTAGGAGCAAATTTGTTGTCCCATATACATGGCACTGAAAGTCAAGGATGGAGAATGTTCGAAAATCTTTTCCGTACTGCTATTTGCCAGGCTTTCTTGTCACCAGATTCCTATTGGGATTCCTTTGTGAGTACGGAAAACATCAGAAATGTATTATTTCACTCGCTCGCACCTTAAAAGCTGCAATCCTTAAAAAAAAATAATAATAATTATATTTTCGCTCGCTCGCACCCTTTTTTTTTCACAAGAAAATCCAAAGAACATTTAATTAATTTGGTATGGCCTAAGGGCACTAAATTTGGTTGAATTTAGTATATCAAGAAATTTTCCCTCCATTTTTACCTTCATTATCATTTAAAAATTATGAGGTGAATATCCCGCTTCACCATCGTTACCATGAAAAATAAATTTCATACGTAACAATTGATTTAATTGTACCACATATATGTCTCAAAACAGAAATAAAAAGTTTGGCCAAAAAATTTGACGTATTGCCCCTGCTTGATTATTACGTGGACCTACACTCAAGTCTTGGATAAATAAAAGCTAATTGTCAGATATCTTCCATTTCAGATTGATGGTTCGAGGTGTTTGTATCTGTAAATTATGAAAATAAACATAAAACACGTTTATCTAGATATGTTTTAATGTGAATCGGGTCTCGTTTGAGACCACATACCTTTACTGTAAAGTTCTTATCCACACGAGAGTCGGCAAAATCTTCCTGTAAAATCGTTTATGTAAGCAGAGCTCAATAAGTTTTGTGAAGCATCAAACTGAGGAATTATCCGGATTACTTGGTATAGCCCTCAGTTACAAACTCAAGAAATTATCTCACTGCCACGCAGAGTTAATTAAAGCTTTTAATTGCGTTTATTGAAATTCCATGATTGATTTGAAGAGAATTTATTCCAATATACCAAGAAACCATCCTACTCCTGCTTGAAATTCCTTACTTTGACCAGACCGGTCTCAGTGTAGCCTCTTTTGGGGTAAATGAGTTAGCAAAGGGGAACTTTCTTCAAAGTGCACGTGTAGAGTTGGTGTCGGAAGACGTGCGTACCTTTGCTTCTCTGCGGCGCGATAATCTTGTGTCAAGAAGAGATTGCACATACATTTTGTTTGCCTGATAACAATGTTCAACATCGCAACTGTCCGCGGACATTGACATAAGGACTTCCTAATCAATGACCCGTCAAACAATGGTTCAGTTACATGCTAATCAAGAAACGCCAATTCCAGTGAAACATTGCTCATTAGAGCTCCTGATGGCGTCATCTTAAGGGTCTTATATGTAGATGATAATTGTTATCTTCCTGTAAGATTCAATACCCGGAAGGAGTAAGCATCTGCCACTGGAAAGTCATATCCATAGATTTTACCAAATAAGCTCATTTTGAAACTTATGTTAACATATACTAAGGAGACATGCATTTGACACCACAAAGTAAATCAACTCGCCGTAGAGAGAGCAAGGTTATCAATTTCAAATGTCACATGTATTACCTTACCAATAGTACATTGAAAGGAGGGATCTCAACAGGACTTGGTGGCAGCACCCCGTAACAGCTAACCCATATGCGAAAAAAACAGTAGGCAATCAAAATCCGAGAAGGGACAAGGCAATTGTGACCTGTGAGGAACGACAACTCCAACTTTGACAGGTTCTTTCATGCAATTGTTACATGAAATGTCCATTCATTCAGTCATTCCACAATTCAAAGGGTCAGACTATATAGTAACTACAGGCGCGTTGTTGAGTACTGTTTGATCACAAGGTTGAGTGATTTACATTAAAAGAGGAATAACGAGAATACAAAAGCGACTGAGTAATAGATAGAGAATGTTTTGTTATGGGTATGCAATACACAGCAAATGTATTTCTCGTACCTGTAATGCGCGTTAGCGCATTTCATGCGATAACTGCACTTGCTGTGTGTTGAATACCCACAATAAAACAGAAATTATGACATACCACAATCGTCAGTTCCATTCCTTAATGTCAACGAGGGTTCAGTTTGCAGGTTAGAACAGCCGTCCCGGTAGAGGTTATGCATTGTGACACCACGAGAAATGCAATACATCTCTGTCAATACTTTCATCTAAGGGAATTTACAATGGCTGTGCATAAATATTGCTGCTGCTACAAAAATCGTGAAATCTTGGGATATGCTTTTAATTGATATTACAATTTTACCATTGACTGAAGACTTGAAAATTGGCGTCAGCCGAGGTCGAGACGCTGATCCATCCCACCCGAAACTATCTCAAATGTGGTGCTTGATTATATTTTCCCGCACATTGAAACCTTCGAATTACTCTTGTTTACACATCAGAATCAACGGTGCTATATCAACGGTGCCAGGGCAATATTATCTTGCACCACCGTGAGGGAGGGATGGCGATTTCTCAACTCGAGTGTACAAATTTTGCAAGACCATGTCGAGGCTTGCCGAGTCATGGACAAGCAAAATTTTCAGACGAGGGTTGAGAATAAGCCCCCCCCCCCTCATTGATTGTTTTGTCTCACACGCGTCGTCTACTAGGAAAAAACAACAACTTAAATGGTATGTTATAATCAGTTGTCTTACTTCCATAACGTCACTTTAAAAAAAAATTAACTGTGCATGTGGGATTTGCTCAAAATGGTCCTCAATTTAAGAAATAAAACATAGTGTAATCAAAGATTACGAAGCTCACCTCGCGGCAGCAAAGTTCAATTTAAACATATCTCTAAGTACATGTATATTAAGAAAATCACTCAAGTGGAAAAAAAGTAGGTCAAGGTCATTTCATGAAAGTTTGATCAAAGATGCATCTAATATGCAAATTTGGTACATGTAGCACTTATACTTTGCTCAATATTGGCCTTTAAAGGCAAAATCACTAAAGCGGAAAAAGTAGGTCAAGGTCATTTTATGAAAGTTTGATCAAAGATACATCCAATATGCAAGTTTGGTACATGTAGCACTGATACTTTGCTCAATATTGGCCTTATAAGGCAAAATCACTAAAGTGGAAAAAGTAGGTCAAGGTCATTTTATGAAAATTTGATCAAAGATACATCCAATATGCAAGTTTGGTACTTGTAGCACTGATACTTTGCTCAATATAAGCCTTTCAAGGCAAAATCACTCAGGCGAAAAAAGTAGGTCAAGGTCATTTTATGAAAGTTTGATCAAAGATGCATCCAATATGCAAGTTTGGTACATGTAGAATTTATACTTTGCTCAATATTGTCCTTTAAAGGCAATATCACTCAAGTGGAAAAAGTAGGTCAAGGTCATTTTATGAAAGTTTGATCAAAGATACATCCAATATGCAAGTTTGGTACATGTAGCACTTATACTTTGCTCAATATTGGCCTTATAAGGCAAAATCACTCAAGCGGAAAAAGTAGGTCAGATGCTGCATCCGATGCATGGGTTCACCTCAGTATCCCAAGATGAATCACTTGTGCAAGTTTGGTTACTGTAGCATCAGTACTTTGTCAGATACTGAATTAAAGAAGATCCTGACGATAATCTCAACAGCACTCACAATAGAGCACAAAATTAAACATCGACGGACCCCTAGCAAGCTAGAGGTGGTACCAGGTGCCCGGGAGGAGTAAGCATCCCCTGTTGGCTAGCCGCACCCGCCGTCGATGTTTATGAAGCATGGAAATGAAAATATATAGAATTCATGCACTGTCTGACGTTATGTCTATATAGAAAGTGCTATGGCGACAATGTCGGGGAAGTATATTCAAAACACTTACCGTCAAACCCCTCGCGGGAAGTATATTCAAAACACTTACAATGTCAGGGAAGTATATTCAAAACACTTACCGTCAAACCCCTGAACTACCCCAAAAACTTTAACCAGACATTGACAAAGTCATTCAACCGGAAAATGTAGGTCAGATGCTGCATCCGATGCATGGGTTCACCTCAGCATCCCAAAATGAATCACTTGTGCAAGTTTGGTTACTGTAGCATCAGTACTTTGTCAGATACTGAGTTACCCCAAAAACTTTAACCGGACGTGGACGCGGACGGGGACGCGGACGCCGGGGTTATAGCATAAGCTCATCTCAACTTCGTCGAGGTGAGCTAAAAATGACAAGCCGGGCTCTATTGTTTTATAATGCCCGAGCGTCCTCAGCCAATCACATTTATTACCGAGCCGCGTCAGCGGCCAGGTGATAAATGTGATTGGCTGAGGACGCGAGGGCATTATGAGACAATAGAGCCCGGCTTGTCATTTATTATTTCTATTCTAATGATGACCAAACTTAGACCTTTCGATTCTTGGTAAAAACCAGTTCCTGCCGGTTTATCTGCTTTCAGAAAATGGGTAGGCGTGGCTTATCGCTATAGGGCCTATATTGGAGAATAGAGCCCGGTTTGCGTCTGTTGTCTTAATATGAAAAAAGAATCAAGTCATATTAGAATTAAAGATATTGAGAGACGATCGTTCGATGTTGAAATTATGGTGACTGCTAAAAACTTGTTTTGGGAGGCAGTTGTATTACTGCGCAACCCCCGAACTTACGAAATATAGTGCGGTGACTGATTGTTTTAGATCCAAAAAAACAGTATGTTTTCGATAAGTAGATTATATGAAATGATAAGAAATGAATCTTATATTTTTCTCTGTTGATGCAGATTTCACCCTGAAAATTGGATGGAAAACTTTTCAATCAACGCGCTACGCGCATTGATGCAGTTTTCCGTCCAATCTTTTGGGTGATACCTACATCAACAGAAAAAATATACGATTCATTTCTTAAATCACAAAGATGCATGAACATATAATCTGTCAACTACTTGCTGAAACAAACTCATAGCTCGTGCAAGATTTGTAAAACAGAGGTAAAGACGTTGTATCAATAGTTAGTAATAATCTATCTGTAAAGAATAACATGTGCTTTGGTGGAGGAGTTATTTTCAGTAGGAGTTTATCAAGTGGAATCTAGGGGTATAGCTATTATCAATATTAACAAATGTGCAGTGAAATTTTAGATGATTATGCAAAAACAATCTAAATGTATTCGTCATCAAGCGCCCCTATGGTTCCAAATAAATTTTTGGAGCATTATGAAAATCACAGACATTGCTATAGTTATACAACTGTAACTTAAAGCTTTGCCACCCGATATGTTCACACAGACGTTTCCTTTGTACGTATTCCCGGGATTCGTCACACTGTTCTGACCGTCTTCTCTGACGAAGCCATTGTCTGCTATAAGTCTCTTATAGTATCTAGCAGAGGCTTTAGGAGTTCTTGGTCGTTTGGGAACGGTAAAGTCCACGTAATGGAGACCAAATTTCTCTGTGTATCCTCTCATCCATTCAAAATTATCCATCAATGACCACGCTGTATAACCACGTACATCAACACCGTCCAATTTTACAGCTAGGAAATGAAACAAAAATATGAACATTAAATGAAATTATCATAACTTTTACAGTTAGTTTTAAATAGCAAAATCTCGAATAAGATTTATTCACCTATTCTAGATTACAATAAGGTAATTCTCTTTTTTATGGAGACAGACAAATACTGGCATATAGGCCTTTCTGGCACCAGGGTTAGAAAGTTAGTAATTGAAAAAAAATTCTTAAAATACGTAGTCGTGGGGAACTTCTTTTGTGAGGTTGAAACTGCAACAAAGAATAAAGGGAAAACCGAAGTTTTTGAACCTTTTTTCTTTTCAATTGCTTTTGTCTAATTGTCTAAATACCTTTAAGTATATTGTTGATATAATGCTTGTAGTAAAATATCCTATGTTGGTCATTCTGTGAACCATTCCTGTCCGAGATTCCGTTTTCCGTAATGTAGATTGGAATATTGCCATACTTGTACTTGACCCAATTAAGCATACGTCGTATTCCAAATGGCGTAACTTTCAACCAAGACGATCCGGAGCTGAAAGAAAAGAAAACTCTTATTACATTCACAAATTGAACTCCGTTTATGGAATCGGCGTTGTACTGCATGTTGTTTCAAATATTTCAAATACAGTATCGAAAAATTAAAAGAGAAAATACACTCAGTACACAGAGACTTTAGTAATACGCAATGTTGCTTACCCTAGCCACGAGGGATCCTTGCCGAAATCTAGGTCTTTGTCATGATCATATGAGGGGTCGTTTGCTGAGAACTTCTTATATTTAATCGTATTGGATGTGTAAAAGTTCATTCCAAGAAAGTCATATGTGTCTGGAAAAGCAAATTATACGAATGAGGTTGATGCTCATTGATGTTCAAAGTTTGAAAAAAAATCATTTTATCCAATTTTGCATTAATTGAATGGATAGTTTTATCTTGTATTGGTCGTTAAAAAATTCTTTTATCAGTGATTGTCTTCCAAAAAGTCATATCAATACGAACGTTTCATAAATGCTTTTTCCGCATCTGTAAATTCTGGGAGTCGACTCTTGGCTAATCCTTGTTCTATGCTTTTATTTCCAATGAAATCTTTCATGACTTGTGGATAATCTCCCTTTATAACGGGTTCGGCAAACCAACCAAACATAAAGTAAATGGCGCGATCTGACATATCCCTATCATTCTGATCTTTCGGGTTCATCGGTACCTGCCAATCCGTATTAAGCGTGATACCCACTTGTCCTGTGATGAAAATGAAAAACATTATATCCTTATAGATAATATAGTCATGTATAAGACGTTCACTACAAAAGGTGCCTAAACTTTAAAATATGCAAGGAATATATCGCAAAAGAGCAAAACTCAACTCGGCTCGACAATATCATTTTTTGGCCGGATTGTAAAGCAATTCCGGTCTATAGATTGACGATGTCCGTCCGTCCGTCCGTCCGTCTGTCCGTCCGTCCGTCTGCCGTCAACATTTTGGATAAAGTTCCTGGTTGAGGCAAATTCTAAGGAACTATATGCAGTAGAAACTTTATATAATGCATGAAGCTTGCCCATCACAAGACCTTTCAATTTATGCCGTAACATTAGACCTAGTGACCTTGACCTTGGACTTTGACCTAGTTAAAGATTTTGGTTAAAGTTTCTGGTTGGAGCAAAATCTATGTAACTGTATGCAGTAGAAACCTTACATTATACATTTAGGTTGCCCATGACGAGACCTTTCAGTTTTTGCCGTAACATTTGACCTAGAGACCTTGACCTTGGACTTTGACCTAGTTAAAGATTTTGGTTAAAGTTTTTGGTTCAAGCAAAATTGAAGGAACTGTATGCAGTAGAAACTTTATATTATACATGTATGTTGTCCATGACGAGACCTAAATTTATGCCGTAACATTTGACATTGTGACCTTGACCTTGGACTTTGACTTAGTTAAAGAGTTTGGTTAAAGTTTCTCGTTTAAGCAAAATCTAAGGAACTGTATGCAGTAGAAACTTTATATTATACATGTAGGTTGCCTCTGACAAGACCTCTCAATGTTTGCTGTAATATTTGACCTAGTGGCCTTGACCCAGTTGGTGACAAAAACTTACTTTGCAATCCGGCCATACCGTCTTTAGCGGTGTTTTAATTTAGATATGTAATGTCAAGATTAATGATTCGGAAGCCTTTTGCAATTTGAAACCCAAGTGAACCTAGGTCGTCGAATGGTCATATAGAAATAAAGCGAAATACTACATGCACATTATATGTTGAAAGGAAAAAGCTGACTGAAAGTGATAAACATCTCTTGCTTGAATTAAACAGTGTTAAGTATATCATTGCAAGTATTTGAAGGACAAAAAACTTTGTAGCACCTTTTTGTTGAGCTCTAAACGTTGTGTTATATAGATGGTAGACCTTAGCATGCGCCTTTAATATGTTGTGCGTGACGACGTAGAGTTTATCTCCCTTGCCAGTTATACCGGGTGCCTTATATCCCTGTTCATACCCCTGAACTGACACAACCCAAGGCTCATTAAAGGTGATCCAGTATTTCACCTGACAGAGAAAACAAACGATTATAAGTCATGATTTATGCAGCAAAATATAATCATGCAAATCACATAGAAATAAATTAAATCAATATCCACCTTGTATCTTAGGAACGAATAATAAAGGAAAACGTCTCACCCTGTCACCAAAACGTTGGAAACAAAGTCTTGCATAATCTACGAAGTGATCAACAACTTCCGGATCCTGCCATCCGCCATTTTTCATGAGGTCTAATGGGAGATCCCAGTGGTACAGGGTAACCATGGGAACGATTCCAGCTTCTACAAGAGCGTTGATAAGCTTGTTGTAATAATCGATTCCGAGCTCGTTTATATTGTCTATGGTGCCATTTGGCAAAACTCTTGGCCATGATATTGAGAACCGAAAATGGGTCGTCTACAAGATGACAAATATGAATAATGACCATATTGGATTATGATAACAAATATTGATAATGACAAACATGGATAATGACCATAGAGATTTTAATAGAATTAGAGATAGAGACTTTAATTCGATTTTAAAGGCATAAACTGTTTAATTTTTTTCCCTGAAGAAATCCATTCTTGTTTTTGTGATATTTTGCTTTCTTAAAATCATAATCCTGTCGGTAGCAAACCAAAATTAAGCTCAAAATATGCAGTTTGTATGCATGTTTTCCATACCCCCATATTTTTCATAAGCTGCACATCTTCCATGTATTTGTGGTAGCTATCACAGGCTACGTCACCGGTATGGTTCATGTCAATCATACCACGATGTGAGTAGTCATCCCATATACTTAGTCCTTTACCTGTTGGTAAAAGAATACAATGAACTCCTTAAACTTTAAAATAAATAAGTCTAAATTGAAAATAGAGACAGGAACCACTTTGCGTGGTCTATCTAATATTTCTCTTTTCAATGGTTAAATGATTAAACTTTAGTGAAGACGATAACTTTAAATTGATTAATAAAGTCAACAGAAGGAAGATGCAAATCGAAACTGCAAGTATATCCTATAAGGTTTATAATATGGGAAATGAAATGACTTGAAAAAGTGTATTATCGCAGGGTAATTTTCAGGAAGAATCAATTGGTCTCTGAGAGGGAATCCATACCGTCTTCATTCCATCCGCCCTCAACCTGATAAGCCGATGTAGCAGAACTCCACGCAAACCCATCAGGGAAAGTACCGTAGTAAAAATCATCTTGGAGCGGTAGATCTCGCCAGGGATCGTTCAATTGGGTAGATAAATCCGGGGAACCTGTCGCCATCTGACCTCCGTTTGTTGCATCTTCTCTGATAAAGCCATTGTCTGCTATAAGTTTCTTATAATACCTGGCAGAAGCTTTAGGAGTTCTGGGACGGTTGGGATCGGTAAAGTTCACGTAATGGAGACCAAATCTCTCTGTGTAACCTCTCATCCATTCAAAATTATCCATCAACGACCATGCTGTGTAACCACGAACGTCAACGCCGTCTACTCTTATGGCTTTAGAGAGATATAGAAATACGCCGATAAGAAAATGCAAACATTTTGAAATAAATATGCTGCTTTTGGGTATAGTTGATAAAAAATCTTTTATCGTATGTAATAAATGATAATTATTCAAGATTTAATTGTCCAAAATATCGTGAGACCTTAGGATTGAACAAAATACCCCCCCCCCCGAGTTCTACACTATATTTTTGGTGTGGATATATAGCTATTACCTTTCAGTACGTTGTTTATATAATGCTTGTAGTAAAATATTCGGTGTTGGTCATTCAGTGATCCGTTTCTGTCAGAGATTCCGTTTTCAGTAATATAAATGGGTATATCGCCATACTTATACTTGACCCAATTCAACATGCGTCGTATTCCAAATGGTGTCACCTTCAGCCAAGATGATCCGGACCTAAATTGAAGATGGCACATGTAGCCAAGTTCGATCAATTTGTTTTTTCAAGGCATTCTAAAATTTCTGTCATCAAAATGTTTAGAAATTTCTAAAACGTGGGTCCTGAAGCATCATATCCCACACATCCTGCTACGTCTTTCGGTACGCTTTTTCAACATAGTAACTTTCGTACTTGTTTTGGCATATTAAACTGTTTAGATTTGAGGGTTAAGTACCCGAAACGTGCTGTCTGGTCCATGCTGCCGATTTATCTGTTCTTAAATAATGCTATTCAATTTGAAGACGTTTAACATTGAAGAGGTCCGATTTTTCATATCGATATGTTCCATAGAACATAGATCAGGATGCGGCTAGCAATTGTCAATATTGGAATATATGTTCTATAGTACCAATTTTGTAGTACTAGACACGTGTTTCGGATATTTTAATCCTCGTTAGTAGTACTTCATGTCAAACAGTTTAAATAAAGCCAAAGTGAAATTTCCTGGCGCCACCTACAATGCAGAGCTTTAATTTCCACTTGCCAAAATGAGCGGCTTCAAATTTTGTGAAGGATTTATTCAGAAGTGTACTTAAGTGAAAATATGGCAAAAACTCGTTGGGAGGGTAGTCGCAAAGATCTTAATTCTAAGAATGACCGATTTTTTCCTCAAAACCCAGCTAAGGACAGAGCTATGCGATGAGGGAGTGATCCCTTAGTTTTAGGAATTTAGGTCTAATTTGATGACAGGAAATTTAGAATATATTTCAATGATGTGCGTAAACACTAAAACTAGGTGAGCGATATCCTCGGGGACTTACAGTCAACCAGCAGCGATACCAGCTTAGTGGTTGAAATTGTCAATATTGAAATATATGTTCTATAGTACCATTTTTGTTGAACTTGTACTAGACACGTGTTTCGTATATTTTAATCCTCGTCAGTAGTACTTCATGTCAAACAGTTTAGATAAAGTGAAATTTCCTTGCGCCACCTACAATACAGAGCTTGAATTTCCTCTTGCCAAAATGAGCGGCGCCAAATTTTGTGTAGGGTTTATTCAGAAGCAAGAAATGCTTTACTTTCTGCAGGCACCTGACCTCAATCCGCTCCGGTATTCTTTAGCGCAAAACATATATGACATTGATTTCCTTTCTGTTCCGATCTATATGTTTTAATAGGTCTGTAGGCCCCGGGTTTTTGAATGAAGAGCATACTAGTATTTCCGTTTTATGGATCATATTTGGCACATACCATCTTCTTGACATCTCTATTTTTATCTGATTTTGTATTATCTTCAGTTTGTGGCAATCAGATTTACGATTTTGGTTATCATTGTTTTTTTTTGTTTTTTTTTTTGTTGTTGTTTTGCTTTATCCATATTTTGTAATTCTTTTTGTACATCTTCAGCATTGTATACGATATATAGCAACATCAATTTACTTAACAATTTACCATTTGAAAAAGAAATACTGACCCCAGCCACGAAGGATCCTTGCCAAAGTCCAAGTCTTTGTCGTGATCGTAGGAAGAATCATTGGCTGAGAACTTCTTATATTTGATGGTATTGGATGTGTAAAAGTTCATTCCCAGGAAATCATAGGTATCTGGAAAAACAGTATATGACAGGCCATGAACTGGTAAAATACGTTGTTGATTCAACTTAAAGCAATATTTGTTATCCCAATAAAGACATCCGTAAATGTAAATGTATCTACTAACTTTTCATATATTTTTTCTCCTCATCTGTAAATTCTGGAAGTCTGCTCTTGGCCAATCCCTGTTCGCTACTTTTCTTTCCAATAAAATCTTTCATAACTTGCGGATAATCTCCCTTAATAACGGGTTCAGCAAACCAACCAAACATAAAGTAGATGGCGCGATCTGACATATCCCTATCATTCTGATCTTTCGGATTCATTGGTACCTGCCAATCCGTATTAAGCGTGATTCCAACTTGTCCTGTAAGGTGGAGATTTAATTTTTCTTTTTAGGAAGAATATACTCTTTTCTATGAATGTAAAAATGGTCAATTATCAAAAAACAAAAGAAAGATATAAGTCAATTATAGTGCACCAGGTATCCATGTTTTGTATATTTAATCCTCCTTAGAGGAACTTAATGAAAATCGAATTAAAAGGGTACAAATATATTTAATCCAATAAATTAAATTGTATATCGAATCGTGTACCTGGATGGAGCACTGTTCCTTATATAAATACATAGAAGGAAAATTTGGAAATCTAATAAGTAGCACCTTTTTGTTGGGTTCTGAAGTTCTTGTCATAGAGATGGTAGGCCTTAGCGTGTGCCTTCAGTAAGTTATGAGTGACGACATAGAGTTTATCTCCTTTTCCGGTAATACCGGGGGCCATACTTGCCTGCTCGTAACCAAGAACAGACACAACCCAAGGCTCGTTAAATGTGATCCAGAACTTTACCTATTATGAAAAAAATGTCGTAAGTAATTATCAATGACAACTATGGATAATGACCATATCCCTGTATACAGCACAAAATCGATAATTCAGAAAATCAGAAACCGAAGGCATACAAAATCAGGATAAAACAGGAACCAAAGCAAACAAACAAAAACCTCCACCACATGAAAAGAAGCGAACTCCCGATATGGGAGTGAGACCGGGTGCCCAGGAAGAGAAAGCATCTCCTGCTTGCATGCAACACCCGCCTCTTCAATTCGGTAGAACTGTCTCAACTGAACATCTAAGAGCTCAGTCTTCTGGGGATAAAATATCCAAAAATGTTTCGAAAAATGAATCCTCTTCTGTGTTTATTTCAGAGGAGCCAAAATTATTAAGTGGCGCCCCATCGTTTGATTTCTGAATTTTAAGATAATCTGATAATAGTAGAGTGGCCAAGTGTCAAAAAGAGCTCTAGTTTTCGACTTCAGTTGACACTCAAGGTACATTGCTAGAAATCATCTCAAATTAAAGCTTTAAGATTCCTCTTTAAAATGTAATGTGTCGTAAGGAAAAAAGCGGGTGCGAAAGTTATGTTTTAGGGCAAAAACCGTCCAATCAAGCAGAAAAACACTGAAAACAGGAAAAAGCCTACAATTCTTATGGGAATAAATGTTAAAATGTGGAAAAAAATGTTGAAGTGTCCTGATTGGAATTATCTTTCAATTTTAGTAACACTCAATTTCAAATTCAGTACAAAAGCAAATATTTTGGGACAAAAAAGTTCATGTTTTGGTAAATTCTTATATGTTTCGCTCCGTAGTCCGACATGTAGCAACTTATTTATCATGCATAATTTTGAAAAAAGCCTCCAAGCCTTCTCTTCCAATACGCAATTACACTTCTTTAACTTTTTAAAAATAAACAAAATGAGTGACAAACTATCGACACCTCTGATTCACAAATTGGGTGACCAAGTGCCAAGGTGAATATGTTCTTGTTAGAGAGTTTGATTTACATTCAAGGTACATAGACATTTGATTTATGATATCAAAGCCTAAAGATTACTCTTCAATATGTAATATGTCGAGAGAAAATTAGCAAGTGCAAAAGTGATGTTTTTGGGCAAAATTCCTTACATTGGCAAGAAAAACTCTGAAAACGAGAAAAAGTCTGAAATTCTTGGGGAATAAATACAATAAAAATAAAATCATGTAAATGTGATGTGATTGGAAGTATCGCAATTTGTACTCAGGAGTCGCTTTAAATGAGATGAAAGTCATCGATACAAATATTAAACGTCTTCAAATTCAATAGCATCATTTAAGAACAGCATGGACGAAACATGCACGTTTCGGGTACTTAACCCTCGTCTGAGATCCTCAACCTAAACAATGTAATATGGCCAAAAGGTATGAAAGTTATGTCCAAAAACGTACCGAAAGACGTAGCACGATGGATGGGATAAGATGCCAAAGGACACACGTTTTAGAAATGTCAAGATGTTTTTGATTAGAGGAATTTCAAATGCGTTGAAGAAACTGGGCAGACCTTTAAAATCGAGATTGATTGATGGTATCAAGATGTCATCTATGTCATTACATGACACGCCAAGGGATGTGGCTCCCAATATGTAGGGGAAACAGGCCAGGCCTTAAAATCTCGTTTTCGAAGTCATTCGTATCAGATAAGAAACACGCGTAAGAAAAAACAAAGAAATTTCCTATATAATCACTTCGTTAAATACAATCATTCAATTTCGGATATAACAATTACTCCAGTTCAGTCATTCCCAAAACTTAAAAATAGCAATCAAAGGAATGCTTGTGTCGCCTGCGAAGCGGATTTTTTTTATTGAAATAAGGTCAAATATCAAGGGCAAGATCACTAGGTAAAAAATTATGGAATGTTTAGAAAGGTCTGTTCACAAGGAATACAAATGTGAAATATCAAAGCCTATCACTCACCAATCAAAAGATTTAGCCAATCTAAGATTTTTTGAAAAGTAGGTCAAATATCTAGGTCAAGGTCACAAGGTCAAAAATTATAGTATGTGTAGAAAGGCTCGTCACAGGGAATACACATGTGAAATATCAAAGCCCTATCACTTACCAATCTAAAGATATAGCCAATCTTTGATTTTTTGAAAAGTAGGTCAAATATCTAGGTCAAGATCACGAGGTAAAAAATTATGGTTACGTAGAAAGGTCTTGTCACAAAGATTACACGTGAAATATCAAAGCCCTATCACTTACCAATCAAGAGAAATAGCCAATCTTAGATTTTTTGAAAAGTAGGTCAAATATCTAGGTCAAGGTCACGAGTCAAAAATTATGGTATGCGTAGAAAAGTCTTGTCACAAAGATTACACACGTGAAATATCAAAGCCCTATCACTTACCAATCAAGAGATATAGCCAATCTTAGATTTTTTGAAAAGTAGGTCAAATATCTAGATCAAGGTCACGAGGTCAAAAATTATAGATATAGCCAATCTTAGATTTTTTGAAAAGTAGGTCAAATATCTAGGTCAAGGTCACGAGGTCAATAATTATGGTATGCGTAGAAAGGTCTTGTCACAAAGATTACACATGTGAAATATCAAAGCCCTATCACTTACCAATCAAGAGATATAGCCAATCTTAGATTTTTTGAAAAGTAGGTCAAATATCTAGGTCAAGGTCACGAGGTCAAAAATTATGGTATGCGTAGAAAGGTCTTGTCACAAAGATTACACATGTGAAATATCAAAGCCCTATCACTTACGAATCAAGAGATATAGCCAATCTTAGATTTTTTGAAAAGTAGGTCAAATATCTAGGTCAAGGTCACGAGGTCAAAAATTATGGTATGCGTAGAAAGGTCCTGTCACAAAGATTACACATGTGAAATATCAAAGCCCTATCACTTACGAATCAAGAGATATAGCCAATCTTAGATTTTTTGAAAAGTAGGTCAAATATCTAGGTCAAGGTCACGAGGTCAAAAATTTTGATATGTGTAGAAAGGTCTTGTCACAAAGAATACACATGTGAAATATCAAAGCCCTATCACTTACCAATGAAAAGTTATGGGGTGTGACACCCAAAGTGTGACAGACAGACAGACGGACGGACTGACTGACTGACTGACTGACTGACTGACTGACTGACTGACTGACAGACGGACAGACGGACAACGGACAAAGTGATCCCTAAGTGTCGCTATGCTTCGCAGGCGACACAAAAATCAAAGTAAAACTGAAACTAAAAAAACGCCGCTTACAAGCTGAACTTGCCTGGAAAACCAAACTGCAAACTGCGTACCCCTTGGTCTAAACGATCAGATTTATGGACAAAGAAACATTTCTTCGACCTCTTCAAATATTAATGTCTTTTCAATCCGCCCTAACACTAAAAGGATGCTGATTGATTGAGGCTAAACATTATTGTTGCATTCGCACAAAATAAACTATATCATTTGGTTAAAAACACCTCCTCTAAAAGACGATTCATAAAAATTTCATTTATTAACAAAGGATTGATCTTCTGAACATCTCTAATATTTTTCGGGATCATCGCATACAAAGTGCCATTCCTCAATATTTTGAAAATTTAGAACCTCCTCTTATTTGTTACAAATATTAGAGACCTATTCGAAATTTCGTTTTTAACTACAACAAAGTTACACAAGATCCTAAAATACTTGAATCATGTCCTGCTTCTTGAGAATGTGCAACGTCTGAATATCTATATAAACCAGCAGGTCATATTATTACAGGTGACTTTTCAATTATCAAAGACAGGCAGCTCCGTGGTCTTCTAAAAAAAGGACCTAAATATAGAATCCCATCCAAGATAGATTTTATTAAATGTCGAGAACTGCTAAAGGAAGCTTTAGATAACTATACCAAACGATGGTGTAAATCGGAAGGAGTCGAATCGAATGCTTTGAATGACTGGAAAAAGCTCATTTTGGATATTACCGATATTCGAATAGATAACTACCACAAAAAATCCTCATCTTTTTGAAAATCCAATTTCTAAATCTGAAAGATATTTCAAATACAAGTGTCGTAATGCCCTTTGTCGTGTGGAGCTCGTAAAAAGTACCCCGCGAGGGGTTTGACAATAAGTGTTTTGAATATATTTCCCTGACATTGTCGCCATAGCACTTTCTATATAGACACGACGTAAGACAGTGCATGAATCTTATATCTTGTTTTCAGTTTCGTGCTTAAACATCGATGGCGGGTGCGGCTAGCCTACAGGGGATGTCTACTCCTCCCGGGCACCTGGTCCCACCTCTAGCTTGCTAGGGGGCCGTCGATGCTTAATTTTGTGTTCTATTGTAAGTGCTGTTGAGATCATTGTCAGGATCTTCTTTACTCATTTGTGTCACACTTATGCCCTTTGCCGTGTGGAGCTCGTAAAAAAGTTCCCCGCGAGGGGTTTGACAGTAAGTGTTTTGAATATATTTCCCTGACATTGTCGCCATAGCACTTTCTATATAGACACGACGTAAGACAGTACATGAATTTTATATATTGTTTTCAGTTTCGTGCTTAAACATCGACGGCGGGTGCGGCTAGCCAACAGGGGATGCTTACTCCTCCCGGGCACCTGGTCCCACCTCTAACTTGCTAGGGGTCCGTCGATGCTTAATTATGACAAAAGAGATGATTTTGGATTTAACATAGTAAGTTTCCCCTGGCTTGACGGTGATGTTCCTAGATTACCGTCCTATGGTATCTATATTTCACAGTTCATCCGGTATGCTAGAGCATGTACTGATGTTATGGATTTTCATAGTAGAAATTTACAAATTACCAAGAAACATTTAGGACAACTTTTTCGCTTTCACAAACTAGTAAAGACTTTCTGGAAATTTTACAAAAATTGTCAACTTCTTCTGAAAATCGGATCAATACAGGCAACAGAGTTTATTACTTTGGGTATTTCACAACCTGCATTTTATGGTGACATTATTAACAAGATAAGAAGGATCAAAGATAGACAACATCACAATCGAAAATGCGTCAGAATCATCAAACGCCTTTTATACCGTGGATATGATCCTAATGTCACCAGACGGACACTAGGCTTGTTACTTGACCAATCTACAGTCTTGTACAAGCGCATTCTTAAAACTTGCACTCTGACTGACTGTGACGACGGGACTCCATGACGGGCCCTGTCCAAACCTCTTAAGAGAAGACAGGGCCCCGACCACCTGTCCTCTCTGAATGTCAGTCGGACTCCTCGGGTGATAACATGCATGAGCTCGCGGCGGCAGAGCACGGATTGTATTACGTACGCCCTCTTTTTATATCCATTTACATATTCATCTGTGTTGCTTGGGCCCTTGCGTTTTGCGGTCTTGTTTGTATGTGGTCATCTGACAGTGAGGATGTTGTTTTACACCACAATTGTACGTTCTTCGAGACCTCTTGGTAATCGGAAAAGTGGGAGGGTTGTGCGCACGTAATCCAGGATGACCACACCTTCTGCTATTTCCGTGGCAGATGGCCGTCCTGAGTCGGCACCGGTTGCCCATTGGTCTCGTTGGTTTATGTGTAGTCCTTTGTGTTTGATGTTTCTGTGTTGTGCGTTGACGTTCCTTGTCCCTTATGCGTCTCTTTCCGTGCTTGTCTGCTTTGTGTTTTTGCATTGAGTGTTTTAGGGTTTTGCTGTGGGTGCTACAACCTGGTGTTGTTGGAGATCCCCTCCTTTGTTTTAAAGTAAGTACAGTCATTGGTAGATTAAAAAGAATCCTTTCTCTTTTAACAAATTCAAAAAGAAAAAGCCCAGCTTGAAAACAGACGGGTTGGATCTCCGCTTAGATACAAACATACCCTCCTATAGAAACTACTATGTCCGTTTTTTTTTCTAAAGAACAGTTACTCCAACGGTCCTAGCAAAAGTCGGTATTCCAAATTCCCAAAATGTACGACTGATTTTAAAATGCAAAACTTAAAAAAAAATGGAATAATGACATCGAAGCATCTAACTTTGAATTATAAACCAAACAAATTGATTCTATCGAGCAATTAGGACTAAACTTCTCCATATTTGCGAATTTTGTATGATTTTTTCATCACTGCAAATCCTTCTTACAGATCAAACTATTGCTATGAAAAAAAAGCAAATATCTAGGTCATATCAAAATCCATCGAATATTTCGTTTTTAACGTATGTTAATCTGACGACAACAGCAAATGATAATAACATCCTTATTTTTACTACTCGATGGCATAAGACACTCTTATGACCAAAATATAAGGTAATTTCTATCACTTTTTTTAATATTTGATCGCAAATATGTGGAATTATTTAGAAAAAATGTTTTGATAACCAGCTGAAACATTTTTGAATGTTTTACAAAAATACCCATAATTTTGTTATTTTTGTACGAAAAATGTATTTTCTTCAAAATTGAAATCTACAAACATAAGTGTATTTCTAGTAATTATGTTATATATTGACAAAATACTAAAATCAAAGACATTATGAGCACTGGAACGTATATTCAGTCACAACTTACAATTGAAGCGCTTGCTCTGTATGAAAGAATCACCCATTTCAAAAAGCTGGTTTAAATAAAAAGTTTTAAATTTGGTATATTTCGTAAAGAAATCTAAAACAAAACATTGTATCAACGGAAAGTGCATACCTTATATTTATTTTGTATATCATAAAATTATCATTTAGGGGCTGCATAATGTTATTGGGAGACAACTACATCTGATACTTAATTTAAATTCTATCAAATTTTCGTAAAAAATCAAATTTATTTGCTCAAAAAACACATATCTACTGAGAGAAAAATATTCATATATAGAAAATTAGAAAAAGCATTTCAAACATTACATTTTCACATATTCTATTCTTCCAAATTTTAAGACATAAAAACATTGTAGATATTTTGCCGTTTTCAGTTATTTTACTTCACCAAAATCATGTTTTCCCCCAAAACACAACTTTCGCACCTGATTCAATTCTTACGACAGCTTATACATGAAAGACAAGGCTTTAAACTTTTATTATATGTATTTATTAGAATGTACCTTGGATGTCAATTAAAATGATTTTTTTCATACCTTTGGTCACCGTACTATAAATGAATATCACTATTTGAGCATCAAGAAGGATGACTTAGACGTCTTACCCTGTCACCGAAGCGTTGGAAACAAAGTCTTGCATAATCTGCAAAATGATCAGCGACTTTTGGATCTTGCCATCCGCCATTTTTCATAAGGGCTAATGGGAGGTCCCAGTGGTACAGGGTAATCATGGGAACGATTTCAGCATCTATTAGAGCGTCTATAAGATTGTTGTAGTAGGCGATCCCCGCTTCATTTATATTATTGAGGGTGCCGTCGGGCAGTATTCTTGGCCAGGATATGGAAAACCGATAGTGGGTAGTCTGGAAGAAATTGTTTAGCCTGTAACTTTAAATTCAATGAAAATGTCAAATGTCTCTACTTTCTCGTTTATATAAAGAAATGGGAAAAGATGCTCTGTTCATTTGCCTTTCTTATTCACATAATTTTTCATTTAGCAGTTTATCGCCCATGATAATTTGAGTGTCATACTTATATCATTTAATAGACATCGTTATTTAAAAAAAAATTAGATTTCAATTGCCTAAAAATTTTGTTGATACTTCGATCAACAGTTTTTTTCCCGAGCTGCCGAGGTCTATTTATAGCACTATTTTTGGAATCGAAGATTTCCACAAACACTAATCAGCTCGTAACTGAAAATACAATTCGTTGATGTTTCTTTTTACTGATTTAAAAAAAAGTATTGTGTATATAGGATTTGCTCAAACTGGTCCTTTCACCACAGATAACGAGAGATGAATATTTATTGTTTTATTCATGGCGGCAGTCAGAACTTGTTTTCCTTTGTGACGGCAGTTGTATCACTGCGCAACACCCAGAACTTGCGAAATATAGTACGGGAATACAGTCATATTATAGAATAATAAAAACAGTCGGTTTTCCTTGAGAGAAAGATATGTAGAAATAAATCTTGCATTTTTTTCTGTTGATGCAGGTATCAACTTCCCCCCCCCCCCCCTATAAATTGGACGGATAACTTTTGCATAGACACATACTGATGCAGTTTTACGTCCAATTGTTTTGGTTATACCTGTATCAACCCAAATATGACTTCTGCGGAAAAAAAAATCATCTAACTTTACTAAATGGCTGCAGTTTTTACCTTCATGTTTTTCATAAGTTGTATATCATCCAAATACTTATGGTAGCTATCGCATGCAATGTCACCGGTATGATTCAAGTCAATTTTACCACGATGTGAAAAGTCGTCCCATATACTTAGTCCTTTTCCTATTGGAGTAGAAAAGATGATATGAGACATTTTTTCTCAAGTTAACGAAATTCGAACTTCGGACTTTGCACTTCGGATTTTTAGGCACCTGAGACGGCTAAAAGAGGCAGATCTGAACGCACAAGAGATGAAAGGGGTGGGACCAGTTAAAAATAGAACTGTAGTTCTCGTAAAACATCATATACATTTATTTTCACTCAATAAACTTTTTGCATTTATACAGTCTTTTCAAAGTCCGATGTGCGAAGTCCAAGACAAATAAACGTTGTCTACGAAAACTAAGAAACAAACTTTCTCATCATTCCTGATCAGAAAAAAGCATTGAAGTACGTAAATTATTCCTTTTTTTCAATACATGTATTTGAAAATGACATAACACGCACTTGGATTTACTCGAATTATCTCTATCTCAGTTCAATTTTTCACTTATCCGGCATAAATCACTGCTACAAAATTAATTAGAATTAATGGAATGATGAAAATGATGATAGGATGTCTTTCGCAAAGATTCAAAGAAGGGATTAAAAAATAATTGATGAGTAGAATCCATACCGTCCTCGTCCCATCCTCCCTCAACCTGGTAAGACGATGAAGCAGAACTCCAAGCAAATCCATCAGGGAAAGTACCGTAGTAAAAGTCATTTTCATAAGGGAGCTGTCGCCATGGATCGTTTTCCATACTTCCCGAGTGTTCGATTTGTGTACTTGTGGTTGTTTTGGCCTGTATTTCATCCCCCGGTAGGAATCCGTTCCGCTTGACTAGACGTTTGTAATATTTTGCAGAAGCTTTTGGTGTTCGTTTCCTCTGGACGTCGTTGAAATCAACATTGTAGAGGCCGAACTTCTGACTGAATCCATCAAACCATTCCAAGTTATCCATGAGTGACCACGCCGTAAAACCTCGGACATCGATTCCATCAATTCGTATGGCTTAAACAGTCGATTCAAACATATTCTGAACTAGATAAGTTCTTCTTAAATTTTAAAACAACTTTTACATTGAGCAAAAAAAAATCAAATATGAAGAAGATCGTATACTTTCAATTGACATGTGAGATTTCCTGATGAATCTTCGATTTTATTTTTATTTCAGAGATTATCTAAACATGGAAGAAATAGTAAACTGTTGTAGAGGCAAATGGAGAGGATGCAATCACCAAATGATTAAGAATATAAATAAATGCGAAATTCTAACCTTTAAGGACCTCATTGGTGTAGTTTTTATAGAAGTTTACTCTGTCATAATCATCTAGAGTCCCTGTGTTATCAGACATCCCATTCTCTGTTATTATTATGGGAGTGTTCGGGTAGCTGTCGTGTATCCAATGTAACATTTTCCTGATTCCAAAGGGCGTCACTTTCATCCCGTCTTTACCCGTACTGTAAGTAATAAGGAAGTGAATCAAAAATCGTTATAAATATTCTTTCAGTATAAACTGGTGTATTTACTTGCAAGCCATATGAAACATATATTACTGAAATTCCCAAAAATTAAAAACAATATAATGTATTTGACTCGATTACATAATCATTTTAATATCAAACTATAATTATAGATTAAGACTAGACCATTTACAATCGAAAAATAATTTTCGTAACAGTACACGAATTTCTTAATTTTCACAGTTTGTCCTATGTACGCGTAAAACCTTGCCTCTTCCAGCTAGGGCTGTAACTGACTGCATAATCCCCGTCGTACAAGTAGCCAGATCCGGTTTGAATTTTATCGGAGACCAGTGCTGCTGTATAAAAATTCAATCCCAAGAAATCTGCCGACCCTGATAAAAAAGAAAAGTAATACATGGTAAACCAGATTCAATGTTATTTTTATTATAATGCCACAATTCTGTTACTTTACGAAATGATTAAATCGGATCCTGTAAACGTTCATATCATCATTTACCCTCTCATTCATATTTTCAAAAATTAGAATTCACTTTTAAGTTCTATCATGATAACTAGGTCATTCTAAATCTTTATAATGATTCTTTTTATACCCTTTCACGACTGTTAAAGAAATGAGTTACATTACCAGCAATCATGTTCTTTTCCGCCTGAGTGAACTCTGGTAGTCTAGATATCCTCAATCCTTGAGCCGTACTTTTGTCTCTCACCATAGTCTTAAGCGCATCTTGATAGTCACCATTACCAAATATGGGGTGTGCGAACCAATCGAATTCATGTGCAAGTTTCCTTCTTGCTGCTTCGATGTCGGCGGGATCAAATGCGTTCTTTGGTTCTGCCCATTCCGCATTTAACGTGATGCCAATTTGTCCTTTCAAAAAATCAGAATATTAAATTTTATACAAATGTATATGCACAGAGCTCAGTACTTGCTAAGATAAGATCTATTGTAGTACTAGTATACATGTAATTTGTTTCAAGGAAATTAAATCTACAGGGTAATTGAATTCAACTTCAGTCTTGAATATCTGTGAGATTCTGGTCTTGTAGCATCAAATCCCATCCATCCTGTTACGTTTTTTCGGCACGTTTTTTTTTAACATAATCAAATTCACACTTTTTGGCCAGATTGCATTGCTTAGATTGAGGATCACTGACATCTGGTCCATGCTGTAAATTTATTTGTTCTTAAATGAACAAATAAATGATGCTATCGAATTTGAAGACGTTGTACATACTGTGTCTATATATGCATGATAAACTTCAAATTGAATAACAGATATTTGTCATTTAAGCATATTTTAGCTTGACCTAGTTTTAACCACGGTTTTTGAAAGCCCTTCTCTTTTCTGTTTCTTATCTAGCTGCTTCAGGCATTTGATTTTCGGATATACCATGGTATCATTTGCATTCAGTGGGAAAATTAATTGTAAATAGGCCTCTATTCCTTTGATATTTACCATCACCTTACGATCTATATACCCGTGGACGTTCTTGATAATCTGCATTATAGGAAATTTATGAACTCAATGAAAAGAAACAAAAAAATTTCATCAATATTTATCTTTAATATCATTTACCTTTCTGTTTACTTCTGAACTCGTTGTTATACACGTGATATGCTTTTGCGTGTGCCTTGATCACGTTGTGAGCTGTGAGGTACGGCTTTACGCTGGGAACACCTTCCATCAATACGGCAAGCACGTATGGTTCATTAAAAGTAATCCATGTCTTCACCTGCAATCAGGGAATCTACCGTTTGAGAGAGAGAGAGAGAGAGAGAGAGAGAGAGAGAGATTCTTTTTATACATTGTTTTTATTCCATATTGTTCTACTTAAGTTTGAGAAACAAGTTATGTTAAAGCTTACCCTATCTCCAAATAGTTTAAAGCAAACACGAGCAAATTCTGTAAAGCGGTCAGCAGTGCTTTCGTTGAACCATCCGCCATAGTTTTCCAGGGATTGTGGGAGATCGAAGTGGTTCAGCGTTACCATTGGTTCAATGTCTGCGTCAATCAATGCATCAATCAGCTGTGTATAATAGTCAACCCCGGGCTGGTTCAAAGAACCTACAGTACCGTCCGGAAGCAACCTGGACCAGGCTATGGAGAAGCGGTAATGATGAACCTGTGATGTTAAAATCAATTTCTATATCAAGTAGTTGCTACTTCAAAATATTAACACGAAGAGTAAGTTGTACTTCAGCCATTTGATATACATGTACATCAAAATAATAAACCTTGATGTACGTCTCTGTAAAATAAGAACACTTACTCCAAGTTCAGTGAGCATGCCCACATCGTCCTGGTATCTATGATAACTGTCACACGTGACATCTCCCGTATCGTTATGCTTCAGCACTCCCTGTTGATGTGCCGCGTGTATAAGCTTATCCATCACACTCTCACCTTTACCTGTTTTTCAGTCATAAAATTCATCAATCATATTTATTGAATTATTGAAAAGCGCAATAAGAAGGTTTTATCCAAAATATCTCTACTAATACTTTAATACTATTCTTATTTTTGATGTCGCATCAAAATCCTCTAAAAGAGCAGCTACTTCATTCAACACCACATTTGACTCATTCTGAATCAGGGTTGGTTTATTATCTACACAACGTATATGATAAATTTTCAAAACACGATAGAGACTTTCAGTCTGTGAAGCAAGAAGTGTTTCAATTCCATTGGAGGTACGTAACAAATACATGTACTCACCATCTTCATTCCATGCCCCCTCTACTTGATAGGCAGCTGTGGACACGCCCCATTTGAATTCATCCGGGAAGATGCCGTAGTAGAACTCCTTGTCATAAGGTAGATTGCGATATAAGCCGAGTTTCTCTATGTTCCCAGGAGAAGTTAACGCTTCATCTGTATTATAGTCAAACTTACTTTTAAACAAATATGAGATTTGCTTTTTTACTATACCTCGTAAGATCATATTCTTCATTCTTTTATTGCTCGGGTTATTACAATGGGACGCTACATTAATATATTATATTTTGCTGTGAGACAGGGATAACCATCATCATCAATTAAATGTGTATCATCATCTTCAAGAGTAACCCGTTGCGTGTCAATAACATTCAGTGTTACATTGAAAAAGTTTATAAGTTTGTTCAGTTGTTTTCTTTTTTGCTTGGTATTAAGCTATTTAGCCGCAGAAACGGCTTACGACACTTGGGGTAACACAACCAAACCAACCAAATATCCAAGTGTCGTTGGCCGTTTCTGCGGCTAGGAACTTTTTTGATAATCGTACCACTCAGAAATCCGTTGTCTTTAATGACTTGGTTGTAGAAAGCTGCCGACAGTTTGGGTGTCCTGGTCCGTTCTGGGTCAGAAAAGTTGACATAGTGAAGTCCGAACTTCTCTGCATACGTTGCCTTCCATTCCAAGTTATCCATCAGTGACCACGCCGTGTAACCCTTCACATTGCATTCATCCAGCACCACGGCTAAAATCGCACGATAAAGACGCGAAGGTAGGCAAAGATATGACTTTGTGTACATAGAAGCAATTGGTTAAGCGTAGTTTCATGTTTGGTATTTTTTCATTCCAATTTCTTGTGTTATATCATATGGTAATTCCCTTTGACAAATTTCAAAGAATAAACATAATTTGATGAAAAAATATTAAATTCGAAGTTAAAGAAGCATAGTGTTTTTTACTCCTAAAACGGTCAATAATATCATGAGGTTGTACCTTTCAACATCTCGTCAATATATGACCTATAGAAATCTACTCTGGGAATGTCGTGCAGAGTGCCTGTATTGTCTGAGACGCCATTTTCTGTGACGTAGACGTCCATATTGTTATAATGATGCTTGATCCAGTTTAAAGTTTTACGTAAGCCAAATGGAGTGACTTTTAGCCAACCAGAGCCTGATCTGAAATAAACATGTTTAGTCAATAACATTATTTTTCAATCAATATGGAGGTTGGTCAGCCCTTAAAATCATTGAAGTCACATGCCAAGGTAATGAATACTGGGGTGTTATAGAGAACTGGATTTCAGGGGTTTGATGCTTATTGATTAACCTTATCTCTAGAATAAGAGGAAACCATAAGGAATTTAAAAAAGAAAACATCGAAGTCCTCAATTGTCGTACATATACCTTAAATAGTCGTTGATATAAATTACCACACAACCAACCCACAATAACACAAGTACTTACCCCTTCCATTTGGGATCTTGTTCGCCCCCATTATCTTTATCGGCGTCATAGCTGATGTCGGTGATGGATTTCTTCTGGGGATAAACCAAACTGGACGTGTAGAAGTTAAGACCAAGGAAATCAGTGGTACCTGTGTAATAAGGATAACCAAAATGAAATGCTGTGATCATGTACGTGTATGTTGTTTTAATTCATTGTGTTTTTATCTTATTGTTTTCATTTATTCTTCTTGTTATTCATATATTTATTAAAAATCTTTCCTTTTTGAAATACTTCGAAATACCTTCTCGTAATCAATACCATTTTCATACATATTTTCAGTTTTTCATTCCAAAAAAATATTTTGTTATGAAAAGAAAAATACCGTTGATAAGTTTAACTTCGTCTGGAGTGAACGGAGTCAATCTGGTCTCTGTAAAATTCTGTGCCAGACTCTTATTGCCAACCTGCCACGTCATCACATCCGGGTACTTTCCGTAAACCAGAGGGTGTGCAAACCATCCAAAATCAAACAAAACTGCTCTTTCTGACGCCTCAAGATGGGTGGGGTCGTACGGATTCTTAGGTTCCGACCATCCCATGTTCAGAGTAATGCCAACCACGCCTGAAGAAAAGAGAAATTCTGTTTACCTATCTCAGAGCCAGACAATTTCAAACACATTTAGAAGTCCATTGAATTTTCCGCAAATACGTTGATAGAAACATGTTGCTTCCATCTAGCATGTAACATGTAACTAGTTCGTTTATGTGTGGTCGTTTGTGGCCGTTTGTGTTTGCTGTTTCTGTCTTGTGGGTTGGTGTTCCTTTCCTTTTTGTGCCTCTTTCTGTCCGTTTCTGCTCTGTGTTTTCGCATTGGGTGTTTTGGAGTTTTGCTGTGTGTGCTGCAACCTAGTGTTATTGGAGTCCCCTCCTTTGTTTTGGAGACAAGTTGAAATACATTTACATCCTAACAAATTTACATTTCATCTAACTTTGTGCATGAGAGTTCCAGGAAGTGACCTGACTGCAACTCTGTTGCTTCCATCCATCTGGTAACTTTTTCATTACTACATTTGCATGTGCCTCTTGCTCCTAATACCTTGTGCAAGTCAGTACTATGTAACAGTATTTTAACATACAATGTACATTTTCCACCAAGAAAGAAATCTTGCAGGAAAAAAAGTAAGAAGGTTGACAGTGTCGGTGAGAATCTAATGATCATTGATACTTTGACCAAACTCACCCTTCTGAATTCCTCTATATTTGGTGTATTCGTGATACGCTTTCCCATGGGCTACAATCAGATGGTGTGTGACGATGTAGGCGTTAGTGCCAGGACCCCACTTGGCAGGCGCAAAAGTAGCAACGGAGTAGCCGAGCCAGGATACAATCCAGGGCTCGTTAAACGTTATCCATAGTTTCACCTGTATATTGATAATTTGATGAATAAATCGTTCAGAAACTATTTTGAATTGACATTTTGTGGTTGTTGTTTTTTTTTTTTATTTCATTAAATTTTTATTTTATGTGTGTTATGGGCCTATGTTTTGTGACAGTTCGGGCATGGTGCTAAGTTGATCCGTCAAGTGTATGCAAAGATAGCTAAAGACCTCAGACAAGTCACATCTTCATGTCCAATGTCCAAACGTCAAAGTATTTGGTGCCGTGACCTGGATACATTTTTTTGCAAACAGGAAAACAATTGGTCCCGAGAGTGATATCATAATTTGCTTAAGATTCCAACAAATATATGAGATTCATTTAACTCCTTTGTGATGTTTCATGAGAACAACTTTGATGTAAAGATGTTTTTGCTTGTAGAAATGTAAAGTCAATTTTTTATAAGATCGCATGATCTGGAGTTGTCATAGCATTTTAAAAGAACATTGTTTTCTCCCGTTTAACAACTTATGCTCTAAAATTTTAGTATAAGATTTTTTTCAGTGACTGGTCCATGCTGTAAATTTAACTGTTCTAAAATGATGCTAATAGATTTGAAGACGTTAAACATAGCTCATTACATGAAAAGTTTAAATCTTAATGAATTTGAAGTAAATAATATGAAAAATGTCGAAATACTAGTTACCCTGTCCCCAAATTTCTTAAAACAGAAGTCGGCATATTCGGCAAATCTATCGGCTGTACTGATATTCAGCCAACCGCCATGATCCTCTAAAGCTTGTGGGAGGTCCCAGTGATACAGTGTTATCATTGGCTGAATTCCTGCAGCAAGCAGGCCGTTAATTAGCTTGTTGTAATAAGCCACGCCCAAGTCGTTCACGTGATCGGTGGTGCCCAATGGAAGAACACGTGGCCAGGATATGGAGAAACGGTAATGAGAAACCTAAAAAATACGAGTTATCCTTCAATTCAACATGAATTCAAAACAACTGAAAGGTAGGAATCCACAAAAGATTATATTCTTATTTGAGTGCTATAAGGTGATCAGAAAATATATCTCACCCCAAGATTTTTCAGGAGTTTGATATCCTCTTCGTATTTATGGTAACTATCACAGGCAACGTCACCATTATCATCGTTGTTCATGTTACCCTTGATATGAGCATATGTATCCCAAATACTCAGTCCTTTACCTACATAAATATAAAATAGAAGCAAAACCTAACATCATTTCATCTTTCATCATTAGAAATTAAGTTGCCGTAATGTCTTCTACAATTTCATTCAAATCAAATCTATTTATATCATTTTTGATATGAAACGTACCGTCCTCGTTCCACGCCCCTTCGATTTGATAAGCCGCAGTGGCCGAACTCCACACGAAATCATTTGAGAATTGTCCGTAGAAAAATTTCCCCTCCTCAGCAGGTGCGGTTCCCCGCCCTCCCATACTCGAGTACCCCTTCAGAAAGCCATTCTCACGTATCAGCTGTTTAAACCATCTTGCCGATGCTTTGGGTGTTCTCGGTCTGTTTGGATCATTAAAGTCCACGTAGTGGATGCCGAATCTTTCGGAATACCCTCTTCCCCATTCGAAGTTGTCCATCAAGGACCAGGCTGTGAAGCCCTTTACGTTGCATCCATCCTTCTTTACGGCTACATGTTAAACAAAGATTCCATTGGTTTAAAAAAATATATATTTCCTCGTTTTATCTCATGTTTCTTATATATAGTTGATCAAATATATCCTACTACGTAATTGTTGTCAAAGCAAACATTTTATACGTCTTCTCTACCATTCTTCAGTTTTTGAACATTGTCGAAAGAAAAGCAACATTTAATATCTTTGGATTTGAATCTTTCAGAATGAGGGACGACCAAATAAATCGTTTAAATATGCTAATTAATCATACCTTTAAGAACTTCGTTGATGTATGTTCTGTAGAAATGAATCCTATGTTCGTCCACCAGAGATCCGTTTCTGTCAGAGACCCCACATTCTGTGATGTACACGTCTATGTTGTTATACTCACTCTTTACCCAGTTTAGTATCTTACGCATACCCCATGGAGTTACCTTAAGCCATGAGGAACCAGATCTGAAACCAAGATTGAGGGATTTTTATTCTGTGAAATATCCGATGAAGGTGAATTTTCTAAAGAGACCATGGTGTTTTCATTCACATCATTTTTAAATCTACGTTTTGGTCAAAATAGGCAAACATCCAACATCCCGATAAAAATACGTACTTTAGTTTTGTTCGGAGGATAGAATATGTGAATTGTTTCTATTCTGGTTTTTTTTATGTATGAGTATGCCAAACTACATTATTTTTTCAACTCTGAATCATTTTGGCTTGATGTACCATTACCCGAAACATGCATTCTGATCCACAGTATTTAGATATCTTTGTCAAGATCGCTACTCTCTTTCAGCAGTTGGATAATTCATTTACCTCTGTAATGTTTTTAAAATTTACCCAATAGCTTTAGGATCTGACACCGAACCGATGTCTTTATCCGACCAGTAGCTGACGTCATCTATCGAGTTGTTGATAGGAAATACAAGTCCCGAAGAATAATGATTCAGTCCGAAAAAATCCGCTGAATCTAAAAAGAAGAAAACAAAGAATTATCATTCTTGTTTCATGATTGTGCCACTGTTATGTTTGAATAAATATATACACTTTCGGACTGCGATTTCATACAAGAGAAGTTCCATGTAATCCAGGCATACTGAATCCAGCATCAAAACCTTCTTAACTCACGTGCGATTTCACTCTTTTCGTCGTCTGTAAACTTGGGGAGTCTTGATTTCGCTAATCCTTGTAGCCGACTTTTTTCGTCTATCTGATCCTTCATGACCTGAGGATAATCGCCGTTAACGTAGATAGGATGAGCGAACCAACCACAGTCGAACTGGAGAGCTCGGTCTGAGGCAGCTCGGTCTGCGGGATCAGAACGGTTTCTGGGCTCCGACCATCCACAGCTCAGTGTTATGCCGAACTTTCCTGTTGTAAACAACAAAAATATCCTATAATTTGTGGAAGGTAAAGCAAACGACAAATACTCGCATGATACATCTGTACCTATCTATTTTTGAAGGTGTCTTGAAGGGTATGGACGAAAAATTCGATATATATTTTTTTTTTTTTGATGATTTTAAGAATCTGAAAACTACTTGAATTAAGAATACTGAGATCTACATTCGAAAGGCATTTTCGATTATTTGTAGTTGAAGCTACATGTACACGTGCTGACATGATTTGGAGTTCTCATTTCCGCCACCAAAACCATTATATCACACAATGATAAAATCTAGAGTAGAAATCTGCTCACCCGTCGTTTGGGCATAATTTGCCTTGTACAGTCTGTAGGCTTTGGCATGAGCCCGTATGACATTGTGTCCTACAATGTAAGTGTTGTTACCGGGACCTTTTCGGCCAGGTGCCATCCCTCCTTCTCCGTAACCTGACCAGGCAATGATCCAGGGCTCATTAAACGAGATCCACAACTTAACCTGAAAATAAGATTAGCAAGTGTAAATTTAATTCAATGCTTGTTTCATATCATCCTATCGTAAATATGATATTACAATTTATTTTTGTCTGATTTAATTCTCTTTCAAAGTTGATCCTTGTTTTTCTAGATACATGTAGATTCTTATAGGTGTAAATAAAAATGTCGCTATTGAAAACCTGCATAAGCTCTTTTGACTCTTGTCAATAGTACATACCTTGCTTGCGTATTCCTTGAAACACAATTCTGCATAGTCATTAAACAAGTCAACAGTAGAACTATTTAACCAGCCCCCGTAATTTTCTAGTGCTTGTGGTAAGTCCCAGTGATACAGTGTTACCATTGGCTCAATCCCTGCCGCCCGGACACCGTTTATAAGGTTGTGGTAATATTGAATGCCCTTGTCGTTTCTGCTGCCCAGGGTCCCGTCAGGTAAAAGGCGTGGCCAGGAAATTGAGAACCGATAGTGCGATACCTATAAATGCATGCATTCAATGATTCTATAGAACATTTTGAAACTTTCTAGATTTTGAGAATATATATATGCCTTGAGTTCTTTGATGAAGACAAACTGCGAAGCGCTGTTTTAAGTTGCCTAGTTCCTCTGCCTGAAGCGTAGGAATCATTTAAGACAGCATGATTGCTGACGTTGTCCGTCATGAGCGGACAAATGAATGAATTGCATTTGTTTTGTAATTTTCACCAAATACAATTTGACGAATCTCAGCTAGAGTAACTGATATTGTCTCTTTACCATATATAGAAACTTCTAAGATAAGTAATAATTGTGAGAGACAGAAATCATTTGCTCGATGATTTTTGAAAATGCCTTTCACAAACCATTTAGAGAATCGGTATAGCAGGATCGTGTACCAACCCTCTTTCAGTTCTGTGTATGCTGTGCTAGACATACCAATCTTATAGCCAACAGCTTTGCATAAAGAATCCAAAATATAAAATAAAGACAAAAATTATTTATCTGTTCGAATAGAACATCGAAATGAAATGCCATACCCCCAGGTCCTTCAGTAGCTCTATGTCCTCCTTATATTTATGATAGCTGTCACAAGCCACGTCCCCGTTTTCATTCCCGTCCACATGTCCAGGGCCGTGGGCGAAAGTGTCCCAGATGCTAGGTCCTCTCCCTACAATACAATATGAAATTTTGAAAGCTTCAATACCGTGTCCAACAGTAAAATGATAAGAACATGATGTTTTGGTGCTGAACGAACTTGATGGAAATGATAAAATCATATGCGCATATATTTTTTTTTCATTCCGTACATTTTTCTTATTCGAATCTATTTTGACATTTATACCAATACGATCTCCCCGAATCATGCGAATATTGTTGCATTACAGTATACTAGTACAAGTGAAGATATATCTTATAACATACAAGTAGGGTTTTTCTTTTATTTGAAACAATGCAAGGGATCTCCAACAACACTAGGTTGCAGCACCCACAACAAAACCCCAAAACATCCAATGCAAAACACAGTGCAGACATGCACAGAAAGAGACGCAAAAGGGACATGGAACACAAACTCACATCACAGAGGCATCAAACGCAAAAGACAACGCATAAACCAACGAGACCCAAATGGTAATCGGTGCCGACTTAGGACGGCCATCTTCCACGCAAGTAGCAGATGGTGTGGTTATCCGGATCACCTTTGCATAACCCTCCCACTTTTCCGATTATCCAGATATCGAAGAATGCACAATTTTGGTGTAAAATAACCTCCTCACTGTAAGATTAACATGCGAACAGACAGCATGACGTATGAGCCCAAGGAACACACAAATGGATAATAAACAGAAGGCATACGAAATACAGTCCCTCCTCTGCCGGATATAGCGAGATCATGCATGTGATCAACCGAGAAGTCCGACTGACATTCAGAGAGGACAGGTAGTCGGGACCCTGTCTTCTCTCAAGAGGTTCGGACAGGGCCTGTCATGGAGATCTGTTGTCACAGTCAGTCAGATTGCAATTCTTAGGAATGCGCTGGTACAAGGCTGTAGATTGATTCAGTACCAAGCCAAGTGTCCTTCTGGTGACAGAAGGATCATATTCACGATATAAAAGGCCTTTGATGATTCTAAAACAATTTCGATGGCAATTCTTTCTACCTTTGATCCGTCTTATTTTGTTAATTATGTCAACATAAAATGCAGGTTGTGAAATACCCGACGTAATATACTCTGTTGCTTGTATGGGTCCGAATTTTAAAGAAGTTCACAATATTTTTTTGTACAATTTCCAGAAAGACTTTACTAGTTAAACCTTTACCTAAAAGTTTCTTTGTAATTTGTAAATTTCTGCTATGAAAATCCAAAACATCAGTACATGCTCTAGCATACCGGATGAGATGTGAAATGTAAATACCGTATGACGGTAATCTCGGAACATCATCGTCAAGCCAGGGAAAATTTACTATTTTGAATCCAAAGTCATCTCATTTGTCATACACATTTGTATGAATCTCTCCATTTACGATTTTGATATTTAGGTCCAAAATGGTGTTCTTGTGGATAAATAACATTTTTATACTTTTCAAAAACATGATTGTCGATAATATCTCCAGGCACCTAGAAGTACAAATGAAACATTTCAAATCAGCATATTTTTGTTCCTTTTGAAGATTTTGGATTAATTCTTTCTCATACGTGTATGAAAATAAATCTAGGATTCTACAACCTGCTTGTAGAGTTTCTCACAAAATCTTACATAAATGTTGTCCAAGAGGAAAGACAAGGCAATACAAAGGTCTGTACATGTCCATGATTTGTATGATTTGTATCATGTAGCGGAAAAGAAACCCTTTGATTCAGATGTACAAATATAAGTTTTCCCCTCTCGATCAAAATACAATTTAATGAGTTTGGAAATCGATCATTAATTTTGTCGTAAGGAAGAGTGGTGTACATATTCGAAAAATCGTATTTACTTGAAAATTTCTTGATTTCATTTTGTCAATCACATCCCCTGAATTCTTAATAGACCAAAAGAAGTTTACATCATTCTTGTATAGATCAGTTTCACAATATTGTACCACGTGTTCCTTTATAGCCGTAAGTGCTGACGTCAGATTTCTAGACAAAATTGTAGTTGAGCAGTTGCTAGAATTAGCAATGTATCGAAATTTGTAAGGAGACTTGTACAGCTTTTGGTATGCAGTATATTGTAGGGAGATCCAATTTAGAAATAGGGATGTTGAATAAAGAAATTTTACTGTTATGCTTTCTCAAAATGTTGGGGACACTTTCATTGCTTTCGATATAAGTATTTGTAGACGAAAGTTCCGAAACTAAAGTTGATATGCAGTAACGTTTCAAATGATTATGGTGTTGTTGGCTGCTTTGCCTGCAGGTGCGAAAACATATTTTTATGTATATTACGTAACTTGAATTTGAAATATCTTTCAGATTTAGAACTAGGACTTTCAAAAAGATGAGGATTTTTATTCGAATATCAGTAATATTCAAATGAGGTTTTTCCAGTCATTCAGAGCATGCGATTCGACTCCTTCCGATATACACCATCGTTTGGTATAGTTATCTAAAGCTTCCTTCAGCACCTCGCGACATTTTATTAAATCTATCTTGGATGGGACTCTATACCTAGGTTCTTTTTAGAAGACCACGGAGCTGCCTGTCTTGGACAGTAGAAAATTTGCATTAAAAGTTGCATTCCCTTGTTTCTATCTCCAATGTTTACATTTGTAGATAAAATATATGCACAACGTACGTAAGACCATTAATTATGTTCAACATTTTAGGAACGTAGATATCTCAAAAAGATATCAGTACGGTGAACCGGGAACTAAGTTATATTTGGTGGACATTTCGTTTGTTTTTGACCATAGTTTATTGTCCATAAGTACATACATGAAAATATATATGGAACGCTCAAAACAAAAAAAAAGTAATAATAACGAAAGAAAAGTTAATTAGCAACAAAAAGAAAAAGAGGACTGAGTGATTTTTTATAAGATAACATACAATAACTGTATGATATGATAGTATAAGGATAGTATATAAAGTTTTATGGCCTCTCAAATCTCTCGATAACAGACAAACAGACGCACGGACTAGAAAGGACATATCCTACTGCCCTGTTGTTTCATGCCTAAATGTTGACATAGCTGCCTCCTTGGAAACAATCAGCTCATCGTGCTCTGTTAATATTCTCCGTAAGAGGAGCTGGGACTTTCAGACCAAAGTATCAGACAAAGAAGAGTAAGACATTCCATATTAAGGAAACGTATTGAATGTTGAGAACCTACCATCCTCGTTCCACGCCCCCTCTACTTGGTAGGCCGCCGTGGCCGTACTCCACGCAAAGCCTTCTGGGAAGGTGTCGTAGAGGATGTCCTCGTCATAGTCTATCTGACCACACACTGAAATTCAAATACAACTTTGTTTGTTTGGTTTTATTTTTTTATTTATTATTATTACATGTATTATTATTATCTTTTGGGGGGAGGGAGGGGGGGTTCTTTTAGACCATGTACTCACAGTGATTATTCTACTTATTGTTCAATAAGAAAATCATTATATTGAAGAGGACGGGACATTAGATTATAAAACAAGAAAACTATTTATGCATATATAGCATCAATTCGCCGGGAGAACAATTTGTAGAATGTAAAAGCCATATGACAATCGCCAAATAAAAACAATTTTCACGAATGCGATGAGTCTTGAATTGTCCATTTTGGACTTGACTTCAAGACCATGGGCGGAAAAGCAAAAGGATTAAAAATAAGAACGTTAATGATATTTTGAATGAAACTAATCTGCCTGAAAAATCAAATATCATATTTAATATATCCTATAAAAAGAAAAAAAATCGAGTGAGAAAAAAAAATATTCTTATATTCGAATTATTGTATATAAACTCTGTGCGAAATACGAATTTTTGAACAATCGTTAATGAAAACAATATAACTGAGAAATGTTCATTCTCTGAACCTCACAATTGAAATAAAAGAAATAAAATTTCTCATTTAGTTCGAAAATAATTATAAATATTTGAAAATGCAATCTTACCAAGAGGAATAAGGAGGACAAGAACTAATGCCACCATTTTCCTTCGTGTGATCCCAATTTTTTATGCAACCGAGAAATAGCTGTGTCGGGGTTGACGCTGTTTACCTTAATCTTTGAAGGAAACGTTCCGTACAAAGTGGCAAATATGGCCATATATTGCCCGTTTAAAGTCTATTTCTGTTATCTACACACCTTTGCGTTCATGTGCGATTTATTTTCCAATATTCTTTGTTTTGAAAAGAGAAGTGGATATATTTTAAATAGTAGTAAGAAATAAAATAAGACATACTAGTAAAAAAGGTGTCGTAAGTTAAGATTCTAAAAAAGAAAAATATTTGCAGGCAAATATTCATTCGGATAAAAACTTTGAATATATTGTAAATATGAATTAACCTAACAAGCAATATCTTTGAGAAATGCATATATATTCTCTGACTAGAATTGTGTTTCACCATTTGGGTATTTCGAAAAGTCATTTAGTTTAGGTGAGGCTTGATGCTAAAGAAGATGTTATCCAAAGAATGATAAAAGAAATATGACAAATGATCTCCGACTAAATGACATCATGGCACACTCTAAGACAAGGCCTGCTGATACATGTACATCAATGAACAATACATCATATATCAAAGTACAAGAAAAAAAAGAAACGATCACGAAAGGGAAACAGCAAAAAGAACCAAAAAAAAAAAAAAAAAAAAAAAACAGAACCCGGATTCAACATAAGACGGTCAGATAATGGTGTGTCTGTCTGTTTCCATAACTATGTAAATGATCCTACAAGCTCGTCGATGAAATTCTGTAAGAAAGAACAACGGAACTAAGGAACCCAATGTCCCATGTAAACAACGGGGATGATTTGTTTGCAATTGAATGAATAGGACAACCAGTCAGTGTACAGCCAACTGTGCAGACGCCTTTCGTTCAACGCCAGAAAAAAAATCTAACCACCCTCGGAATAGACAAAGATCTGATAGGCAACAGTTCTTCTGTGTGAAACCGCTTCTCACGAAGTTTTCTTAGAGACATTGAATCGGCAATACTAGTATAAAGGTGGACAATGCTTCTTTTTGTAATTTTTTTCTTCATGTACATATTTTTATTGTTTTATGGTAGAAATCAATAAATACGAAAAGCATGTTTCAATGATTCTTTCTTCACCAGAAAGACAACCAGGCGCTGGTTCATCTACAGCATTATAAATAAATTATATGTTTGACAGAATCAAATCTGGTTGCTGTAATACTACTTTAATACGAAATTGAATTTAATTTTTTTTTCAATTCGTTCATTCAAATATGGATTTGACCGAGGATGATACGGACTATACCCGTAGAACTGATAAGACCACGTGCCACCCCTTTAACCCATTAGAACAGTATGAAGCATTATGCAAATACCGACACTTCTGAGAGACAGCTGGGTCATATTTAGAAATCCAAGACACATCAATTTTGGGTTGTTATAGAGGAAAGCTTCTGGCATTGTGCGGAGAGAAAAGTCCGCCATGATGAACCGTTTCGGGCTGTCGATGCTCTCCGTTCTTGTTGCTTTGGTAACAGCTGCAGACGACACAACTTTTTACTATGGCGATTTCCCGTCAGATTTTGCCTGGGGAACTGCCACTGCAGCCTACCAGATTGAGGGGGCTTGGAATGAAGACGGTAAATTGTTACATATAATGTTTTCCCGTTTTTGAACTTTTTTTCATTACTTCTATTTCATGGTAAGTGAAATTTCATTTTTCTTTTTCATAAAGAAAGTGCTGCTGAAAGCATTTCTGATGTGATGTCCGATTTTCAGAGATTCCCGATACGGTTTTTTTTTTCAATTTCTAAAAAAATGTTTTATTTCTCTGCGTTACATTACGCTACTAACGCGGTATAAGTCGCCTATAGTCCGAAATCCAATTGTTTGGTGGTATCATCGATCTTCTCTGATACAATTTTCTCCTTTTCCTATAATTTTTCTCTGTTCCAGACTCGAGAATCACCAAGGATATATGTATGTGATCTTTATGAATGTTCAAACTTCGCCATATTTATCATAATGAATGTGGTACTTGAAAAATGAATCTTCTCTATTGTTGGCTCTTACTAGTATATGGAATACGACGTTTGTCCCGTTGGGTTTGTTTGTTTTTTGTTTGTTTGTTTTTGTTTTGTTTTGTTTTTTGGGGGGTTTTTTTTGTTTTGTTTTTTTTTGTTTGGGGTTTTTTTTGTGCATTTGTTTGATTGTCTGTCTGTCAAATGTTAAACGTCTTCAAATTCAATAGTATACAGTTAAAGTATACCATTGAGGGAGTTAGCACGATTCTGGTTCCCCGAGACCAGACCTATTTCCCGAGGCGAAGCCGAGGGAAATAGGTCTGGTCGAGGGGAACCAGAATCGTGCTAACTCCCTCAATGGTATACTTTAACTGTTTTATTATACCGAAACAAACATTATACTGAAACAAACATATCTATTAGGTATACCGAAACAAACATTATACTGAAACGAACATATCTCTTAGGTTCACAGGGTTCAAATGAAAATTCTAATGATTTTGCCTTGCCTTCTCGACTGAATGACTGAGTAACGGAAAATATTCATTTTTGATGATAAGATAAACAGAAACATCATTTATCATACTCATACATGTTTAATTTTTGATTGTTTTATTTTGTTGCGGATTAATTTATGTGCTAAGTGGATAGGAGGCGGATTACTCTGCTCGCGTATTGATAGCGTCATCCGATCAACCTTCACATCATCCGATCAACCTGCAACGGCGCTGATTGGCTGATACTGACACACCCCCAAAGAAGCTCCGCCCCATTTTGAAACTAACTCCCTAGGGAAATAGTCTTCTCAACTAACGCACCCCTTTGCAGGGAAATAGTCTTATCAGGCGATTTTCAGGGATTTAGTTAAATTTAATGAGTCTCTTTTTATGTAGGAAAAAATCAGTAGAGGTATAATAATATACAGTTAAAGTATCTCCGCCCCATTTCGAAGCTATTTTCCTAGGGAAATAGTCTTCTCAACTAACGCACCCTGTGCAGGAAAATATTCTCATCAGGCGAGTTACAGCTCATTTTAATGAGTATCTTTTTATATAGGGAAAAAACCAGTAGAGGTATAATAACATCATTTAGGAACAGATAAAATTTACAGCATGGACCAGACATGCACCTTTCGGGTACTTAACCCTCGTCAGTAATCCTTAATCTAAAAACGTATTGTGGCCAAATATTGAGAAAGTTATTACGTCCAAAATGCACCAAAAAGACATGGCAGGATGGGTGGAATATGATGCTAAAGGACCCACGTTTTAGAAATTTCAAGTAATTTTGATAACAGAAATTTTCGAATGCGTTGAAGAATTGATCAACCGAAGTTTATCGATCCTGGCAACATGTGCCCTCGGGGACTCCTGGTCCACCAGCACCGACACTCGCCAAGTGTTACAAATGATAAACATCTTCAAATTCAATAGCATCATTTAAGAACAGATAAACATTGCTTATAGCGTTTGAATAGTATTAAGGTAAAGGAGCTTTCTTATTCACATATGCACTCCATGGCACCTTGCTAAATTACCTTCTCTGTTTGTATCTGTCTTCTTATGAAGATTGTTAGATAGTAATTCGCTTGCCATTTGATCTGTCATAAATAAAAAGAATAAAAGGGCTTAAGAAATCACGAGAAGAAGAGTAGACTGCATTTATGAGAAATAAATATCCAAAACACTCAGACGTAGAGTTGGGATACCTTTTTTTCTTTGTACCATTTAATCTTCCCACTATACAACTGTTAGACGTTTAGGTTGACGCCAAGATCATTAGCCAAAAAGACAAAACGGTTCACGTAAAACTGGGAACAACTGTTTCTCTGGTATTGTAGATACCGTAACTATTTTTGGTATTTGTTATGATCTTGTGCTTTGTTAAATGTTTAAGTTAGCATTTTTTTTCTTTTATGGCATCTTTGGAATTTTACATAGGGAATCTACATCATTAGAAACAACAAACAGAGTAAAAGGCTTTCTCTTACACAAAAAGAATCCAATTTATGCTTTTATTTTAGAGAGCATAAATGACGAAACTTAATTGCTTCTTTGTCAGAAGGGAAACGTGTTCTCGTAAACTTACCCAATCCAGATGAGAACCTCTACCTCAATAAAGAACACAAATGTGACGTGGTGATCAGTGAACACCGTGATAACCATACTTAAATATGTTCATACAGTTGGTACATTGTAGCACCGTGATAACCATACTTACATATGTTCATACAGTTGGTACCTGGTAACACCCCGATAACCATACTTACATATGTTCATACAGTTGGTACCTGGTAACACCCCGATAACCATACTTACATATGTTCATACAGTTGGTACCTGATAACACCCTGATAACCATACTTAAATATGTTCATACAGTTGGTACCTGGTAACAACGGGATAACCATACCTAAATATGTTCATACAGTTGGTACCTGGTAACACCCTGATAACCATACTTACATATGTTCATACAGTTGGTACCTGGTAACACCCTGATAACCATACTTACATATGTTCATACAGTTGGTACCTGGTAACACCCTGATAACCATACTTAAATATGTTCATACAGTTGGTACCTGGTAACACCTTGATAACCATATTTACATATGTTCATACAGTTGGTACCTGGTAACACCCTGATAACCATACTTACATATGTTCATACTGTTGGTACCTGGTAACACCCTGATAACCATACTTACATATGTTCATACAGTTGGTACCTGGTAACACCTTGATAACCATACTTCAGTGAACACCGTGATAACCATACTTAAATATGTTCATACAGTTGGTACATGGTAACACCGTGATAACCATACTTACATATGTTCATACAGTTGGTACCTGGTAACACCCCGATAACCATACTTACATATGTTCATACAGTTGGTACCTGGTAACACCCCGATAACCAAACTTACATATGTTCATACAGTTGGTACCTGATAACACCCTGATAACCATACTTAAATATGTTCATACAGTTGGTACCTGGTAACAACGTGATAACCATACTTAAATATGTTCATACAGTTGGTACCTGGTAACACCCTGATAACCATACTTACATATGTTCATACTGTTGGTACCTGGTACACCCTGATAACCATACTTAAATATGTTCATACAGTTGGTACCTGGTAACACCTTGATAACCATATTTACATATGTTCATACAGTTGGTACCTGGTAACACCCTGATAACCATACTTACATATGTTCATACTGTTGGTACCTGGTAACACCCTGATAACCATACTTACATATGTTCATACAGCTGGTACCTGGTAACACCTTGATAATCATACTTAAATATGTTCATACAGTTGGTACCTGGTAACACCCTGATAACCATACTTACATATGTTCATACAGTTGGTACCTGGTAACACCCTGATAACCATACTTAAATATGTTCATACAGTTAGTACCTGGTAACAACGTGATAATCATACTTAAATATGTTCATACAGTTGGTACCTGGTAACACCCTGATAACCATACTTACATATGTTCATACTGTTGGTACCTGGTAACACCCTGATAACCATACTTACATATGTTCATACAGTTGATACCTGGTAACACCTTGATAACCATATTTACATATGTTCATACAGTTGGTACCTGGTAACACCCTGATAACCATACTTACATATGTTCATACAGTTGGTACCTGGTAACACCCTGATAACCATACTTACATATGTTCATACAGTTGGTACCTGGTAACAACGTGATAACCATACTTAAATATGTTCATACAGTTGGTACCTGGTAACACCCTGATAACCATACTTACATATGTTCATACAGTTGGTATACCTGGTAACACCCTGATAACCATACTTACATATGTTCATACAGTTGGTACCTGGTAAAAACGTGATAACCATACTTAAATATGTTCATACTGTTGGTACCTGGTGTCTCTTTCCTTTTGTGTTTTTTCGTGTTTTCAAAATGATTATTGGTCTATCTTGTGGGGGTAGTTTTGTTGCCTCTAAATATTTGTATCAACTTGCCTTTTCTTTCTCATTTTCAGCCCCACCCCCTTCTATTTAGGATATCTGGATGCTAGGCGCTGAGCTACATTTAAATCATATCAGTAACACCACCTACAACGAACTTCAATTTCACTATTTATAAGATTCTGTGGAGATTATCCATATACATAGTTGCGCTTCGTGTTTTTCCTTATTTGATGTTATTGTTCCCGCTTCACGTGATTTTATTTTTCGTGTGTGTTCCGCAGTGATCAATGTAAAGTCGTCATGTTGGGGATCTCCTCCTTATCTTATCATCAGTTTTTAGATTTTGCTATTTTGGTTATCCTTTCGGGTGGTGTCTGACATAGATGCGTTGTAACCTATCAGGATTTATGGAATTGTCATTAAAATATAAGTTCAGATTGGCGTTTCTAAACATGCAGATAACGTAAAAATGGGTTATGAACCCTTGTTAACTAAAAGACCGAATTTTGAGCGAGGTCATAACTTAACAAACACAAAATTAAAGTGTTGGAAGTGTTCTCATCCGATGAAATCATTGCATTTTTCACAAACATATACCTGTTGGACTGTACTGACACATTTACAAAGTTACTCTTTTTTTTACGAAAATCCCATTTGACAGATAAAGTGATATTGCCCAATATCACCAGATAAAGGATTTATGTCGTATGAATTCGCAAGATATAATACATGTATTTTATCGACAATTTGTGTATCGTATATGAAAATAAAATCTGTTAGAGAATGTTCCCGTCTTCACTTGAAGAAAACAGAAGTGGCACTTGTGTGTAACTAAGTCTTGTTGGCGACCAGACACAAATTTGAGACCATGATGGAATCACTTGAATAATTAATATTTATATCTCTGATCTTTGACCTTTAAACATGCCACGTTTTGATATATTGATGGATTACACTTGATCAAATTCAAGATTTTTATTTATGCAGCAAATTTGTGTAACTAAGTCTTGTTGGCGACCAGACACAATTTTATGACCATGATGGAATCACTTGATAAGGTTATCCTCAAAATCTTTATCCTCTGAAAGTTTTGACAATTAATCCATGAGGACTATATAAGTAAACATTCGTATGATTTTGATCTTAATGTCAAAAATGGTGTTATATAAGCATTTTGCTTCACGACATAGGCATCAGAAAGTTATGTTGTCGAGATGGCCTACACAACGAGGCATTTCAAGAGGGGAGGGAGGTAAATTACAGTATCGCCCCACTTTCTTAAGTACTTAATCGTATATGCGCCAAGTGTATCTTACACCAGCATTAACAAGAAATAACATAAAGGAATATGAGACTTGGATTCTTTGTCATTTTTTATTTGAAATTAATTTTACATTTACAAAAGCATCTTTGTCTTTTTATTTTATTTCTTTTCTTTTGTTGAGATTTTTTTTTTATTTAACCAAGAATATCATAAATTTAAAATTAAAAATAAATCATAGTTCACGAGTCAAAAATCCAGGGAAACAAAAAAGTTTTTCTTTCTGAAATCCAAATAGACCAGATTTACAATCTTACATTTTGTATTTCGAGTCTCGATGATAGAGATCAAATAGTTGTAATAAAGACATTTTGACAGGAATTAGAAGTTATCCATTCTGTTGTATGGGAGCAGCCTTCGGGACATGATAATAAAAACAGACATACATGTTTCAGTTAGTGAATCCTCATCACTCGTACTTAAAATTAAAATAATTCAGAGAAATACGGTGTTCATTTGAGGATGGTCCATCGCTTCTTCAAATCTTCGCCCCACTATATATCACCATGCATGCGAATAATTGAAAGAATTGAAGTCATGATGCGAAGATTTGAAAAAATGATGCGAAGAAATGATTATTTCTTCACATCTTGGCATCATTTCTTCAAATCTTCGCATCATTACTTCAATTCTTCGCATCATTTCTTCAAATCTTCGCATCATTACTTCAATTCTTCGCATCGTTGTCCCCTACATCCTCGGTACCCCCGGGCTAGAGAAACCAAAATAAATTCGTGAAAGTAACGTCGAACTCTTTCGAAGCCCTACCCCCCCCCCTCCCCCCCCAAAAAAAAAATTGGTTGATTAACATGGTCAATAGTTTGGTATCATCATTGTAACCGTTTTACAAAACTAGGATAATACAGATCTGTGAAACATGCTGTCTGTCAGTAGTCAAACGCCATGTAACAGATAGCACATAATTATATAGCGTCCAACATTGCTGCTAAAGAAAAAGTCTATAGAAAGTCTTTACTTTGTTACCCAGTCTATTACATGGGAGTAGTCACAATGACAAATATGGACAAGAACCGTATCCCAATATAGAGAACAAAATTAAAAAATCAAAAATCATAAACCGAAGGGCATATACAAAATTATGATAAAACAGGAACCAAAGCAAACAAACAAAAAATTCCACATTATGAACGGAAGCGAACTCCTAACAAGTGCCCAGGAAGAGTCAGCATCCCCTGCTTGCATGCAACACCCGTCCACAAGTCTATAGTTTTTGTCTTCATGTCCAGCTTCTATTTCAAATTTTTCAACTATTTTTTCTCATCGAGATGCACAGTTTTATTCTCATTAAAGTTTTTAACTGAAATTATCATGATAAAAGATCAAAACTTGTATATGACCTATTTCTTTCACCTATATTTCGCGCATGCAAGCTGTGCGAAGTCCATTTCTATAAGGCAAACAAAAAATGTAGATAAGAAAAAACAAAAAATGTCTCCTATCTCTATTTATTTCTCAAACGAATTTTTCTATTTTCAGGTAGGGGACCTAGTATCTGGGACACATTTTCTCACACCAAGGGTAAAATCGTGGACAATTCTAATGGCGACCAGGCCGCCGACTCATACCATAAATACAAGGAGGATGTTCAACTCTTGAAAAAACTAGGGGTAGATTATCATCATGAGAATCAGTTTTTAAAATGAGAATGACATAATTGAAACTCAGAGTTATCGTTTAAGATCAATTTTCTTAAACTTCTTTTTGTCCACACGACTTACATCTATCTGAATTCAGTTTAATATAGGTACATGTATAATAAAATTTTACATAAAAATAAAAATGAATATGATTTTTCGGGCTACCTAGACGATACTGTAAACGGGGTTATTTTCGCTGGGGGAGGGGGGATTTCGAATATTCGCGATAGAAACTTCCCTACCATTGTTAGAATGCATCAGGCTTATTTTCGCGAGAGGGTTTTTTTTTCGCGAAATCCACTTATTCGTGAATTACGCGAAACTTACCCCCACGCGGAAACCAAGTTTACAGTAGTTGGATAATATACAATTATAATCGATCAAATGTAATTTTAATGGATCAGGAGTAATTTCCATTTTTACAATAAGATTTGAAATCTGAAAAGTTCTTTGCAGTTTGGTTTTCTAGATCAGATTAATTTCATTTTTGTATATTTAAGGTGACACACTACCGCTTTTCGATATCATGGAGCCGAGTTCTGACCAATGGGAGCGTGTCCTCCAGAAACCAGAAGGGAATAGATTATTACAACAATCTGATAAAGGAACTTATCGCCAACAACATTGTTCCCTTTGTCACCTTGTATCACTGGGATCTACCACAACCGCTAGAAGATATGGGTAATAAACCGTTGTCCTTTAATACAGTTTTTGTGCATACCCATATATTTGTGTCGCAATTGGTACTGAATGCGCAACCTTTTGGAAAGAAAAGAACACAAAATGATAGACTCTAGTAGGGTTTTCGTAAGAATAAATAAAGAAATATATTTGGTCTGTTCAGATGATTTTTTATAGAAATAAGACTAACCGAGAGGAACATATATATATTGGACAAAACAAGTCATGGCAGTCATGCGCACAAGGTACAAGTAACATCAATCAGAGCATACTCATAGCTCGTTTCCCTTAAAAAATAGCATCTATCTCTCTTGTCCAAAGAAACTCGAGTCATTAATTAACGCCGGGCACGAGCCCGGCGTTTTTAATTTTGATCGATTCGTTTTGCTTTTCCGCCCATGGTCTTGAAGTCAAGTCCAAAATTGACGTCATTTCGGAGATCCCGATTTCGTCACAATGTGTCATGTGACTTTCATCCTTTTATGACGTCATTTAGGGCATGTTTTGTTCAAAATGGCGTCACTTATTACTAACTACCCATAGATGATTAAAGTGCTAGATTTTCATCAGAAACAGAAATATCAATAAATAAATATGAATGCATGTAAAGAATTTTATGAATAATAAAAAAAAAAAAAAAGAATAAATAAATATAAAGGATAGAGAGGGTCACATCATGGATTAAAGCCAGTCTAAGGCCCGCAATTCAAGGCCCCCGCCACCCCCCCCCCCCCCCCCCCTTATATTAATTTGACTGGACCAAAAAATAATATGGTAAATAAATGAGAGTTATCTGGAGGAGACATCAGCTGTAGAAACACCTCTGTCTGTCACCATTGGATCCTCTTTTAAGATGAGGTAAGGAGAGGGGGGAGGGGGGGGGGGGTTGAGATCTTATACATCAGTAACCCATTGGCATGCTGCGCGCTCTGTCGCACTCCGTTTTGCGCAATCGATCATGGGTTTCCGAGGTTCGTTTTATACAGAAATATTCTTCCTAGGAATTAGGAATTAAAATAATATTAAAAACATTAAAATATTTAATGCATAATTGACGATATTGCAACTAATATTGGCAAATCAAAGGTGCATCAAGCATTCTTCATGCAAGTCAATTTCCCGTCTTCATTTGTATAGCAAAACAAACCACATATTTTTTTATCTATTAATTTTGCATATTTTATATTAATTCAAAGCTACATACATTATTCTACTGAGACATTGTCATTATTTAAAATTGAACTACGCATGATTTTTCTTTGTAGAAATCTTGTATTATCTTATACACATTAAACAAACGAAAAAAAATAAAAAAATAAAAACAGGTATCTATTTTCAGATATCTATCATTCATTCAATAAAAAAAAATTAGAATAGTCAATGCATTCAATCCGTTTCATGTACATGATTTTTTCCCACTTGACCCAGATTTGATCTGTAAATATCCTGGAAACTTGGGTTGGGGGGGGGGGGGGTATCTGAAGTATAAATTTATATCCGCGACAAATGGCCGATTTTTTACGCCGTTCTAAAGATACTGTTAGAATCATTGTTGATTGTTCCAAATAAACTGAAGAGATAAAAATATTTATTTCGCCGAAAGCATGGCTAAGCCTTTTAGATGTTGATCTCTGATTAGATAGATATCCGGCTTCGATCTGTGTCTACAGCGATTTTTTTTCTCCGTTTATCACTGTAGATGCATATTTGAAATATTAATTCAAAACACAGTGCATGGAAAATCAGTAAGAGTTTTCTTTTCTACAAGTTTGATAAGAGATTTTACTCTTTTTGTGAAACTACAGATCTAGCATAGCCTGGGGGTAGGGTTGATGGCCGCAGCACCCGGCCGCGATGAGCTAATTCTAGGCCCGGCAGCTTTCAAGGCTGACCGGGATGATCTTTATCATATTGGTCATATTCTTTGTTCAATATATCAGAGTAAGGTGAAAATGAACTTTCATAATTCATTTTATAGCATAACTCTAAATGTATATCAACAATAGAGCGACTCCTCCAGAATCTCTCCCGGAACCCCCCCCCCCCCCCCCCTTTTTCCCCTCCGCATCATCCGCGTGGGATATACTAGGATTTTTAAATACTAGAATTTTATGGACATTTAACAATCCTATGAACATCACAACATGGTATAGATTTCAATTTCTCCGATTTAGGACGGCATTTATAGATCGCCGCGTCGTTTCTAATGTAATCAAAATATGCCCTAAATTTAGTCGCGGTCACATGACCAGGTAACCTTTTTGCGCCTCCTTACGTAAGAGTTTCGACATCTAGGAAACGACGTATTCAAGACTCATCGCATTCGTGAAAATTGTTTTTATTTGGCGATTCACTCGGAATAGACTGCTTATAATGCCCAATGGCTTTAACATTTTAGAAATTAGGTCATGATATTTGAACCGGTCATATGCAGTTTTAAACAAAAGACCGGTGTTACGTATAAAATACGCAAGCATAAATAAGTCACACGAAACGGTTTTTTAATGAAAGAGAAGAAGATCGAATCATTTTAATCGATGACATCACTTAAAAGGGGCGTGGGGGTATCGGACCAATCGGATTGATGTGATTTTGTTTACCATAGTCTATGATAGATCTATACACAATTAAAACGGGGAAAAGTACAATTTAAACACAAATATGTTTTGAAACATTTATTTATGGAAAAAATAAATATCTATAAATTAAATTAAGAGTATATTTGATAACGTTCATGCATTCAGGGCGATGCACGCTTCTCGATCGGTGCGTTTTGGAATTCAAAATGTAAAAGATGGGAGACGAATAATTTATGGTGTCTTCCACCCAGCAACTTTTTGTTGTTTATATAGTAAAAATCAATACAGGACGCAAAGCTTGCACTGACTGTATTTTTTCAAAAATAATTTGATGCTAAATACATGTATATATCCTGTTAATAATGTCTATGATCTCCATGGTATCTTTGTTCTCCCGGCAAATTGATGCTATGCATCAATAGTTTTCTTGTTACCTTAATGGTTGACTCCATATCCGTGACTGTTACGATGTGAATTCTTATGAATTTGCCGCCTCACCATCTCGACTTACTAGAATCTGATGGGTACCTCTTCGATGTTTATTTCATATGAAATCAAGTATAATAAAACCTAGGCAACGCAAAGCGTAGCATCCCCTCACACATCAGGACAATCAATGTGCCTTCTAAGCTGTATACAGGGAACCTTGACTTTTGACCTATGACCTTGAACATACATAGGATAATATTCTTCCTATTGTCGACAAATAAGCAATTAGTGTATGAAGTTTGGTTACGATCCATTCCAAACTTCACCCTCTATGCTGTATACAAGGATTTGACCTTTACCAATCTGTGACCTTGACCTATGACCTTGAAAATCATTACGTTTCTTTCTCTTGCAATGAGCAATTAGTGTATGAAGTCTGGTTAAAATCCAATCAAAACTGCACCCTCTAGGCTGTATACAAATATTTTGACCTTTTCCAAAATGTGACCTTGACCTTTGATCTATGACCTTTAAAATCAATAAGGTTCTTTCTCTTGTCATAAGCAATCAGTGTATGAAGTTTGGTCAAGATCCTATCAAAACTGCACCCTCTAAGCTGTGTACAAGGATTTTGTGATGCATACATACACCCTCCCTCCCTCACTTACACACGAATAACTGCGTTACTATATCCCCATGTAACTTTGTTACGAGAGGATAATAAATGATAGGAAATGAAAAGACACGCAATGCTGCTCACTTGAATTTAAGCATAGAAGATACATGAACATTATGATACGATTGAATCTTTACGGATTTCATCCATAGGTGGCTGGCCCAATAGAAAGATCGTGGACTATTTTGCAGCATATGCAGATTTCGTATTCAATGAATTCGGATCAAAGGTTTGATATGATAATCATTCTTACAAATAATTGTATATACAATATACACGTAATATATATAATTTTCTTTGAATATTTTACTATTACATTTTCAATAGTTATTGTAAATAATAAATTGACATGGTGTCAGGAACCCTGATGTTCAGAGAGCTCCGTGATTCTGAAATGTAGATATAGGTCTCATATTTTGACGTCATGATAAGTGACGTCATTTGTCGGATGTTTTGTCGTAGTTTGTGGAGGTGTTTTTAAATATTTTGCTGTCTTTGATTTACAGGTTAGACATTGGATCACCTTTAACGAGCCTAGTGTATTTCTTACCCTTGGATATGGTAATGGTGAGCATGCGCCCGGAAAAACTAGTGCACCGGGAACAGATCCTTACCTCGGAGCTCATCACGTGGTTCTCGCGCATGCGCAAGCATACGAGATATACAATAGAAAATATAGAGCACTTCAAGGAGGTAAAACTGATTTTATATTTTGTTGATATTTGAGGTTTTTAAGAATAGAAACTCATAAACCGGGACATCCGCAATAACTTCTGGTAATCTATCCCAGCTGGCATGAAAAACATGTACCGAAGTTTTTAGATTTGAAATTACGGACTGACTGAAAAATTCTTTTCAATATAAAGGGGGTTGGGGGGGGGTTGTTTTGTTTTTTTTTTTTTTTTTTTTTAGTACTTTGTACTTCCTAGAAATGCAGATCTTCATAATTTGCTCCTGATTACATTAATGTTAAGTGTGTCTCCCACTTCAGTATTTCTCTATTCTGCCGTCTATCTATTGCCTTTTTGTTGTTTTGGTAGTACTTTTTTTAAAATAAAAACCTCTATATAGATCTACATTTTATAATTTGGTATATCAGGTTTTTTTCTTCAAAATTTTGTGTAATAAAGGTCGAGTTGGAATAACTCTGAATGTGGACTGGAAGCAGCCAAAAACATCAGCTGAAGCGGATTTTAATGCGGCACAAAGGTCATTGGAATTCTTCCTTGGAATATTTGCTAACCCTATCTTCCTTGACGGTGACTACCCTCAGGTTGTGAAAGACACAGTGGCAGCAAAGAGCACCCGCCAAGGACTGAGTCAGTCTAGACTACCTACATTTACACCTGACGAGATAGCCAAAAATAAAGGTAACAATGCTGAATTTATGTACCAAAAATGTTTGGGAAAAGTTAATATTTCAATTAAATCGGATTTTGGGGTCACAAGAATAAAAGAAGCATAACATATTTATAATCAAAAGTTTCTAAAAAAATGAAAATATAGGAAAGCTTAAAAAATCCAGAAAAGAGGACCGTGTCGCACAATATATAAAACACTGACCGTATACAAAAGGCAACACGTTAGCAACGACACTGTTGCACTGACATGATGATAAAAAATGCCTGGAAGGAGTAAACCTCACCCGTTTGTACACGTACATGTATATGCCAGTACATATGAATAGATCTATAGGTCGTCATAGAAGTATGCATGATCTTTCACGGGAAATAAGATACTGAAACAATGAAATAACTCGGAAGAGCCCCGCTTTAGCAATAATGCGTTTTATTTATATGGGTCGTTTTCTGGTTTTTTTTTTTTTCAGGGAGTTCTGATTTCTTTGGTCTGAACCACTACACGTCCCGTCTGGTATCCAACAGAGAGGGTGTGGCCAGCACCCCGAATATCTTTGATGATATAGGCACCGTGGAAGAAGTAGACGATAGCTGGATCGGGTATGTAGCACTTGATTGACGATGAGTGAAGTCTGCCACTTCTTGCATTTTCATTTCTAAGTAATTTTGCATTTGAAATAAAACAAAAATCAGTTGCGCAGTATATTATTTGATTATCTCTAGTTATCGTCAAAATTAGCAGTCATTCGTCTAAAGCCCTGGTCACAACCTGCCGTGCGTGCCTTTTAGGACGTACGTGTTTGCTTAGGCTACGTGCGCTACGTTTTTCTTAAGACACAGAGAAGGAAGTGGCAAGAGTACGGAAGGATTGCGTCTACGCACGTCGCACGCACGGTTCTATGGATGGTTACATGCATCATATGTTGCCCAAAAACAAAGTAAGTGCGTTGTACGTACTTACATGTACGACTTGCATGCAACTTGCTTACAACGTACTTTCTCCGTACGTCTTCTACGTTATTGTAAGGATGTCGAATTTACACGTACTGCTAACGCACGGAGTCCTCACGTCCTTGTGTCGAAGGTGCGTTGCACGTACTTGCAACGTACTTACAACGCAACACGCAGACATGACGCAGCAAAAGTTGCGTATGCACTAAAACTGCTACGTCTTTTCTGCGTGTTCCCAAATCCGCAAGGAGGCCGCACGGGACACGTACTGATAACACACGGATACCCAAGGTTTGCTCACGTTTTTGCATGTATACAGCACGTACGGTGGGTTGTGATCACCGCTTATCTGCTTCAAACAAAGAGGAAGTGGACTAGCGCAGCGGAGGGGTGAGGAGATATAGCAATATAACACCCTCCTTCACGTCCTCATATTGATCAGTAATGCTATGAATGCCTATTTGAAAATGAAAAGGCTTGTCTCACCAAATCACAAGAATTAGCTCCATCTGCATACTACTAACTTATCTTGATTACTGTTGGACCCCTGACTCAAATTCTTGATGCATCCGTGTATAAATGGATATGCAAAAAAAAAAATTATAATAATATCCATGTACTAGTAATCATTTGGGGGGGGGGGGGTCTTATATTATACTTTATATACGGAATACTTTCAGAGCCAAGTCGTCCTGGCTGAAGTCATACCCCCAGGGCCTCAGGAAGCTGCTGGATTACATCAACGTAAAATACAACTATCCCCAAGTATATGTTACGGAGAACGGATTTTCTGACTGTGGTGACATCGAGGATGGACTTAGACTCAGTTATGTCAAGAACTATACCAACGAAATTCTCAAAGGTATGTAGTTAAACAGATTTTCTCCAAGGAAGGAATGGTGTCCAACCCGTCAGGGAAGGGCGAGGCCAGTCCATGCAATGATTTTGAAGGACAAAAAGATATACGTTCAAATCAGTAAAACAGTAAAAAATCAGTTTGTTTTGTTTTTGTTTTTTTCTTTTTTTTTTAAGGGGGGGGGGGGTCCATTGAAAGTCCTCCTGACTCCCTCCAGCAGCGCCACTTTATTGCTTTATTGTGGGTTAATTGTCTCTCTGAAATATTCAACGACTCATACGTTGCTGTACGCAGCTACGTTAAGGTGCTCCACGCAATGACGTTAGAGAAAATTCCGCGAAAACATTGTGTGACGTTATAAATGACGTCACATCAGTTATCGTATGCTAGGGATATTTCAAGGGATAAATTGTACTGGATCGATTTTC